>JARHVA010000660.1:1622500-2222500 GCA_037957365.1 Torreya grandis
AAAAAATTTAAGGCCTAAAGGCTCATCCAGGTCTAAAGACCCCATATCCACTTTAAAGGAAAATCCTAACCTTGAGGTAAAATTAATATAATATGAGGGAATGTGAATATTTTCATACCCTATATAAGTAATTTGAGGCAGGGGAATAAAATTAAATAATACATTATTTGGTTTAGCTCTCTCTCAAACTCCATTATTTAAATAGGCAAGTTGAGTTGCACTTTTAAACATTCATAACTTTCACCAAAAGGGGACCCAGGCCTAGGGATCTTAGGGAAACTTGATCACTATTATGGACTCAAAATCCATAAAAGAGTGGCTAGGGTTGGGGAGTCTACCTTTATGAATTAATTTTAATAATGTAACCTACTCAAACTACCTAGTAGAGAGCTTGAGGCACACGTTCCAACACTCATATCTCTACACACACTTTGCATGGGTCCCAAGGATATTTATGAGAGATAAATGGGTTAGTGGGATGAAGGTTCATAACAATAAGTTTTGGTTTGAAGGTCTATACTATATGAACTATCATTAATATGATGGACCTCAAAAATACTTCTTAAACACTAGTTTGGACCCCATGATAGAATTGTGCATCTAAATGCATTAAAATTTAGTAATAGAGATATGAAATGGTCCTAATTGTCTCCCTAGGTCATCTAATCACTCAAATGACCTATTAGTTACATGTGTAGGGGGAATATTATACAAATTAGCATTAAGAAAGATATTTTAAGCCTTCAAGTAAAGAATTTGGAAAGATTTACATACACAATAGGTTTATAAGGAGGGATATGATCCCAAATCTCCAAAATGATCTCATATTAGTCACCTATATGGGCTTCCATGACTAGTAACTCCTTTATATAGGCCTAGGTGTTGAAATGAAGGATTGTATGCATGCAAAACATGGTAAATGTCTTTTTCAAACCTAAATAGATTCTCTAGAGGACATCAATAGTTATTTTCATGTTAAGAACATTAGATAGGTGCCCCATAACTCTAGTTCAATCTCAAATATCAAAAACCCTATAGTTTGACATATTGTTCTAGCATTTTCTTCAAGTTAATGTCACTCAAGAGCTATAGTAAAGGATAAAATGGGATAAATTAACATCTCAAACCTTCATAGAGATGTTTATCATGTTTTTTTAGATGTGTATGCCACTTTAGTTTATAGGGAAGAGGTCCAACCTAGTCATTTTAGCTTATAGACACCTCAAGACTACCTAGAATGTATATTTCTCACCTAACAAGAAAGTTCACAAGCTCATAACTATATAGATCTATTACATGGGAGGATAAGAATTTTATGACAGCTGGGGGGATTTATCTAAAATAGATTAGTGAAAGTGATTTAGAGGTTAAGGCCCTAACCTCTATAAACCATTGTTAATAAACCAAAAACCTCTTAAACCTCCCTAAGACCCTAATAAGAAACTATTTTGATAGATTTAAGAGAAAATTAATACAAATGCATTGTAATAACTTGATAAACACTTGTTTCATGTAGTATACTTAGGTAAGGTTGATGTTATGGTACTGGTCTATACATATAATGTATGAACCCCTCTAAAAATTACAAATTTTTAAGATTTTAAGCAAGAAATGAAGTGCAAGACCTAGTCAAAAGTTTTTAATAATTGAATGGGGGTGGTATAAGACTTATTTCATCATCTAAAACCATTAAATGTCTAAAAAAATTCATGAAAATACTTTTTCAAACCGCCACCAATTAGTCAGCCTAGAGGAGCTAGTGAAGATGGTTTAGTTATACAAGAAGGGTAAGATTACATGTGTAGGATATTTACAGGGCCCAATTTTTAAAGTATAATATTATTTTATTATTAAATAAATCCTACTTATATATTTTTAAGGTCTATTTAAAATCTTAGAGTCATCCAAATAGTGAATGAAAAAGGGACTAGGCTACTAGTCCATAAGGCCTACTTAGCCAATAAAATGAATATGTTTATGGGCATAGAAAGCTGAAATGGAGTTAATGTGCCATCATAAGAAATATATAAATTCCCCTTGAGGTGATAAAATTTCATGTCTATGGTAATTATGAAGTATTTTGGGTAGTTTCTTGAACATGGCCAATGCATATGTATGGGCATCTACTTAATGCCTCATGGAAAAGGTATAATTAGATCTCTTTAAATTCTTGGTTACTAATGAGGGGAGAGATAATTTAATAATTATGGCATGCATTTGATATTCATGAGTCAAACTTTAATAAAATAGACCTCAACGCTCCAGGGTAATCATTTAACACACTAGTCAACCCAAGTAATGCATACAGGAGTGTGGAGGATTGTTTTAACTGTTGTATGACTATTATGGATTCTTCATACCACTTATATGATAATATTCCTTCCTCTCTCTTGCAAAGAAAACTCTATATTCAATCCTTAAGGCATTTATTTTTTATCACTCACCTGGGTATGAGGAAACTCTACCTAGATTTGTACTTTGTAAACCTCTTAGATTATTAATGGACTATTTAAACTTCTCCATGATTGGTCTCTAGTGTGTATATGATTTATCTAATTTTTATAAGTGTTATGCATTATCCCTTTTCATGTCCTTACCACACCTATATGTTTATAAGTTGACTTATGCATGTTATATGATGTGTCAAAGGTTGGTTATCATATTTTGAGAGTAACCTAGTTGGAAGTGTTTTAGATAGGCCTCTCACACATCACCTCCAAGTTGTATCCATTTTCCATGACATTCAATTAAAATACTATTGCATAGAATCCTTGGAGATAGTAATTTATTTCATGATTAGTTCATTAGTGTTGTTAAGAGTCTAATTTGAGTGAATGAATGATATTGGTACATCACCTCTAGTAGTATAGGTTTCCTTTATGTATTTATTTATCCATTTTCACCACAACTTAAATAGGTCCTAGTGATTTTGAGCCCAAATATATGCACCAAGGGAGATAACACCATAATCTAGAGGTCTATCCCATCCATATATTACCCATAGCCTTGGGCTATTCCTATGTTACCCTACCCTTAGATCTAGGCTTGAACAACCTCCTCCTATGGTGTAGGTTGGAGAGATAACAATAATAACTTTGGTGTTGGAAATTCAAGGTGAAATTCAGTTCCTTAATGATAGAGATATTACTATGTGCATTGAAATTTAGAAATCCTCAGTTTCTTAAGACTTAGCATGTGATGATTTTCATGAATTATGTAAATGTATAATTGATAATGACATCATTCTCACATTGAGTAATTGGCTAAGCCATAAAGTACCAAAGCCTCCAGAGGATCATTGGTTGAACCATGCATGATGACAAGAGGATCATGTATAATGTAGTACAAAGTGTGGTAAATAAATATTAGTAAACATAGATATTGATGGCTGGATCATTTAGGATATACTAATTGACACTAGCATTGAGTTAAATGTACTAATAAAATATGCTTGGATAAATATGGTGATCCTTTATTTATAACCCTCTCCACATGTATTATTCATGGCGAATAAGACTTGTTCACTACCAATAGGATTTTTTTTGGATGCTACCATTGACATTTTAGGTGTCAATTTCAAGGTTGAATTTGAAGTAATTGATTTGGATGAAGCTAATGATTTTTTGGCTCTTTAGGTTCATCCATGGTGCTATGAAAATAATGTTGATTTGATATTAAAAAATCACTACATTATTTTTGAAAATGATAATCAGCATGTGGTGATTCCCCTATAAATTTCTTAGGTACCTCATTTTGTTTAACCAATTAACATTGATGAGGAACTCAATCATATTTATAATGTCATATCTTGGGTAACTGAGCATTTTGATCCTAGTCTAGGTGGTATATTACATTGGGAAAAAGCACAATCTCTTTCTAACACTACTAACAATACTTATGAACATTGGGATCATGGATAGTATGATCTTATTTTATGAATTTGTGACACCATTGTTAGTAAAGATGATGATCTATAGAAGCTACTTAAGCTCCATAAGTTTGTTCACCTTATTCATGGATGTATGATGGATGGACCACTCTTATAGTTAGATCAAGATCCTAGGTTTCACAATTGAATGGAAGTCCATGAGTATGTGTAGAAATTTTAAACCTTATATGTATTTGAAGATAAATAGATGCACTCACTCAATTATGTTTTTCAATGGATAGTTGTTCAATGGTGGTCAACTCACCATCACAATTTTCTCACCTAATACCGATTACATGCTACCATTCACTATCATTTTCATCATGATAATCACATTCATTCCACTCTAAGATATGATGGTATTAATTATTTATAAGCTCATTTTTAGGGATTTGAAAACATATGGAATACTAATGAGACATCTTTGCCTAAGTATCTATGGGTTCATGCATTTTATGGTACTGTTCACACTAGACTCAAACATGCTACATTAATTGACAATAATTCCTAGACATGAATTCTTGGAGTAACATTAAAAGTAATATGATTTTATCACTATTTTACTCATATCTTCACATGGATTTAATCTTATCCCTATAATCCATATATCAAGCTTTAAAGGTGATCCAACATAGGTTACAGACTATATACAACATATAAATGGTGCACAAGAGTATAAATTTTCCATTTTCTAATAATCTAGTACTCTTGTTTCATCTTATTCACATATTGAATCTCAAATAGACCATGCATTGAGAGAATATATATGGAAAGGAAAATAAAATGTTGTGTACCAAGTAGACAAAGGTACTAGTTCTAACTTGTAAGATTTGTCCATTAATCACTTAGATTTACATACTTAGTATGGAGTGTGAAATGTATAAGACACCATACATAATTAGTATAAATTGTATTTAGAGACACTCTATATAGTTTATCATAATATTAGAATAGAGGAAATGCCCAACATGGTCATTCTAGGGAATTACTGGTTTGATACTAAGATCACCAAGGTTTTTGAAATTTTACAGGAATATCAAGATATTTGCCCATTAAATTACATGGAGATAAAATGAGTGCATCCTTCATTGGGTAAATTTCAAATCAAATTAGTTAAAGGTGCTTGACTAGTCAAAAAGATACCTTATTGAATGAATCATAGTATGTGCACCTAGGTTAAAAAGGAAATTGCTAGTATATTATGCATTGGAGTTACCACCCCTATTAATGAGTCTCAATAGATGAGCCCCATGGTAATTAGTATAAAAAATTATGGCCACATTCATATTTGTGTAAATTATCAGTACTTAATGTTGTTTTCATATCTAACCCTTTTCTAATGCCTTTCATTAAAGAAATTTCAAAAGGATTTGTTGGGTGTGAGATTTATACCTTCACTGATGGTTTTTTTATCATCATAAATTCCAGATCATATATAAAGATAAAACAAAGACCACATTTTTAATTGAATGGGGTTCATTTTTATAAAATGTAATACCCTTCAATTTAAATAATGCTTTAATCATGTTCTCATGTATTACCATAGATGATTTTAAGGATTTTATTCAAAAATTCATTCAAGTCAACTTGGATGATTGGACTATCTATGTTTTAGTGAATGATCATTATGATAATATGTGCCTCATTTTTTAGCACCACTGATAACTTAAAATTTATTTAAATCTAAAGAACTATGTATTTTTCACTACTTTTGGGATTTTATTGAGTCACATTATTTATTGCAATGGACTATTGGTAGATCCAACTAGGATTATGTGACGTTTGTGCCTTCCTAGGACACACAGAGTACTATCAAAAATTTATTGATGGATATGCTAAGATCACAAAACCACTAAAGGAACTACTTAAATATAATGGTTAATTCTTATGGATAGATTCTCACTAGTAGCTAATCATTTATGGCACTCAAGGAAAAGCTAATCACTAGCCCCATTCTCCATTTTTTAAATTGGACAAATCCCTTTCATGTACATGTTAAAAATTTAGGTATGGTAGTGGGTAGTATCTTTTCATATCTTGATGAGGGAAGTCTTGATCATCCCATCTAATTTGATAGTCAGAAGATCACTCCAGGTGAATGGAATTACTCAGCTATAGAATGTGAAGTCTTGTCCATGATATGTGTGTTCCATAAGTTTTGTTAGTATTTATTGAAAACCCCATTCACTTTATTTATACATCATGAAACTCTTAAATAACTCAAAAAAAAAATCTAGTGTTACATTAACACATTTATCATTGGATTATTCTCTTTAAATAATTTCAATTTTCTATGATGGTGAAATTAGGTAAGGTTATTTTTAGACCAGATCGCTTATCACACATTGAATCTAGTGAACCAATGTGCAGTATTTAGGATGACTTACTTGATGTGTATCTTTTTCAAGTCACGTACATTCTTAAGGAATTAGAATATATCATAGCTTTTATTAATACCATTTCAACAACAACCCACCTCAAAACTCAATAGAAAAAGTAATTAGTTGTTCATGTTACTCCTTTACATCTCATTAAAGGTGACTATATAAAATCATAAATGCATCATGTCTATACATAAATCCTAACTCAAATAAGATAGATCATACCATACACTTCTGATTGGGGATACACTTCTTAACTAGGAACAAGACCAATATTGGGATCTACTAGACCTGATTAAGGGATCTCTTACTGTAATGCACCATGCTAAGGAGGGTTCTAAAGCTTCCAATCTAACACAATCATGCAATAACCCTAAGGGGGCTCTAAGTTTTGATATTTCACCTATACTAATAAAAATTAAAGTAAATATAATCTAGTACTCACCAAATCTTGTGGCATAAATTAGGGTTTAGAAACAATAAAAATAAACATGAATAATGACATATGCTCACATCAATGTATATAGAATCCTAATGCATGGAAGAGAAACACAAATTCATAGCTATCTACTCTTACAAAGGAGAAATAAAGTGAGGAATACCTAGTTTTGAAGACAAACCCACCAAGCCTCAATCTCTCCCTTGGCTAAGGTACTTCATAAGAGGTTGTTGTGGTATGTATGGATGATAAAGACAAATTAGCTCTAGGCTACATAACCTATCAATGTATCCAAAATACTTATCCACAAGACAAGATCTATATCTCCAAATAAAGTATGGAACCTAAAGATTTACTTCTCAAGTATAATGGTCAACAAGTAGGTTTTCATTAACTCTTACTTCTTATTTCACGTCTCTTTGATAACTGATGGAAATGACCTTATGTGTGTGTGTGTGTGGATTTGACCCTTGACCCTTCTAAAATATCCAATTGATAGGGTCAACCTAATTAACCTAGCATAATTTTTAAGAATAATTCACTAAGTCCTAAGATAGGTCAGCTAAAGGCTAACCTAACTTCTTAGTAAAAAATCATAAAATTGTACATGGTCAACCCAGTCAACCTAGCATAGTTGATAGACAAAAAGGGATTTAGGTAAGGTAAAAGAGGATAAAATGTATCAAATACCTGGAATGGGTACAATAGATAATAAAAATATTTTGGATAAATTTTTTAAGTGATAATTGTATAGATAACAAGTGAAAAAAGGGACAACAATCCCATGAAGCACTAATGATCTACCCACCCCTTTCCTAGTGCACCCCTTAAGTCATGAACTTAGAGAGATTGAGAATCAATGGGTTTATGAAAGATACAAAGTATTAGTAGTCAATAAAACTTTGAAAATAATATGTGTATACATATGCCCCACTTTAATCTCATCACGTGTCATGTGAGTGTAACACAAGATGGTGCTTCAGGAAATAGAACATGATAAGACATAATGTTGATGCTAAGTAAAATGCAGTAGGTAAAAATAACATAAAGGAAAGGACAAATTTGAAAAACACATAACTTTACTTACATTAGTTCTATAGATAAATAAGTAGACTTCAAGAGAAGTGAAGGAATCCAATGTTAAGAACATTAGGCAAACTCATAGAAGTTAGTGTAAAAAAGAGACAAAAATTGAATTTTTTGGAAGATAGGCATATAGTAACGAAAAATATTCTCTACATCATCATTATTCCAAAATATTTTACATTTTATAAAATGGATTAGTAGAAACAAAGATATAGGCAAAACAAGTAATTTGATGAAAAATATTTAAAAGATTTAAGATTTGTAAAAAGTGATTTTAAATAGGTTGAAATGAAAGTCATTTGGCATTTTTGACTTGTGAAGGAGAGAAAAATAGCTCTGAGAGACCAAAAAAGCTAGTATGGTGAGGAGATGATAGGTGAAGTGAGATGAACCTCTAGAGGTAGTAACGGGTACACTATAGGTAGGCAACTAGGAATTGCAACTTGGTTTTTGAATATTTTAGTTATTTATAGTGCTTTTCTGAAATTTGTGTTTTTAAGCATTTATATACATTGTAATGAACTCAAACCAGATGCTAAGGTTAGGAAAAACTAATTATGGAAATTAGTTTGAAGGGTTTGGGGAAATAACTACCATAAAACACTTATTTCATAAAATGTAAGGGGTTGACAAGGAGAAAAAGTATGTCAACCCAGTCAACCTAATAGGCTAAAAAGTGACAAAATCCATATTATCGACCTAGTAGGTATGTGTTAATGTAGTTGGTGTTTTAGAATACTAACCTAGTACATTTTTGATGACTAAGAAAAAAAGTCTAGTATGACAATGTAGTAATAAAGGGGGGAAATAAGAGGGTTGATTATATTTTTAAGTCAACCAAGTCAAAATAGGAAAATTTTGGTCAAATTATTATTTGACCAAAGGACTAGAATAGTATGGAAATGCATGAAAGTGGCTAAAGGAGTGATAGAAGGGCCTAAAAGGAAAAAAATAGGTTAAATTGATTAACAATCATTAAAATGAAGTAATTTAGGCTTATTTTTTATTTAAAATTGAAAAAGAATATATTTTGATTATACATGACATGGAAGATGTAATACATCTTTTGTTGTTTCCTAGTTGTAAGGCCATCTAATATTTTGGCATTTGGTGGACACATCATGGATCCCAAAATTATTGGAGCAACTATTGACAGAGGATAGAACTAGATTGATTATTTAGACCTAGGTGGCATAGCAGATAGGTGTAGGATACCCCTAAGATTAGATTTTTTAGTCATGTTCTCAAGATGTTGGGAATGATTGACTAACACCTTCAAGTGGGAGGTGTAAGGGTATACTATAGAGGTGGGTATCACCTTAGAGGATGTGCATGCCATCCTAGAATTTCTCATAGCAGGGATACCCATATTTATATGATAACTTGATAGCAAGGAGAAGAGGAGAGCCTTAACCATATGGGTGATGGGATTAGTGGTGATACACTATAGATTGAGGGTGAATATGTTTTATCTATATACGACAGATTTTGGACATCGTAAATGCCATGATAGGACTTATGATAACATGAGTGTTTTTATACAAGTCAGATAATAAGGTACCATTCTTTATGATAGCCTTGAGTCAAATGATATTAGAGGAGAGTGTACTATATAACCTAAGATTTGTCATCTATGTAAATATAATGCATGTCATGTATAGAGTATTATCTCAAGTGTAGAATTTAGTTGAACTAGTCATTATTGATTGCATGGATCTCTAAGAGGTTTCCCATGTATCGGTCTACTGGGTTTCCCCATGTTGTTAATAATAGGTTACTACAAGTTTAAAGGTGAAGACAAGACCAGGTAGCATGGGCCATGCCCCATGTGAAAGAATTATGGATAATGAGATGAGCAGATATAGTATTGTAGTTTTATGGGAACATTACTATAATATGGCCTAGTTAGGACATAGTGGCACCAATTTTAGCATGGATAAAGGTGATAGGGCACTACACTTGGTAGATAGAGCCACATCTGGTGGCATGAGTACTAGAGTAGATGGACTTACCTCACTCAATGGTGCTAATAGTGGAATTATAGGGGAGCCATGGGGAAGAGGAGGACTAGGGCCACTAGTGGTAAGATGATGATCAGGTCATATCATAAGATACCATGGATTAGTCGATCATCATAGGTAGTAGAGCGAAAAGAGATGGGTGTAGAGATAGGAGAATTAGAGGTAACTTTTATCACTTGGATTCGTACCTTTTGAGGATATTTCTTATCTTTCCTCATCCAATTAGAATAATTAAAACACTTATAGGTTATGGGTGAGCATAAGAATGAGGTGAATCTCTAGATAGGACTAGCTTCTTTGATGTACCACTTGTAACAACTACCACACCTAAAATTGTGAGGGAAAATGGAGAGAAAACTAAAATCAAACTATCCTAAAATATGTGATACACCAAATTAGTTGATTACTACCAACCAATTGCATGTTACACATGAGAACAATGGACTAACCAAACATACACTTCTCTAATCTACATCTTCTCACATAAATGTTTCATTATGAGGTTATGGATGAATGTCTATGATAATATTACTAAACAAGAGGATTTGAATTTCACTAGTTAAAATACTAACTCACTCAACCTTGACACTTCCTAGAATACTTCACATGACCTACAAGAAGAAGCTTTCCAATTGTAAATAGGTGGGAGAATGAGACAACATGTTAAGGAAAAAATATTCATCAGTAATCAAGATCAATAATCCAAGTAAAACACACCATTAATATTCATGGAAGAGGTAAAAATTAGTTTTATTTATTTATCCATGGTATGCAAATGAGCAGGGCTTCACCATACTTAGGTGGAGCATAAGTTACAAAGGCCAAAATGGCTAGTTGTTATAAAACTTGAGAGAGAGAGAGAGAGAAGAAAAAATAAGTCCAAAGGTCACAAGTACAATTTTAAATATGACAAAATATTTTAATTATTCATGATAAGGAGATTTTAAATGGACTATGCAAGGCTAGGAAATACAAGTGGCTTCCCAAGTCATAAACCTCATGAAAAGTGGTGTAGAAGTTCTCATTTTGGCTCATAAAACTACCTTCATGATTTATCCATATTTAAACATCCCAAAACTAAATATGGATATGTATTATGATTTTAATGAATGTAAATAGATACATATATGCTTATCCATGCATTGGTTACAATCTTGGTCATCTAAAATCATCTTGAAATGAGTTACCATTGCCTACACTCTAAGAAAACTCCTCTTTTCATCACCCATCACACTTGGATTCCAAAAAGGAATCATTTTTCCATGAAAATTAATATAATGGATTGTATAACATGTTTAAATACCATCCATGGACTTATAGGAATCAGGCACACCTTAAAAGGACTTCCACTTGAAGTTTTCACCCTTCTCACTATCATGCTCACTATGCCAATTTTGATTGGCTATGAGGAAGCTATTTGTTGAAACACTTAGGATTTTTTTAAAGGAAGGAAATGTAAATTGGGAATTATATTAATTCCTAATATTTCTCTTAAATTTGGTTTCATCTCTTGGAACCTCTTAAAACCTTCACAATGCACAAAACATTCAAAAAAACTCATTTTGTACCCTATCTATACAGATAAGTCAGCAAAAATGTTGATGGGGGGAAACCTTAAAGAGTTTTCTGAAATATAAAACCACTTTCCTTGTCATTATGGTCCATTTTTATGCATATCCATCCTTTTTTTCCCAATTAGGTCCTTATCCAAGGTTTACAAAGCTTTTGAGTACTTTAGGCTTTTAAGGTTTGTTCATTTAGGTTTGACATTGAAGTTGCCAAAAAAGTCCACTAGTTCATATTTAAATACATTAATAAACACCTCCAAACTTCTTATATTCCCATGAAAATCTTTAGATAAGATATGAGCTTCCAAAGTTATTCTATAGAGCTTCTCCTTCCATTTACATAGGCCTAGTGTTGTCCTTGAGCTCAAAAATGGCTTCCTTTGTGCCTTCTATATAATTTTAAGGATTTTGAAAATATAAATTTACCCTATAAACATTATAAAATCCATTTTAGTTATCATAAAATGCTATAAATGTGAATGACTCCCCATTTGGATTCGGCCTAAAACATTGTCTAATAAGTCTGACTGTAACCCTTGTGGTCTAGACCATCCAATTGGGATTATTTACATTCCAAAATATTTAACACCTATATAAATACCAAAAAAACATGATTTAATAGGTTATAATTTTCACCTCATGTGAAAATTGAAAGTGATTCTCTATTTGGCTTATAGGCCTAAACCTGTTTAACAAGCCTACTTGCAAGTTTGAGGGTCTAGACCTCCAAGATGGGATTATTCATTATGTGGGATATTTATCATATTATTTTGGATTCCCTTATACTTAAAAAATCTCCTTATATGTAAAAACAACTCATGGTTCATCTTTTATCTCCCATCATAAGGACTACATGATTTATGCATGAGGGAGAGCCTCTGTCTGAGACAAAAGAGATGGTAGTCCCCTATTTATTTAGACAATGATGACTATTGTATGGACTTATCCAAGTTATGCAGACCTCATACATATAATTTAAGCCCTATATTAGGTCATTTGAACCCTAAACTCTCTCAAGATCAAAAATAGACTTGTGTGAAGTGGATTGTGTAAGCAAGATTTTCATAAGAACTATGTGATACTTGCCCTTTGATTATTATAGGTGTTTATTTACCTAATTAGATTTTTTTCATGATGTTTTAAGATCCTACTTAAATATTTAAATCCACATAGCATATTATCATACTTTTATTCACCTTGAATGGGTTAAAACATCACCAAGATACCAAGTTTAGGTCATTGTCTGCCTACAGTCAGGTGTAGGTGAGTGTTTTTAGACAAAGATGTGCCTGATAATGTACTTTCTATGTCAATACACCTAGTTATCCAACTCAAGTTTGATGTATCTTGTAATCCAGTTTCCTATCAACTTAACAATATTACTTAACATACAAATTTATTTCCATCCCAAGCTCATATTATGGATTGCTAACACTACATATCAATATCTCAGGCAAGAGGCACCTACATGTGCATGGGACCTAAAAACACATAATATGATCCTATTTTGATTATATTTATATCATGAATATTTTTTTAAACCATCTAGGACCATCTAAATGTGAATATATGGCCTAATACTACCAACTTGGGTTAAAAAGGTTTCTTTTGGATCAAAAACCTATAGATGTCAATGTAGGGTTTTAGTGCATAAATGGGCAATTTGGGTTCTCCCGAAAAACACTTTTAATTAATAATAATCCTTTTAAACTTTTAATGGTTCTTGTTTTATGTAGGAGGTACAAGGGAAAGACATTTAGATGCTTCAAAACTCCTTATAACCTAGTTGTTTTCTTTTGACAAAAGTGCTCAGACCTCTATTTTCCTATTTTAGGGAAAATATCCTTAAACCTGCAGTCATTATGTTTTAAAGTGACCCTCAACCTTGTATATAAATATATAGATTTAAATAATTATTACATGATGTTTTCAACCTAATATTACCTCAATAATGTTTCTAAATTTCCCAATCCTCTTCATACAAGGACCCTTATATCTCTACTAATGCCACCTATAGGTGGAGATTTCATATACAAACAATGAGGAAAATGGGATAGTGTGTATGTTTTAGATCTCATTAATAGACCTATAATTTCATCCAATTTTCCACATGGGTGATTATCATTATGAATACCTTGAAAACCATTTCAAAACCTTTATTCCAACTTCATTTTCTCTTGTAAACACTTGTAGGTGAACAATGTCATGTGCACAGGTGGTGAATAGAATGAGAACAATGTACCAAATATTATACCTTCATATTCAATTGGTTTATCCTCAATTTTTTCAAATGAAAACATCAATATATTAAATTTTTTGAAACAATCTCCCACACTTCATTTCAACATTTGGACCCTTCTTTCATGGCACCTGGTTGACTATGTATGATAGTCATAGGGTAGACTAACTATATGTGTGGTATATGATTATAAAATATGAATATTTATTTAGATAATGAACATATAATGTGAATGGAATGAGGATAAACTTTAAAACATGGAAATTAAACTATCACAACCCTATGGAACCATTAACAAAGCATGAAAATCCAAAAATTGGTGGAAACCTGTATGTCATCCCATATAAGACTAGTCTACAAACCTAAGATGATTGGCCCATAAAAAGACCTTGAAACATGAAAAAAATCATGGAAAGAATTATAGGGGAGTGTAAACACCAAAATTACATCACCCACACGTGTGTACCTCCCTATGTCAAAACCCCCTTAGGCCCATTTTAATAATAACAATTAATCTCCCTAACCCATAATTTTACCCCTCACACATTTAATTAATTTAAATTACTTAAGTTAATTTAAAACCCCTATTTCCACCTTACTTGGCCACCTCACCCTATGACTAATTCTTCTTTGATGAGTCACCTCAAGACCTAGTCCCCCCATCCTCATTACCTAAGACTTATTTCCACTTCCAAATTAAATTCCTAAATAACTACTTCCTAACCTCTGATTTTTACCATTTTATAATGGGTATCACACTTGGCTTACACAAAAAAAAATAGGCCAAAAATAGAAATTTTTACCTAGTCTAGGGCGTTCAATATCATTGGAATACCTATTGAATTCGGTGGGATTGCTGATGTTGACAATATAAGCCAAATTCCAACCTCTAGTTTAGGTCAGTAAAAATTAAGAAAATCAATTATTACTCTCATTCAATCTCTTAACATTCTATTTTTTAAAATCTAAGCTTATAATCACTCTAAATAACTCAATCACCATTAAAAACTAAGCTCTTGAGGACCAATAACATCCACTTGTTCTCTCTATTTAGGCATTCAGGTTTAGAATCCTAGACAAAACACATCAACTTGGAACTTATCATTCAACGACCACCATAGCTAAGTATATCACTGATATTGTAGGTCATTTAAATATTTATTATTCTATTTTTTTTTATATCTACCCTACACTAATTTATGCACTTATGATCATACCCCTGTGAGGGAGTTACAAAGCTTTCTTATTTCCCCTTACATGCATACCAAACCTCTGACCAAAATTAACCAAGCTATAAACTCCTTGTCTTAACTCTTTCAACCTCTTTGCCATGATCCAAACCATTTCCTAGACTTGAAAAATCTCTCTATAACTTCCTACATAATTATTTCCCCTACCGACGTCGACATCCTAACCAACATTGATCACCTCACTACTAATCTTAGCAACCTAACTGACATCAGTCATACACCTACCAATGTTGGTGATTGTAAATTTCCTAACCTCTTCAAAACCTACCCAAATAACTTCTAAAACACCAATAAAGCATCTCACCTATACCCTATCACTCTCTACTACCTATATGTTATTAAAAATTGTAATTTTATCTCTCTTTTACTCTCTATTTATCTCTCTTTCAGTTAGTTATTGTTATTTTATCTCTCAAAAGTGGACTTTCACCTCTATGGAAGTTTCACACTTCCTAGAATAAGCACATAGCTTGATAGCCCACTCATTTATCTACTAACAAACATCTTGTGGTAGTGTTTTCTTATCTGCAGGTAGTCCTCCCCAGCCAAAAAGGAGTGCTCATAATGTCTAGATATGATGCACAAACCAAATCCATGTTCAATATAATAACTTATCCCCATCATTATCTCTATTTTCCCTTAAATTTAAAATAGACAAAATTTAGTGAAACAAGGAGAGTCAACATCATTTGGAAACAATCTTATCAACTAGATTGTACATACTTATTCAAACCAAGGCAAAACCTTCAGGGTACATATATTAGCAAGTAGATTAGATAGTATAACTCCTTAGGAATGGTTCATAAAGATTATAAAACTATTCTTATATAATAAAATATAAAATTTAAGTTAATTGAGTGTACAAGACACCCCCAAAATCATTTTTTCTAAAACCTCTCCTGGTGACCATACCAAGTACAAACCTACTGACTAGTTCTATGCATCTAGAAGGGTGAAAAAGGAGTATAATGGTTTTAGCCTAATTTTGACACTTATATATTACTTCAAGCATGGAAATGGATCTGAGGAAGCTAAACAATCATCTCATGACCTTATCCTACATGTCACACTCCCTTGTGGGTTGTATAAGTTCCAAACTCTTCCCTTTTCAAATGAAACTAATCTTTCTTCAAAATAACCTATCAATTTTTAGTTAGTAACAATTACTAAAGACTTATTAGGACACATGGGACATGACATCACCTTATTTACACATTCACACATCCAAAAAAAGTCAATCAACTCATTTAATACTCTTTTTTACCCCCAAAATGACTCAAAAGGACAAAGAGTAAAATGACTAATGACCAAGTCTAATATGACATTAAATTCCATCAAATGACCTATAATACACCTTATGACCAAACACTAGACCCATTAAAACATCTAAAAATTAAATTTTTACATATAGGGGTCCCAATTTGACTTGTAGGGTCAAATTTGGTGAACAAGTTTGTGATTCATAGGGGTAATATGCCTACTATACTAAAGATTAGTATCCTTATCATTTTATTGAGTTTTACGAGTCATCTAAAGTCTGAAAATTAAGGAGACCTTTGACCATTGACCACAATATTTGATCAATACAAGACCACTTGACTACCTCAACCACACAAAATAAAGGACATTGAAAAACCAAAGAAAACACACATGTGCTCAAAGAACTTAGGAAAAAAAGGAAGTAAAGAACTATATACAACTAAAAATTAAGCATACCTCCCTTTCTATGACCAAAAGGAAAGTTTTTTGCATTTCCTTCTTCATGAGATGAATCATGGTGCCAAGCATGTTGCTATCTACATTGAACACTTGATAGATCAAACCTACTTCTTGGTACTTCACTTGCTATGATCTCAAGTACACCATCTTCAAATAGGTTTCCAATGTAAAATTATTCCTCTTGGCATTATACACATACCTCATATTGCTTCCCACTCTTCATCTTATGATCAACCTTCACCTTTTTTTTAGGCATGATTTCAAGAGGAGTGGTTTCTTGTTCTTTGGAATACTGAGGCCAATATAATCTTGTCTTGACCTCCAAAGGCTAAGGTGAAATGTTCTCTTGCTCATATATTACATTTTGAAAAATGTCATCTTGCTTACCATCACTTGTAATCAGCTCTAAGGAATTTGTAAACCCCTTGAGAGACTCAAACTCATTGCAAATATTTTCAAACTACTACCTTTTGTTTCCAAAACTAGCTTAGTTAGATTTTGGGAACAACCCCCTACAAAACTTGTTCATTTTGTCAGTCGTCTCTCTAAGTTTGTTTTTGAGATGGGTTTTTCTTATTCTCATTTTGGTCCAGCTGATACCATTGGAAACTCGTAATGTTTTTTTCATCCTGTTTTCCCCAAAAATGTCAAAATCATTACAGTCTCAATGTGTTCAGAGGACCAATTTCTTCCTCTTTCAGAGTTGGTGTCTTTTCTTCTATTTTCTTGCAAGGGCAGCAAAAATTTTTGCCAGAGCATTTTTACCTTCGTAATGTAAGGGCGGCAAATTTTGCCACCCCTGCATTTTTTGCAAGGGCGGCAACTTTTACTGCCCCTACATCTTGACTTACAAGGGCAGCAATTTTTGCCACCCTTGTATCTGAACTAAACTGAACATGCACGGGTGGCAAATTTTGTCGCCCATGCATGCCTCAGTTTCCATGCATAGCATTTATTACCACACGTAGCAGGTTGTTGGGGGCATTTTTCACCCCATATAATCTGATTTGGGCCTCATTTCTTCTCATTCTTCCTCCTTTCCTCCTGCCTTTTGTGTTTGGACTATCTGATAAATGATTTGAAGTGCGTATTTGTAGATTTGAGCTTGTGGCACGTGCGGATTTCTAGGTGGGTCTTATTTTTAACATTTCTTTTCTTTTCTTACCTCTTTCTTTCCTTCATTTTTAGTTTTGGAGGTTGTTTAGTGTTTTTATTCTTTTTTCCTTCCCTCCATCCTACCCATGGTTTTCCTTTTCAACCTGCTAGGGTGAAAAAGTTCATCGTCCCTAATGCTCGTGGTCTTCTTCTTACACCCATCATGGGTGGCAAATTTTGCCACCTGTACCTTTGTCTGTGGTTTCTCACCTAAGCCCACAAGGGTGACTATTCTCATTACCTATGCATCTTGGCCCCTATTTTTCACCCTCACAGGTAGTGAATTTTGCTACCTGCACTGACTCGTTCGTGCATGAGCAGTAATTTTTGTTGCTTGCACACCCTCCTTACTAGGCATGCATCAGTGGTGAATTTCACTACTGAAGCATGCCCAATGTGCAGGGGCAGTGAAATTTGCTACCCCTACCAATGCATCCCCAAACTACAGGGGTGGTGAATTTTACCACCCCTAATCTTTTTCACCTAACCTACAAGGGCAGCGAAATTTACCGCTTGAGCAAGCTGATCCTGTATGGGTGGTGAATTTTGCCACCCTTGCACATTCTTCCCATTCCTTCTATAGGGGAAGCTATTCTCGCCGCTCGTGCATTCCTCCTCTAGATTTTTCTAATTCAAGAGGAATTTTCTTCTTTTCCTTTCTTTCCTTCCTTCCTCCTATTCTACCTCAGTTTCTAACCTGGCCTTTTTAAGTGCCCTCCCTTTGCCATGATCACTTGATATGCGAATTTCACAACTCGCTCCCTTTTCTTTAATTTTGTGATCATGACTATAGTTCTTTCTGAAGGCTCTTTCTCATCAAAACCCATCTAATCGAGACTAGTTCCAATGATAAAAACATCTCCCAAAAAGGTAAAGATGATGAAGTACAAGTACCAAGACATCTTACTGATCACTTTGATCACCTCCAATGTCGACGACATCTGGGACACTAAAATTGGCCATGTGGACATGGCCAAGTTTGTAGCTTGAATGAAGGTGATGAACCCAAGCTCCAAAATAAAGAGGATCATTAAAAGCAACATCCACTTGGTTGCTACTTTCCCAATGGCAGCACATCATGCAGAGTTCATCCTCCAATGTGCCTACTTCTACAACAAAGAGACAAGGTCAATCTCAGATGCCAACAGTAATGTGATAATTCAGTTAGATCCCAAATTCATCGACAAAGTCTTCATGTGCCCTCTAGCTATTAAAGTAATGAAGATCAACTTCATAGAATCCCAGAAGGAATATGACAAAGACCCTGAGAGGGCAAAGAAAGTCATGAACAACAGGTGGCTGAAGGCACCCAAGTCTAGTCTATCTAGATGGTCACAGAACTTCCTAAGGAGTGACTTCATTGAAGAAGTTGGTGACTTATTCACCCTTCTCAGTAGAGTGTGAGGCCTCCCATCTTCCTCACAGTTCTATGAATGGATATACCCATTCATTAAGATTATCCTTCAAGGTAAGCAAGCCATCTTTTAGGGTGCGCAGATTAGCAATGTGCTCTATGAGTAGCTAACCAAGGTACATACTTCTAAGTTTTATATGACCTTGTACCTTGTGTACATAGCTACTTTGATGTGAACTTTCTCAGGTTTGACAACTGAAGGGGATAGGAAGACCACCCCGATCTACTCATATTACCCCTAGTTGACACTTCAAGGGTCAACCCACCATTTCAAAAGGGTGAATGATGCTTTCTTTGCCATATTTTTATGCCTCTTTGACCCTCAACTTGAGCAAAAGAGAGTATCTAATGAAGCTTGGATAGTTTTCAATGACTACGGGTGTATGTTCCTCTAATTTCCCACCTTTTGCTATCTCTAGGTTGGCTTTTTCCAAGGCTACCCCTATATGCTCCCCAAATTCCCTTCTGACAAGTTGGTTCTAATGGAACTTTGCCGATAATTGGTTGTCATGCATACTAGGCAAATGGAGCTAAAAAAGCTAGGTTTCAGGTTTCTAATCAAAATTGGCAGGTACTCTATTGCAATAGCAGCCAAAGCCAAAGTCATGGAAATAGAGACGCAGATAGTCACCCTAAAATAGTTTAAGAGAAAGGATAAATTTGACTACAGAGGAGTCAAGGACAAAATCAGGTAGAAGACTCAATTCCATGAGCCCATGATCGAAGACATCTAGATCAACCTGAGGATGGCTAAAGAAATTAGAAAGATGGACTATTGCAGGCTGACCCTAGAGCAAATTGAATATCTGGGGCTTGTAGAGATCCCCTCCAATCTGGTCGATGATGGGAACATTATCAATAGCAGGTACTTGGCTAAAAAGGTTGTTGGCTCCCCTCTTCCTCTAACTTAGTGGTATCAAAAGGAACTAACTTCTCTAAGGAAAATATTTGAACCAATATTGGCTAACACCAATGATTGGTTAGCAGCCAAAGGGATCATACTAAAGGAATTTATCATGAGATTAGAGGCTGAGAACCAAGCAGAGATGAAGAAGAAGGCAGAGAATAGAACCAAGAACAAAGGTGATGTTCCTTCCCCTTCTAGGCCTCACAAGCCTAGAATCATCTTTGTTTCTAAAAAACCAAAGACTACTGAGGAGTTGAAAGTAGTAGTTAAAAGGGTTGCAAAATAGAGTTCTCAGGAATAGGTAGCTCAACTAATGGAGACAGATAATCGGCCATCAGGACAGCCAAGTAGTGAACCTCTGCCTTCATAGGAAGAAGCACAACCACTCAAAAGCATCTCTCCTTCTCCACCTCAGTCTCTTATGGCACCCCCTTCTCCTCTCTCTCCTATCAGTGTTCCCTCTTCTGGAGCCACCTCTCCTTCCAGAGTTATATTTGGTGATCCCCAAGGTGCTTCTTGAGGTACTCCTCACTCCTCTGGATCCATTCCTAGTCTTGCATTTCCTTTCAATCTGGTAGAGAGTTTTGCAAAGAGCCAAAATTTATGGTTGGTACAGTTTCACCTATTACTCTAACTGTGACCACTGTCACCACTAGCAGTGTAGAAGCTGTTGTAGTAACACCAGCTGAGGGAACTATGGCTATAATAGGTACTTCTCTCCTACCTTGGATGTCAGCTTTCACAACCAAAATAAAGAAGTTAGCCATCTCTCCAGATGACTTTGACTTTGGTAAGATAGTGTCGGTGAAAGCTAAAGCTCCTAAGAGGCCAAGGATCCTCTCAAAATTGGTTGAGAAAAAAAGAGAAAAATTTCTAGAAATTGCCAAGCCTCCACAAGATGTAACCCTTGAGGGTTTTGAAATGAGTAGCTATTCCATCTCTCATGTTGAACTTGGCAAAGTTACTCATGAAGGTGCGAAAAGCAACCTTCAATCTGCTATGGACATCATGGTTTAGAAATTTGACCAACAGAAGGAAATGAAAGATTATTACAAGGCCAAGACAGAACAACTGATGGCAATAATAAGGAGGTTTGCTCTTCTCCCTGAAGCAGCAACTCCAGAGGCCTTCTTCATAGATGACCTTGTCATTCAAAAGGCAGAGAAGACTTACATGAAGGGGAAAGTCCTAGAGGACTACGTTGAAAAAATGAATACTCAGGGAGTTTTCTTGCTTATGGAGGTTGCAGAGAAGATAGATAGGATGAGGAAGGTGAGGGAAGAATTAGATAACCTGGTCTATCTTATCTCTCAGGAGGTTGATAGTTCAAAAAAAGATCTTAGCAAATGGAGGGAGATGAAGGATCTAAAGAAGATCACCTTGATATCTATCGATGTCATCTCCAGCAAAGACTCTTATGTTGAGATCAAGGAGTCACTGATCTTCAAGATCTAGGTACTCAAGGATTTAATTGAGGATCTCAAAGCTTCTAGAGATGCTAGTGAGAAGAGTGACACAAGCCTACTCAATAAACTAGAAGAACTGCCCTGTGACCTAACTTTCAGGGATAACCAATTTCTCTCAGCTGAAGAAATGATCCAAGGTTTTAAAGGGATGATTCAAAGAGATTTTGAAAAAAAACCGTTCTTAATGACCTCTGTGGACAATATCCTGGATACTCAGTTGACTCTGGACAATCTAAAATCTAGATTAACTGGTCATGCTAAGTCCATCACAGCATTAAAGGATGCTTTAATCAGAGCTAAAATCATCTCCAAGAACACGGTTGTGCTAGACAATATAGGAATTTAGGCATCCATTGCTATGTATGATGCTCATCTAAAGAAGTCTGGCAGCAAGAACTGAAGTTGTTTCTCTTTTTATCTTCTTCTTCTTTCCTTATGCACTTTTTTTTTGTGAAAAGTACATGTAATTTTGTAATATGTAATTACATGTAAAAAGTTTGGAAAAATATCTCAAAGTCAAAGATGAGTCATCTTTGGCTAAGATATTTTTGTATTTTATTATTTTCTTAATTTTGAGAGTTTCTCCTTATATATAGTAGAGACCTCTTTTGTAAATGTATCTTGGAAAAATTAAGAGCACACACTCTACCAAAATTGAAACAATTTTTGAGACTTTGTGCTCAAACTTGTAAATCATATTTTGTTAAATGAATGAGAAGCAAATTTATCTCTAGACTTTGTGTTGAAATTATCTGTGTTATTTAGGAAACAATTTTTATGTCCTTTTTCTTGGTAATATCTTGTTTATCTGATTTAATAAGCAAAGTGGGTGTGTTAATATTATCTAAGAGTGTTTCTAAAAGGTAGAAGATAGACTTTGAGCTATTTTTATCTTTGTGAATTAGTTATCTTTTGTAGTTTTAGGTGAAGACTTTGTGCTTTGTTTCATGCTACGGTTACGCTTGTTTCGAATCAGTGAAGGAGGCTATAGAAGACTTTGTGCTTACGTGAGTGTTCTTGTGGACTTTGTTACTTTAGCTGATTTTGTGCTTCCCATTTGATACCATTCCTAAAAGAAGAGGAATGTTGTTAGCTAAGGACCAAGATTTCCCTCTTTTGTTTTTTATACATTACCTCTAAAAAAAAGAGAGGTAGATGCTGTTATACCACCCCATGTGTTATTTTCTGCTTAATTATATATATATATATATATATATATATATATATATATCCATTAAATATATATTGGGAACCTCCCCTTGATGAGAGGAGAGATTTACCTCATCCAAATCTGGTAAACCCACACTTTTTATGGTGTAAATCTCCCTATGCTGTGGTTGATATACCCATTTTGTCATCAGTTAGTTGACGACAAATATTCACCCAACAGTTTTTTGGTGACTCCGATAGGGATTACGAACATGTATTTTGAAGCCTCAAGCTTCAACTTGAAGTAATTTTGATCCCTTTTTTATTTGAAACCTGACAACTCCATGCTACACCAAAAGCCAGAGAGCTAAGAGTGTTTTTAACCCCGTGTTTGAATTAGCATAGCAGAGTAATTTTGATCTATTTCCTCCACCACCTTCCCATCAACGGTCTAAGAGCTTTCCTCCTAACCCTATCAAGTCACCAATGCAAGTTAGAGCTTCTTTTCTTACTGTTAATTAGGCCCTACCTATAAACACTCCACTAAGGTTTTTTATCCCACCATTTAATCATCCTATCATAATGGCTCAAGGTCTGTGGGGCAATTCCTTTGGTCCTCTTAATTTAACTACACCTTTGCATGAACTACCTCATAGTTCTAGGAAAAAATTTCCTAAATTTTTTGGTGACGAGAAGGTTCACCCCAACGAGCATATTTTTGCTTTCTCTATAGCATGTGGCATAATTGGTGTCAAATTTGAAGATGTAGCAATGAGACTTTTCATGGAAACCCTACAAGGAGCTGCCACGAATTGGTTCTATCACCTACAGGCCAAGTCAGTAACTGACTGGGATACGCTCAAATCCAAATTCAAAGCCAGGTTTAAACCTACTAAAGATGCACACACTTTATTAGCTCAGCTAACATAGATGAAAAAATAATCCCAAGAACTTATGAGGGATTTCATAGCTAAATTCAACAAGTTGAGAAACTGGATTCCAACTGTGGCTCAACCCACGTCTAGAAAATCTCAAGTGCTTTTTTATTAACTTGTAGCTTCCTCGAAGTAAGTTTCCTATTGAGGTGAGCTAGCCCTATGGATTTAGCCTTGGCTCAAAATTTGGCTACTGAGATTGAAGATGATCTTATCCTGGCAGGTAAGATTAGAAAAGACCCTAGTAAAAATAAATTCTCTTCATCTGCTAAAAGTTCTTCTTCAAGCACTACAGATCCCATGGTGTAGAAATTGACAAATGAACTAATAGCTTTGAAGAGGCAAATAGCCCAAGGTACGTCTTCCCTTAACTATCAAGATATGCCCAGGAGAATGTTTCATAATTAGTAGTATCAAGGTAATGCTACCCAGAACCAAGGGCAACCAAATCGCCTGCCTCCCCCTCCAGGGAAATTGGCCATTGAAGCAACACCTACCAATTCAGTGGTTAGTTATCTAGAGGCTGAACATGATTATTCATTCCAACCTCAGTTAGACCAACAAGAAGATGTTAATCTCTTTGATGAGCAGGAGGAAGAATTAGCTGGCAACTCTAATATCGATTTCCTAGATTATCAGGATGAAGCTGGAAGTAAAGGGGAGGGTTTGGATGGATCCTACGCTATTTTCACTAGATCTCAAAATTAGTAGGCCTCACAGACTGACAAAGCAAAGGTAGAGGAAGAACCCTAGCCAGTGGTTTCCATCGCTAAACATGGGACTTCATTGCCTCCACAATCAAAAGATCAGGTAATTCATAAAAAAGTAAGCACCTCCAACCACTTCTGTTGCCCGATACCTTCCTCTATTCTTTTCAATTATTTGATATAATTGATCATGCTTGAAAGACTAAAATTCAAATGATAGAGGTTGAATATTTGAGGGCTAACCCAGAACAATTTGATAGGTTAGTAGAATATGTGAAAAACAAAGCCATCCCCATATGACAAGATTCTTTGAAGGCCATTCATGATCCTCCTAAAGATAAATTGGCCCAAAACAATCTTGTTGTGACTCCCCCTATTGCTCTTGGGAAAATAGAACCTTTCTATGTTTCCCTACTTATAAATAGTTATAAACTGAGTAATTATATTATAGATTTTAGAGCCTTAGATAATGTCATGCCCGCAAAGGTGTCAGATTCTCTTGGCCTAACTCTGACCAAAACTTTTAGAGAGGTGTTTTTCTATATGGAAAATAAGCAAGTTCCCCTCCTTGGTCAGATAAAAGATGCTCAATATGCTTTCACATATTTTCTAGAAAAGCGGATAAAGATGACAGTTTTAGTGGCTGATATTCCAACATCCTATGGGATCTTACTCGGGTGGAATTTATGCAAAGACGTTGGAGGTGAGCTAAGTATGGACTTGTTGGAAGCAAGAATCCCAATTCAAGGTGTCATGAAGAGGTTGCTTCCTGAAAAAGAAGCAAG
Organism: Torreya grandis; assembly: GCA_037957365.1. Taxonomy (NCBI): domain Eukaryota; kingdom Viridiplantae; phylum Streptophyta; class Pinopsida; order Cupressales; family Taxaceae; genus Torreya; species Torreya grandis. The sequence goes on from JARHVA010000660.1 coordinate 1,647,650, forward strand.
GTATGTAGTTACCCAATCATCAGCACCAGAAGCTCAAATTTTATTTGAGTCCTTAGGCATGGGCAACTACTTCCTATCTACAGATGGGACCCATGAGGCATCTGATGAAACTCTCATGGGTGATAACTTGAGATTGTGTTCAGATGACACAGTGAGAAAATCAAAAAATCAAAATGAACACATGGAAGAGCCTCTTTCTTCAAATGAAGGAGTTTTCATAGAAAAAGTAGCGTCTAATGAGGTATGGACCTTAGAATTTGATGGCAGTTGCTCTTCTACTGGTTTGGGAGCTGGGGTTGTGTTGGTATCTCTTCAAGGAGACATTATTCCTTTGTCTTACAAATTGCAGCTTAACAATAGCAACAACATAGCTCAGTACGAATCCCTATTGCTCAAACTACAAGTTACCAGAGAAAAAAGCATTAGGTTACTCCATGTTGAAGGGGACGGCGAGTTGGTAGTCTGCCAGGTGAGGAACCTTTATTAGATAAAAAATGAAAGGTTGTGCCACTATTGCAATTTAGTCTGGGATCAAATTAAAAACTTTGATGCTTTCAATATCTCTGTCGTTCTAAGGGAATTCAATGATCAGGTAGATGCATTGGCTATCTCTGCTACTCTTTTAGTTCCTCACCTAGACTTTAAGGGAGATAAGTACACTATTAAACTAGTCTTTTGGCCAAGTGTACCTAATAATGCTAGCTATTGGTAAGTATTTAATAATGATGACCAAATCATCACCTTCTTAGAGCAAAAGGATAGTTTTGAACAACTACATTTTGAAGGTAGTGAACTCTGAGAATGTGAAACAACTCCTGAGTCAAATACAAATACAGGTGAGGATTTCCTACAGCTAAAGGGGAATAAGATTTCCAAAGGCCTGGTTTCCCTAGAAAATTTATTTGATAACCATGATAGGTTTATTAAACAATAGCGTACAGATTCAAACTCCTCTCAAGATTTTGATCAAATAAACTTGGGAACCAAGCAAGATCCTAAGATGGTAAACATTAGGAAATGCTACACTGCTAAAGAAATATTTAAGCTTGCTTGTTTACTTCTCCAATATATAGATGTATTGGCTTATTCCTACGATGATCTGAAATCACTCAGGCCAAATGACATTCGCCATGACATTCCTCTGAAGGCCAACTATGTACCTTATAAGCAAAAGTCTAAGCAATATAACCCAAAAATATCAAGTACTATTTTAGCTGAGATACAAAAAATGCTTGATGCCCAGATAATTTTCTCAATCCATCACTCAACATGGATTGCCAACATAGTGCCTGTTAGGAAGAAGAATGGTGAAATTAGAATCTGCGTGGATATTAGAAACTTAAATCAGTTGTCTTTAAAAGATAACTACCCTCTTCCTATCATGGATCAAGTTCTGCAGATGGTAATAGATTTAGAAATGTTATCAATGCTAGACAATTTTTCAAGGTACAATCAGGTCAAAGTCAGGAAAGCAAATCAGCATAAGACAACATTCACCACACCTTGGGGCACATTCACTTATCAAAGAATGCCTTTTGGTCTGATAAATGTAGGCACCACATTTCAAAGGGTGATGGATCTTGTTTTCAAAAATGAGATGGGAAAATTCATTGTAGTATACCTGGATGATCTGATAGTGTTTTCAAAACATCATTTTGAGCATGTTCACCATTTGCAAAGGATACTGGAACGCTGTCGTCAGAATGGTATTTCTTTAAATCCAAAGAAATCTATCTTCAGAGTAACTGAAGGGAAACTTCTTAGACACATTGTGTCTCATGAAGGTATTAAAATTGATTTAGAGAGAGTCGAGTCCATCCAAAAACTTACTCTACCTACCAACAAGACCACAATTCACTCTTTCTTTAGAAAGGTGAATTTTCTTCGAAGGTTCATTCCTGAGTTTGCTAAAAAAACCCATCACATTGTCAACATGATGAAGGGAAATGCTACATTTAGGTGGACTACTAAGGGCAAATCGGTGTTCAAATAAATTAAGGAAGCAATCGCCCATGCACCAGTCTTGGTTTGTCTTGATTATACTAAAAGTTTCAAAATATATAGTTATGCCTCTGAGCATACACTATCGGCCATTTTAGTCCAACAAAATCAAGAAGGTGTAGAATATCCTATCTCTTTCATGAGTTGTCCACTCAAGGTTCATGAGCTAAAATATTCCCTTATGGAGAAGCATGCATATGCAGTGGTCAAAGCTGTCAAGCATTTCAGGTTTTATATCTTGAACTCTCACACTAAAGTTCTCGTACTAGACAAAATAGTAAAATCCATCTTAACTCAGCAAGAGTTCGGTACAAAGAGCGGTAATTGGATTGCCAAGACTTAGGAGTTTGATCTAGACATCAAACCTACCAAGCTCATATGAGGAAGGGGTCTTTGTCAGTTGATCACCAACAACATTCCAGTGAAGTAGAAAATGAAGAAGTAGAGATTGAAAGCGTGTCTACGGTCCTCTTTGTTACAACTACTGATGCGTGGTATTCGGACATTTCTCATTTTTGACATATGGTGAGTGTCCCACTCATCTTTCTTATAAAGAGAAATAGAATGTTAAATCGAAAGTAGTTGGTTATGTTCTGTGGGAAAATGGTCTTTACAAGAGAAACTTGGATGGGGCATTTCTTCGTTGTGTTGATAAGGTGCAACGAGAAAAACTCTTAGAGTCTTTACACAATCTAGCTTGTGGAGGGCATTTTTTTGCACCGGTGATAGCACATAAAATTTTATGAGTAAGGTATTATTGCCCATGCTATTCTAGGATGCCTACAAATGGGTGCGTAGGTGCGAATTGTGTCAACAATTCATTGGAAAGCCTAAGCTTCCTGCTTTGCCTCTCAAGTCAGTAGTGATCAAGGAACCATTTCAGTAGTGGGGTATTGACTTCATTGGTGTATTCAACCCATATTCTAGTGGTGGACATGATTATGTCCTCACAACAATGAATTACTTTACTAAGTGGGTAGAGGCCATCCCAACCAAGCACGCTACCTCTGAAGTGGTGTGCAATTTTCTCAAAGAAAATATCATCTCTCGATTTGGGGTCCCACTCAAGATTGTGATAGATAATGCGGCCTATTTTTCATCACATGAAATTACTCAATTTTGTTTTTATTATGGGATTACCCTATCCCACACTTTAGATTATTTCCCTCAAAGAAATGGCCAAGCAGAATCAAGTAATAAGAACCTGGTCACTATCATCAGGAAGTTGGTGGACGACAATCAAAGAACATGGCACAATGCATTATATGATGCTTTATGGGCAGATAGGATAACACCCAAAAGGGCTATAAGTATGTCACCTTTCCAACTTCTATATAGATTAAATGTGGAAATCCCCATCACCCTTGAACTACCAGCACTTAGGTTAACTAAAGCAATCAAAGATTCAACCTTCAAAAGCTCAATTGACAAAAGAATCATGTGTCTGACCGAGCTGAATGAGCGATGAGCCATGGTAGTGGATCAGATAATGAAGCATCAGAATTGAGTGAAAGCACTCTTTGATAAAAAAGCTAAAGTTTGTGAATTCCAAGTCAGAGATCAAGTCTTGTTGTGGGACAAGAGGCAAGAACCAAAAGGGATGCATGACAAATTTGACTCCCTATGGAGAGGCCCGTTCACCATTCAATAGCTTTGTGGTGAGGCTATCTTCTTGATGGAATACCAGGATGGAATGCCATTCACTCTTCCACACAGTGGGAAGCATCTAAAGCTATTCAATCCTTGAAGCTTGGATAAGTCCATTTGTATATATGTATAGTTTTTACATTTTGTCTATTTTTCTTTCATTTTTAGCTTGACTCCATAGCCCAATGGCTTAGATGAAGGCACTTAGAGACTGGTTTCTATTCCCATTAATCAATTTGATTAATGAAAGTTCCCTAATAAGAGCCAACTATTGTTTCCAAAACTAGCTTAGTTCAATTTTAGGAACAATCCCCCTACGAAACTTGTTTGTTTCATCTGTCATCTCTTTAAGTTTGTTTTCAAGATGGGTTTTTCTCATTCTCATTTTGGTCCAACTGATACCATTGGAAACTCGTAATGTTTTTTTCATCCCATTTTCCCCAAAAACATCAAAATCATTATGGTCTCGATGTGTTTAGAGGACCAATTTTTGCCTCTTTTAGAGTTGGTGTCCTTTCTTCCATTTTCTTGCAAGGGCGGCAAAAATTGCCGCCAAAGGATTTTTACCTTTGTAATGTAAGGGCAGAAAATTTTGCCGCCCTTACATTTTTTGCAAGGGTGGAAACTTTTGCCACCCCTAAATCTTGACCTACAAGGGCAGTAATATTTGCCACCCCTACATCTAAACTAAACCAAATATGCACAGGTAGCAAATTTTGCCACCCATGCATGCCTTGGTTTCCATGCATGGCATTTATTGCTACATGTGGTGGGTTGTTGGGGGCATTTTTCACCCCATATAATCTGATTTGGGCCTCATTTATTCTCATTTTCCCTCCTCTCTTCCTACCTTTTGCGTCTGGACTATCTGACAAATAATTTGAAGTGCGTTTTCATGGATTTGAGCTTGTGGCACATGCAGCTTTCTAAGTGGGTCTTATTTTTAACATTTATTTTCTTTTCTTTCCTCTTTCTTTCCTTCATTTTTAGTTTTGGAGGTTGTTTAGTGTTTTTATTCTTCTTTCCTTCCCTCCATCCTACTCATGATTTTCCTTTTCAACCTACTAGGGCAGTGAAGTTTGCCATCCCTAATGCATGCGGTCTTCTTCTTAGACCCATCACAGGTAGTAAATATCACTGCTCGTACCTCTACCTATGGTTTCTCACCTAAGCCTACAAGGGTGGCTATTCTCACTGCCTATGCATCTTGGCCCCCATTCTTCACCTTCGCAAGTGGTGAATTTCACCACCCACGCTGACTCGTTCATGCACAGGTGGCAATTTTTTCCACCCACACACCCTCCTTGCTAGGCATGCATTAGCAGCAAATTTTTCCACCGAAGCATGCCCAATGTGTAGGGGCAAAAAAATTTTCCACCCCTACCAATGCATCCCTAAACTACAAGGGTAGTGAATTTCACTGCCCCTACTTTTTTTCCCCCAACCTGCAAGGGTAACAAAATTCACTGCTTATGCAAGCTAATCCTATATGGGCAGTGAATTTCACCACCCTTGCACATTCTTCCCATTCCTTCTACAAGGGTGGTGATTCTCACTGCCCGTGCATTCCTCCTCCAGATTTTTTTAACTCTAGAGGATTTTTTTTTCCTTTCTTTCCTTTCTTCCTCCTTTTCTACCTTAGTTTCTAACCCAACCTTTTTAAGTGCCCTCCCTTGGCCATGATGACTTGATATATGAATTTCACAACTCGCTCCCTTTCCTCTAATTGTGTGATCATGACTATAGTTCTTTCTGAAGGCTCTTGCTCATCAACACCCATCCGATTGAGACCAATTCTAATGTCAAAAATGTCTCCCAAAAAGGCAAAGATGATGAATTATAAGTACCAGGGCATCTTCCCGATCACTTCAGTCACCTCCAATGTCGATGACATCTGGGACATTGAAACTGGTCACATGGACATGGCTGAGTTCGTAGCTTGAATGAAGGTGACGAACCCAAGCTACAGAATAAAGAGGATCATTGAAAGCAACATCCACTTGGTTGTCACTTTCCTAGTGGTAGCACATCATGCAGAGTTCATCCTCTAATGTGCTCACTTCTACAACAAAGAGATGAGGCCAGTCTCAGATGCCAGTGGCAATGTGATAATTCAGATAGATCATGAATTCATCGACAAAGTCATCATGTACCCTCTAGTTACTGAAGTAATGAAGATCAACTTCATAGAAGCCCATAAGGAATACGACAAAGACCCTGAGAGGGCAAAGAAAGTCATGAACAATAGGTGGCTAAAGGCACCCAGGTCCAATCTATGCAGATGGTCATAGAACTTCCTAAGGAGTGACTTCATTGAAGAAGTTGGTGACTTAATCACCCTTCTTAGCAGAGTGTGAGGCCTCCCATCTTCCTCACAATTCCATGAATGGATGTACCCATTCATTAAGATTATCCTTCAAGGTAAGTAGGCCATCTTTTGGGGTGAGCAGATTAGCAATGCCCTCCATGAGTAGCTAACCAAGGTATAGACTTCTTCTAAGTTTTATATGACCTCATACCTTGTGTAAATAACTACTTTGATGCAAACTTTTCTAGGTTTAACAACTGAAGGGGATAGAAAGACCACCCTGGTCTACTCATATTACCCCCAGTTGACACTTTAAGGGTCAACCCACCATTTCAAAAGGGTGAATGATGCTTTTTTTGTCATATTTTTATGCCTCTTAGACCCTCAGCTTGAGCAGAAGAGAGTATCTGATGAAGCTTAGACAGTTGTCAATGACTATGGGTGTATGTTCCTCTAATTTCCCACCTTTTACTATCTCCAGGTTGGCTTTTTCTAAGGCTACCCCTATATGCTCCCTAGATTCCCTTCTGACAAGTTGGTTCTAATGGAACTTTGCCGACAACTGGTTGTCGTGCATACTAGGCAAATGGAGCTAAAAAAGCTAGGTTTTATATTTCCAATCAAAATTGGTAGGTACTCTATTGCAACAGCAGCTAAAGCCAAAGTCATAAAAATAGAGATGCAGATGGTCACCTTGAAATAGTTCAAGAGAAGGGATAAATTTGACTATAGGGAGTCAAAGACAAAATTAGGAAGAAGACTCAATTCCATGAGCCCATGATTGAAGACATCTGGATCTACTTGAGGATGGATAAAGAAATTAGAAAGATGGACTATTACAGGCTGACCCTAGAGTAAATTGAATATTTGGGGCTTGCAGAGATCCCCTCCAATCTGGTCGATGACAGGAACATTATCAATAGCAGGTACTTGGCTGAAAAGGTTGCTAGCTCCCCTCTTCCTCCAACTCAGTGGCCTCAGAAGGAACTAACTTCTCTGAGTAAAATATTTGAACCAATATTGGCTAACACCAATGATTGGTTAGTAGCCAAAGGGATCGTACTAAAGGAATTTATCACGGGATCAGAGGCTAAGTACCAAGCAGAAATGAAGAAGGTAGAGAATAGAACCAAGAACAAAGGTGATGTTCCTTCCCCTTCTAGGCCTCACAAGCTTAGAATCATCTTTATTTCTTAAAAATCAAAGACTATTGAGGAGTTGGAAGTAGTGGCTAAAAGGGTTGGAGAATAGAGTTCTCAGGAATAGGTAGCTCAACCAATGGAGACAGATGACTGGCCATCAAGAAAGCCAAGCACTAAACCTCTACCTTCATAGGAAGAAGCACAATAGCTCAAAAGCATCTTTCCTTCTCCATCTTAGTCTCCTATGGCACCCCCTTCTCCTCTCTCTCCTATCAATGTTCCCTCTTCTGGAGCCACCTCTCCTTCTAGAGTTGTATTTGGTGATCCCCAGGGTGCTTCTGGAGGTACTCCTCACTCCTCTAGATCCATTCCTAGTCTTTTATCTCCTTCTTTTAATCTGGCAGAGAGTTCTACACAAGATCCAGAATCTATGGCCGGTATAGTTTCGCCTGTTACTCCAACTATGACCACTGCCACCACTAGTAGTGTAGAAGCTGCCGTAGTAACACCAGTTGAGGGAACTATAGCTACATTAGGTACTTGTCTCTCGCCTTTGATGTCAGCTTTCACACCCAAAAGAAAGAAGTTAGCCATCTTTCCAAATGACTTCGACTTTGGCAAAATACTATCGGTGAAAGCTAAAGCTCCTAAGAGGCCAAGGATCCTCTCAAAATTGGTTGAGGAAAAAGGACAATTTTTTTTGGAAATTACCAAGCCTCTACAGGATGCAACCCTTGAGGGTTTCGAAATGAGTAGCTATTCCATCTCTCGTGTTGAATTTGGAAAAGTTACTCATGAAGGTGTGAAAAGAGACCTTCAGTCTGCTATGGACATCATGGTCCAAAAATTTAACTGAGAAAAGGAAATGAAAGATTATTACAAGGCCAAGATAGAATAGTTGATGGCAATAATAAGGAGGTTCACTCTTCCCCCTAAAGCAGCAACTCCAGAGGCCTTCTTTGTAGATGACCCTGTCATTCAAAAGGCAGAGAAAACTTACATGAAGGGGAAAGTCCTAGAGGAATACATTAAAAAAATGAATACTTAGGGAGTTTCCTTGCTTATGGAGGTTGTAGAGAAGATAGATAGGATGAGGAAGGTGAGGGCAGAATTAGATGACCTAGTCTCTCTTATCTCTCAGGAGGTTGATAGTTCAGAAAAAGATCTTAGTAAATGGAGGGAGATGAAGGATCTGAAGAAGAGCACCTTGATATCTATCAGTGTCATCTCCAGTAAAGACTCTTATGTTGAGATCAAGGAGTCACTGATCTTCAAGATCCATGTACTCAAGGATTTAATTGAGGATCTCAATGCTTCTATGGATGCTAGTGAGAAGAGCAACATAGGCCTACTTAATAAATTAGAAGAACTGCCCTGTGACCTAACTTTCAGGGATAACCAATTTCTCTCAGCTGAAGAAATGCTCCAAGGTTTTAAAAGGATGATTCAAAGAGATTTTGAAGAAAAAGCCTTCTCAATGACCTCTGTGGACAATATCCTGGATACTCAGCTGACTCTAGACAATCTAAAATCTAGATTAGCTGGTCATGCTAAGTCCATCAAAGCATTAAAGCATGCTTTAATTAGAGCTAGAATCATCTCCAAGAATAGGGTTACGCTAGATAGTATAAGAATTCAAGCATCCATTGCTATGTACAATTCTCATCTGAAGAAGTCTAGCAGCAAGAACTGAAGCTATTTCCCTTTTTCTCTTCTTCTTTCCTTATGCACTTTTGTTTTATGAAAAGTGCATGCAATTTTGTAATATGTAATTACATGTAAAAAGTTTGGAAAAATATCTCAAAGTCAAAGATGAGTCATCTTTGACTAAGATATTTTTGTATTTTATTATTTTCTTAATTTTGAGAGTTTCTCCCTATATATAGTGGAGACCTCTTTCGTAAATGTATCTTGGAAAAATTAAGAGCAAGCACTCTGCCAAAATTGAAACAATTTTTGAGACTTTGTGCTCAAACTTATAAATCATATTTTGTTAAATGAATGAGAAGTAGGTTTATTTCTAACTTTGTGTTGAAATTATCTGTGTTATTTAGGAAACAGTTCTTATGTCCTTTTTCTTGGTAATATCTTGTTTATCTGATTTAATAAGCAAAGTGGGTGTGTTAATATTATCTGAGAGCATTTCTAAAAGGTAGAAGATAGACTTTGAGCTATTTTTATCTTTATGAATCAGTTATCTTTTGTAGTTTTAGGTCAAGACTTTGTGCTTCATTTCATGCTATGGTTACACTTATTCTGAATCGATGAAGGAGGCTACAGAAGACTTTGTGCTTACGTGAGTGTTCTTGTGGACTTTGTTACTTTAGGTGATTTTCTACTTCCCATTTGATACCATTCCTGAAAGAAGAGGAATGTTGTTAGCTAAGGACTAGGATTTCCCTCTTTTGTTCTTTATACATTACCTATGAAAAAAGAGAGGTAGATGCTGTTATACCACCCCATGTGTTATTTTATGCTTAATTATATATATATATATATATAGTGCATAAATATTTATAGGGAACCTCCCCTTGATGAGAGGAGAGATTTACATTGTCCAGATCTGGTAAACCCACACTTTTCATGGTGTAAATATCCCTATGCTGTGGTTGATATACCCATTTTGTCATCAGTTAGTTGTTGACAAAATATTCGCCCAACACTACCAAAACTCCTCATCTTATCTTTGATTATAATAATTAATGGGAATGACCAAATAATATCCTTAATGTTCTTATTTATAATCCAAAAATACTTCATCCAAGATTTTTTCTTTGACACAAGGAAGGCATTCTTCATTATCATCCAAACAAGAAGAATCAACACAAGGAATCACCTCTTATTCAACACTTAGGACCTATTAAGGGCTTTCAATTTGTATCTCAACTATAATATACTAAATTTATTTTTCAAGGGCTACAAGAAATTCAATCTCCTTTTCCTTCTTAGTGATTCCAAGACTAGGCATCTTGAAACTAGATGACTTAGCCTAATGAGGCTGTCAAGGAGCTACACATTATTTAAGAAAGAGTTATGAATTTACCTCAACCAAGTACTCTTATTTAGGTTCCAACACCATATTTACATCAAGGAAAAGGTTGATGGGGTGAGGATAAGATGAACTAATTGGTGGAGGTGGAACATAGGACTCAAAATCAGATTGAGAATGAATTGTAGGGGATTCTTTTGGGAGCTCTTGAGGAAGGGTAGGTAAACCTTGGGATAAAATAGCTTGGTTATCTTCCTTACACTTGAAAATAACTTCATTTAAATCTAATCCAGCTTGTCACTTCTTGAGGGAGGTTAGATGGGGTATGGTTAGTCATAAGATATTCTTTTGGTTGTAAACCTTCCATCACACCTTGACTCAACAATTTCATTCTCAACTCTAACTCTTCAATCTAATTTCATAGGTTCTATTGGAAAAGTATCTCTTGAGTATAATAATCATCTTCATGAGGATAAAGAGTATAATATGGCTAAAATATAACACAAGAGGTCTCTTGAGGAAGGGTGGGAGGGACTTGCATAGGATCAATTTCTTTCTCAACTTCACATTCTTTATCAAGGCTTATATCCTCTTTCTTTCCCCATGATTCCAATACCTTACTCAAACATAGGATGTAAGGATTAGGAGTCTCTTCTTGAGGTAGTGATGTAACTTGAGGAGTGGATGAAGTATTCATGAAATTTGGAATATCTTTCATCTTGAATTATCCACCTTGTCTCCAACTTAGAATCTCATATCTATAAGTTTATTCTTGATATGGGGATGTAATTGGAGAGGGAAATTAGGTCTTAAATTCCAATTATTTTTCTAATTATATATATTTATAGATCTACTTATTGGCTAACTCAATCTTCCTAGCAATATTTGATTGAAAAACCAAGTTTGTCTTTTCAACTCTCTCTTCCAATTGATTAGGAAAAGGATGAATTTGATAATATTGATTGGGTTCATGAGTAGGAATCATGTAAGACTAATAGAAATCTTGAGGAAGTGGATATGAAGGCTGATAGGTTTGATGAGGCTACTTCTCATTAATTATTAGCCTATCTTCTAAGGATGAAATAAGGCCACTCACATCTATCATCTCACTTGTGATCCTTTCAAAATTATCTCTCTCAATAGGTGCCCACTCTCTTTTAACCATATCTAATGCATCTCTCAAATTTTAAATGAAATAACTAAGAATATCTTGGCCATGTCCCCTTGGTGTGTTAAGATCCAACATGTACTTTCATAGCCCAAGAATGTTTACTTGAATTTTGTAATGGACTGATTAGATGAGTGACTAGGTTGACTAAGAGGAGAAAGATATCTAGGAGGCTAGTTATAGGACTCATACAACTCATGATAAGGTTGAAAATGGTCATTTAGAGATGATAAGAATCATATTAGAACTAGTAAGGATCATTACAAGGTTGATAGGGAATGTCATAAGTTTGATAAACCTCACCAACTTATGTAAAATAATACTCAATAACAAAGTCAGCCATGAAAATTCATTATGAAGAAAGAACATAAGGAATGATTATAAAAAATCTTCAAAATCAATACCTGGGCTACATGACTAGTTGATGTGATTTCAGACTCACCATTGATATTTAAAAAGATGCCTCTAAAGGATGATGTGTTAAAAAACAACACCAAAAATATTTTAACTTCTTGGACTAAGAGTCCCACTAGGCATGACAAAAACTATTGTCACATGGATTTTCACCCTTTAAGGATATGTCTTATCTCTCCTCATCCAAGTGGCACAATTGAAACACATTTAGGCTATGGGTGAGCCTAAGACTGAGGTGAATCTCTAGATAGGGCTAGCTCCCTTGATGTACCTCTTGTAGAATACTACTATACCTAAAATTGTGAGGGAAAAGTGATATAAAAATGAAAGAAAACTATCATAAAATAATTGATACAAAAAAATCATTGATGATTTCCAACCAACTGCATGTTACACATGAGAATAATGGGCTAACCAAACATACACTTCTCCAATCTACATCTTCTCACATCAATGTTTCATTATGAGGTTATGGATGAATGTTTAGGCTAGGAGGAATATAAAATAAGCCTTAAATGGAACTAGTGAATAGAATAACTCACTCAACCTTGACACTTCCTATAAAACTTCACACGGCCTACAAGAAGAAGCTTTCCAACTACAAATAGGTGAGAGAATGAGACAACATACTAATAATAAAAGAGTCATCAATAAGTAATATAAATCATCCAAGTAAAACACACTATGAATATTAATAAAAGATATAAGAAGTAGTTATCTTTATTTATCCATGATATGTAAATGAGCAGGGCTTCACCATACTTAGGTGGAGCATAAGTTACAAAGGCCAAAATGGCTAGTTCTTATAGAACTTGAGAGAGAGATAAGAAGAAGAAATAAGTCCAAAGCTCACAAGGATACTTGTCAAGATGAGAAACAAGGTTAAATATTCATGATAAGTAGATGTTAAATTTACCATGCAATTTTAGGATGTACAAGTGGATTCCCAAGTCATAGACCTCATGAAACATGGCACAGAAGTTCTCATTCTAGCTCAAAATATAGCCCTTATGTTTTAGCCCTGTTTGAAAATCCCAAAACTAACTAGGGATAGTATGATGATTATAATGAAGGGGAAGGTTTTATACATGCCTCTCCATGCATTGGTTGCAATATTGGTCATCTAGAATCATCTAAAAATGAGCTATCACTACTTGTACTTTAAGATAACTCCTCTTTTAGTCACCACTCACACTTGGATTCCAAAAAGTAATTAGTTGTTCATGAAAATTAATAAAAGGGATTAGATTAAATTTTTCAAGATTTTATATGGAATTAGAGGCATCAAGCACACTTTAAAAGGACTCCCACTTGATGTTTTCACCCTTCTCACTTTTATGCTCACTATGCTAGTTCTGACTAGTTAAGAGCAATCTATTTTTTGGAATACTTATTCGTTTTTTAAAGGTATTAAATTGACATGGGGAGTTATCTTAATTCATAAATTTTCTCCTAAACTTGGTTTCATCTCTTGGAACCTCCTAAAACATTCGCAATACATAAAATAGTTAAAATAACCCATTTTGTACCCTATCCATACAGATAGGTTAGTAAAAAAAAATTATGGGGTAAAACCTTTAATATTACCTTATAACATACAACCTCTTTCCTTGTCATTATAGTCCATTTGGATGCATCTCCATCCTTTTTCTCCCAATCGGGTCCTTATCTAAGGGTTTGCAAGGGTTTTTAGTGCTTTAGGCTGTTAAGGTTTATTCATGCAGGTTTGACATTGAAGTTTCCGAAAAATTCAAATATATCATATTTAAATACCTTAATAAACATCTCCAAACTTATTATATTCCCATAAAAATCTTTATATAAGATATGAGCTTCCAAAGTTACTCCATCAAGCTTCTCCTTCCATTTGCATAGGACTAGTATTATCCTTGAGCCCAAAAATGGATTCCTTTGTTCCTTATCTATAGGTTTTAGGATTTTAAACATATAAATTTACCATATAAACATGATACAATCAATTTGAGTTATCATCCAAGGTCATAAATGTGAATGACTCCCCATTTGGCTTTGGCCTAGAACCTTGTTTAATAAGTTTGACTATAACCCTTGTGGTCTAGGACATATAATTGGGATTATTTACATTAAAAATGTAAAAAAAACCTATATAATTACCCCAAAAAAATTATTTAATAGGTTATAATTCTCACCTTATGTGAAAAGTGAAAGTGACTCTCCATTTTGATTCTAGGCTAATCTTGCTTAACAACCCTACTTACAAGTTTGAGGGTCTAGACCTCCAAGATGGGATTACTAATTTTATGGGATATTTATAATATTTTTTTGTATGTTTATTATCTTCCCACACATTACTAAAATTTCAAAACAACTCCTATTTCATCCTTTATCTCCCATCTTAAGGACTGTAAAATTTATGCATGAGGGGAGTGCCCTCTGTCTGAGACAAAATAGAGGGCATTCCGTTATTTCTTTAGACAATGATGACTATTACAGGGGATTATCAAAGTTATGTGAACCTCATAAAAAAATTTCAAACCTATATTATTTCATTTTACTTCTCAACTTTCTCAAGATCCAAAATAGACTTGAGTAAAGTGGACTGTGTATGCAAGATTTTCATAAGGACTGTGTGATACCTACTCTTTGATAATTATAGGTGTATATTTACCTAATTAGAATTTGTTCATGATGTTTTTATACAATAATTTAATATTTAAATCCAAATTTCATATTCTTATACTTTTATTCATCTCTAATAGTCCAAAACATCACCGAGATACCAAGTTTAGGTCATTATCTACCTATAATCAGTTATAGGTGAGTGTTTTTTGACAAAGATGTGCTCGATAATATACTTGTTAAGTTATAAAACCTATATATCCAAATAAATTTTGATTTATCTTATAATATGATGGAATATCAACTTAATAATATAACTTAACATACAAATGTGTTTCCATCCTAGGCTCATAATATGGATTGGTAGCATTATATATCAATATATCAAGCAAGAGGTACCTACATGTGCATTGGACCTCAAAACATAGAATGTGATCCTATTTTTATTATATTTATATAATTAATATTTTTTAAAAAATATAATACCATCCAAATGTGAAGACATGGCCCAATACTTCCAACTTGGGTGAAAAAGGTTTCTTTTAGATCAAAATCATGTAGATGTCAATGCAAGGTTTTAGTCATAGATGGGCAATTCAGTTTCCCCAAAAAACCACTTTTAATTGATCATTAGCATTCTAAACTTTGCATGGTTATTTTATTATGTAGGAGGTACAAGGAAAAGAATTTTATATGCTTCAAAAATCCTTTTAATCTTGTTGTTTGCTTTTGACAAAAGTTTTCAGACCTCTATTTTCCTATTTTAGGGGAAATATCCCTAAACCTACAGTCATTATGTTTTGAATTGAAACTCAAACCTATATATCAATATATTATTTCAAATAAGTCTACCATGATTTTTTCAACCTACTATTACCTTAATAAGGGTTCTAACTTTCCAATCCTCTCTGTACAAAGACCCTCATATCTCTATTAATGCCACCTATAGGTGGATATTTCATATACATGTATTAAGGAAAATGGGATAGTGTGTATCCTTTAGATCTCATAAATAGACCTAGACTTTTCTCTAATTATCCAAATGGGTGATTATCATTATCAAGACCTTGAAAACATTTCAAAACCTTTATTCCAACTTGATTCTCTCTTGTAAAGACTTATAGGTGACCACTATCATGTGTATAGGTGGTTAATGGAATGAGAAAAGTGTACCAAATATTTTTCCTTAATATTAGACTAGTTTCTCCTTAATGTGTTCAAATTAAAACATAAATATATTGAAAAACTTGAAACAAGCTCCCACAACCCATTTCAATGTTTGGACCCTTCTTTTATGCCACTTGGTTGACTATGTATGACAATCATAGGGAAAATTGACTATATGTGTGGTATATGATTGAAAAATATAAATATTGATTTGGATAATGAAGTTAAAAAGTGAATTAAATAAGGATAAACTTAAAAACATGGAAGTAAAACTATCACAACCCTATAAAACCATTAACAAAGCATGAAAATCTAGAAAATGGTGAAAACTTGTCTGTCATCCCATATAAGACTAGTCTACAAACCTGTGATGATTTTCCCATTAAAAACCTTGAAACATGAAACCAAGCATGGGAGAATTATATGGGAGAGTCAACATCATCTGGGATCTATCTTAGCAACTAGATTGTATAGACTTGTTCAAACCAAGGGAAAATATTTAGGGTGCATAGATTAGCATATATATTAGATAATTTAACTTCTTATGAATGGTTCATAAATCTTAGACCACCATTCCTATAAAAAAAATATAAAGTGTTATTTTAATTAGTGCATAATATACCTCCAATATCAATTTTTCTCAAACCTCTCATACTAATTATACCAAGTACAAACCTACTAACTAGTTTTGTATGTATAGAAGGATTGAAAAGAAGTAGAATAGTTTTAGCCCAATTTTGACACTTATAGAGTACTTAAATAATGTAAATGGATTAGAAGAAGATAAATATTCATATTATAACCTTATCCCACATGTCACGCTCCCTTATGGGTTGTACAAGTGCCAAACTCTTACCTTTTCAAATAAAAATACTCTTTCTTCTAAAGAACCTATCAATGTTTAGTTATTAATAGTTATTAAATACTTCTTAGGACACATGGGATGTGAAATCACCTTTTTTACACTTTCACACTTCTTAAAGAGGCTGTATAACTCATTTAATTCTCTTTTTGA
This sequence comes from Torreya grandis, assembly GCA_037957365.1. Taxonomy (NCBI): domain Eukaryota; kingdom Viridiplantae; phylum Streptophyta; class Pinopsida; order Cupressales; family Taxaceae; genus Torreya; species Torreya grandis. Next base: position 1,664,099 of record JARHVA010000660.1, read on the forward strand.
CCCCCAAAATGACTCAAAAGGACATAAGGACTAAAATGACTAATGACCAAGGCTAGTATGACATTAGATTCCATAAAATGACCTATAATACACATTATGAACAAATATTAGACCCATTAAAACATATAAAAATCAATTTTTTACTTATAGGGGTCTTAATTTGATCTACAAGGTCAAATTTAGTCCATAGTACCACCACTAGCTTCATAGCAAGAGGAGAAGTGACCACCATAGACATGGCATCAATAGAGGTAATAAGGTAGGAGAGATCAAAGACATTAGAGATATCAGATGACCTTGTATGTGGGCTAGAGTAGATTTGGACTATAGAGAGACCACTCAAGTATATCCTGAGATAGGTTTGAGTGGCATCTCCAAGATTTGTTTTTAAGAGTTGACCAATAGAGGAGTTTATTAGAGGACACATGGATAGGTACACTATGCTTGGTAGTCACATAGATGGTGAGAAATTAGTGGTTGACACATAGATAGGTACTAAAAGGTGATTAAATTTTTCTTAAGTTTACTTAAAATAGACTAGAGGTAGATGGATTTTAAGATATATTAGTGATCTAATATCTATCTAGTTTTCTTTTTATAGGTATGGTAGAGGATGAGGAGATGAGATGGGGATCCCTAGTTAGGTGATCACTCCATGATGCCCTAAATGAGGTATTGACATTGTACGACATTGCTACATTGGATTATCCTAGTGCACCATTTACCCCAACTCAAGCAAGCTAGTTTAGATTAGCTGGAGAGTTCATCAAGTAGTTTCAAGCACATAGATAGGGGATGAAACCACCAGCAGAGATGAGTGAATGAGAGATATAAGCATGTTAGGCTCTAGCTAAGTAGATAACTACACATCTAACTATAGTGACATAAATGACATAGGCACATGCCTAGGAGAGAGCAACACATGCAGTGATCTTGACCCATATGACATAGGTATAGGAGCAAGAGAGAGTGACACATTTGGAAACCATGGACCAATTAATATAGGTGAAGGATTAGGTATCTCATCTACATGGGTAGATGTTAGGATTGAGATCTTGGATAGCCTCTTTATAGCATTCTATTGAGAGGGGTCAGACCAAGGCATGTACAGGTAGGATGGCTAGGCCATGAGATAGGTAGGATGGGGCCCAACTATAGAGATGGAGCATTGTATATGGTTTTATTTTTTATTAAAACTCATATGATATATATATATATGATATATATATATATATATATATATATATATATGTCACATTTTGGAAGTTGGATATGTGATTATATGTGCTTATATATGTGATTATATATGTGATTATATGTGCTTTCATTATGGTTATGTTTATTTATACTTGATATATTTATTTCTAGCACATTTATTTAGTTATTATTTGTATATGATATGGGAAATATATGACTTGTGGTTTCTTTTCTAGTTATGTAGGACACATGCATAGGTAAAAAGAAATAGGCAAAAAAGGACTTGGTAAAATATAATCAATCACAAAAATGTACTACACACTATTTCATGTTGGGAAATGTGTAATAACAAGAAAATTACTAAGTATAAATAACCAAAGGGATGACAAAAAAAGATTGTAAAAATTTTATTTTGAAACCAAGATAAAAATGGGCACCAAATTAAAACAAGTAAAATCACACTAAATCACATTGGGAAGTATGAAATTAATGTAATAAATTGGAAAGCATGTGAAAGAATAAATGGTATAAAAACAAAATTAATTAATTCAATCAATCATACTAAATCACATTGGGAATTATAAGATAAAAATAAAATTGGGAAAAATTGGTCTTAAATTTATCACACTAATTCAAGCTAGGAATTATGAACAATTTATAGAATGGTTGTATTCTTACATGTAATCAGAAAATAAGAATATAAAGTAAGCAAAAGAAAATATAAGTAAGCATAAAACATACTAAAACAATCTAGGAATCATGTCTATGATGTGTAAGTTCATAATCATTCACATCTTATCTCATATTTGACACATGTAATTTTGATTGTGACTTGGATTATTGGAAAATTTTGTGAGGAAGGATAGGTCCTATCCATGGTCTTACACTTCAACTCACAAAGGGAACACCACTGATGTGGAATCAATGTGAAATTATGGTAACAAAGGATGTTGCTAATAGGAATGTGAAATTGTGGTAATTTGTGAGGAAGGCCAGGTCCTATCCATAGTCTTACAATGTAAATCACAAATGGAATACCAAGGGGAGTGATCAATGAAAAAAACACAATTTATCAAGAGGAAATATGAGTAATGTAGGGCATGAAAAAATTTAATGTAAAAATCATAACTTAAGCATCTTATGAGAAGACCTTAGGAGATAAGAGGCATATTAAGGATATAAAAAGACCTTAAGTGACTAGTAACCATCAATATACAAAGGAAACATGTTTGCTATAGCCATAAATATTTTTAGGAAAATATTCATGATAGTAAGATCAACTCATGAAGATATATTGGTAAAATAAAATAAAAATGGACCTACCTTCTCATGAGATGTTCCCTATTCTTTAAGACCCTTTATAGAGTCATCAGTTTACTACAAAGATTGGGTACTTGCATGAGAAATTAGGTAGCAATAAAATATTTTTTAAATATCTTTTTATAATCTGCTAGCCTACCGCACCCCTAAGTACCTTGACTCTACCATGAGGCCAACTATGGAGTTTAATCTTTGACTAGAAAAAGTATATGTGCTTTGAATCACATCTTTTAGTGTGATTTGAATTTTAAGAATGTTGAATGTTTTCACCTTTTGTATCATTTCCTTTTGTTAAATTATTTATATTTTGAATGTCTTTAAGGCTTTTAAGATTCATCCTCCATATAGACTTGGAATGACCAAACATGATAGATAGAGTGATACACACAAATGAGCTAGAGGCTTAGGATAAAGGAAGCTAAGTGACCAAAGACAAGATTGATTAGAACACTTAGGCTTAAAAATGGACCAACATGTTATCTTAAGTCTCAACCATGTATATGATTATTTTGTGAAAAGGAAATAAAGGGGAAAAATAGATCTAAAGTGGGCTAGTGAAAGGATAATATAATGAGATTAATTATTTACTAACTAATAGCATGGTAGAGAAGGAATGAATAAGGGAACTAGGTTTGTATAACCAAGTAATAATGATAATTATCCATGAAAATAGAGATAAGAAAGAAAACAAATAAGGAAGAGAAAGAAAGGGATTTTTTAATAAATAAACTCAAGAAGGAAAATAAATCAATGATAAAGAAAACATCCATAAGAAAACATAAATGACAATATAAGAAATATAGAGTGCAAAAGTAAAGTCACTATGTAAGATAAATAATAATTTGACATAATTTCAAATGATATAACAAAATAGATAAATATAGGATTAGAGAATATGTCCAATCTAAATGTAAAATTAAAATTACCATACATGGGCTCATAAATACTGATAGATTTTTCTACACACATTATCTAGAACAAATGATAAATTTCTATGAATATGGATGAAAATTGTTGCTAATGTCTCATCAATTTTGAGTGAAAATTAGGAAAATACTTCTCATATAATCTCCTCAATAGAAAAGGTAGGAATGCTTGATGGATAATTCTAAAGAGAGATATCAAGTAAGGGATGCTCAAAATAATGTATGAGAGCAAGCTCTATGGGGATATGCATGAATCACTAGTGGGGAAGGATCCACAGGTGGGGGACTCATAGGTGGATAAGGATCCACAATTGAGGGAAGGTCTATAGGTGAAGGAGTCATAGGTGGATAAATATAAGGTGGTGAAGAGACCACAAGAGGGGATGAAACCACTAGAGGTGGAACCATGGGAGAAGAAAGGGGAGCCTTATTATAAGAATGACTTATGGGAGGAATGGTAGAAGCTTCAACAATAGTGATAAGGTGATCTTTAAGGTGTTGTTGAAGGATGAGGCAACAATTAGTGTGATGGGTTCCACACTAGTGCCAAAGATAATACACCTCTCCATACTTAGGAATATATTGAAGTAGTACCTTTGGGGGAGGTATGGCCTTATCTTAGGATTAAGAGATATAAGGACATAAAGTATCAATATTTTTCATAGCTTACAATAATGCATGTATGAATGATTATCTATGTCATGGAAGCAATAGATACATTTATGAGTAGGCTTAGTATAAGTATTCATAGGAGGAGGTGTAATAGGAATAGAAGGAGATTAGGAAGGATTATCATCCCATTTAGTGGGAAATGGATTCAACTAAGGTAAAGGGAGAAAACCATCAGTAAGAGAAGCTGATGGTGGGGAAAGAACATGACTAGGCTTAACGAAAGGAGCAATGGGATTGAAAGTAGGGATAAACTCAACAATAGTCAGAGCAAAAATGGGCTTAACTATAGTGGGAGTTAAAATGGGCTCAATTATAGTAGGATAAGTAATGGGTTTTGATGTGGGATCTACTGAGGGAGGGTTAGGATCTATAAAAAGCTAAAGAAAGGTCATACACATCTCAAATATAAGCAAACTATAGGGATTAAGGTACCTAGAAAAGTGGTCAAGCATAGTCATAGCATGATCCATGAGCATAGTCCTATGAGGTTCCTTAGAAAATAGAGGTGTTATAACCATCTCTACCTTAAGATAAAGAGGAAAAATACTAAAATTCAGAACTATAAATGATAGAATACAAGAAGATACATGGAAATATTGAAGCAATCAAGAATGATTATGGATAATCTCAACATCATGAGCCTAAAGAAAACCACCTAAAAAAGGATCTATAAGGAATAACCATCATCATTGTCAAGGGTGTGAAGATAAATGATATAATTATGGATGATATTATCATCTGATGAAGTGTGATGAATAGAATTCCAAGTCTTACTCAAGACAACGGGAATATCATCACAAGGAGATTTTTGAGAATGAGGCTACAAAGAACAAGGAAGTTGAGAAATAAGATGAAATGAGAGATTGAAAGTTTTAATCTTTAGATTGATCTTATTAGGCTCATCATCATAAAATTATAAGAGGTTAGGAGGAATACTCCTAATGATCTTGGGATGACCATTATAACCTTGAGTGAAATTGACAAGAAATTTGAATCATTGAGTCTCATGAAATAGAACAATGGGAAAAGGTTCAAGAGTAAGAATATTGAATACACTATGGTCTTGTAATTATTTGAAATTCCAAGGGTTAGTGTCACTCTAAATATTATAGATGGATCCATAGTGAGGCAATTTAATGCATTGGTAGGTAGAATAAGTAACTTCTCTCATATGGTGAGTCCATAACTTACCAAGTAAGATGTTATAAGAAAGAGTAAAGTTAAATATCATCGCCTTCACATGAATGGTGATAGGTGGGATGGTAATGGGAAGCCACACACAACTTAAATGAGGCATTTTACTTTGATCATATCCTTCAAATGTGTTATGTGTGGATTTGAGATTGTATTCATAATATCAAAAGGTTTTGATAAAATCAAGAGAGGTAACATAGGTGCCATATCCCTCACTAATCAAGACATGTTTGACTTGTATATGACCTATTTTAACACTAATGAATAATGGAGGATCATCCACATGAATCAAAATATCATCGATAATCATAGAAGTGATAGGAAATTTTAAAGAAAGAGAAATGCCCATTATTTCATCACATGGATGGACATATCTTCATATTATTATATGTTATCTTCATATCCAAATAAAGTTACTTCACATCCTATTAGGTGAGGATGAGGGATGTTCATTTCAAACAAGAGTTTCATAAGATGGTTTATATTACATGGAGAGTACCTCATAATCTCAAGGAATGGAATTTGGGATGGGAATTTAGTGATTTCCATGATAGGATCCCACTCATCATAACCCATAAGGAAATTTTTAGAAATAGGTGCATAGTGTTTAATGAGGTCCTCAAAAGGAAGAACTGACGTACATTTAAATCTATGTTGATAAGAAGGAGAAGGTTTAGAACAAGGTTATAAATTATGTTATGAAGATGAAGAAGTTGGTTTAGGTTAGTGTTGAAAATTAGTAGAAGTATTAATAGAATATTAATTATCATGAGTGTTAGCTAAAGAAGAAGAAGGGAGAGTAGAACTTGAATGGGAAGTGTTATCCAAAGGAGGAGTGGGAATTGGTTCATTAAAGTTTATAAGATGATCTTACCCCAACTCATTTAAATGAGTTGGATAATAATCCCAGATAACATGAAATGTTTGAGACAATGGAGGAGTGTAGATAGATTGAGGATAAATAAAAGCAACCACCCATCGCATATTAGTCATATTAAACAAATTCTCTTTAGAAGTGGGTTCAATAAGACTTCCTACATTATTGGTGGAATAGGTGGGCTTGTCTTGGGTATATTGATGATTTGAAAGAGGATCTTTATATATGGCCAAATGAGCATTAATTTGATTCAAATATTGAGATTTAGTATTTGTTCCATGGGCTTTGAAATTAATGTCATAGGCTTGTTCAAATTTTCAAATGATAGAATCATGGTCAAAATTGGGACCAAGAAGAAAATCCATAGCCAAATTATGAATCTACCTACAAGTCTCATGAGAATGACCCCAACTAACATGAAACCAACAAAATTTATTAGGATCATACCAAGATTTCATAGGATGAGTGGGATCAATTTATTTTAGAAGAGGCTTTGGTAGATGTTTTATTAATTTTACTATGGATAAAGGTTTGTGAACATGTATGTTATTAGGTGAAGATATATGATGATTAGTAAATTTTTGAGAAGGGGGAGTTGGTTCTAAAGATTAGTTAGGAATAATAGCTTGAATATTTTGAATGTTATCATAATAATTTGTGATGCCATCATTGGTAGTATGATGATTCTTATTCTTGAATAACAAATAAGTACCTGCATAAGGTTGGGATGGCTTGAATTGATGCATAAGTAAATCTTGGCATTTATCTTGGTCAATATCCTCATTAAAGGTACATAGAGAGAGAGAGAGAGAGAGAGCTTAGACCATATATTGTAACTTGGGAAACAAATAATTGGTAAAGAGATGGAAAAGGTTATCATCAACCATGTTATGTTCATATTTGTTGGACAATGTTTTCCACCTTCTAAAAAAAGCTTAGGTAGTTTAGTTTTCAAGTTTTTTACAATTTATAATGTGGGACAAAGTATTTTTGGGAAGATCATTAAATCTTCCAAACTATTAATAGAATTATTTTAAAGTTGGTTGTACCAATCTAAATCATCCCCTGTGAGGGTTTTATTTGGACATCTTGGACTAAAGCATTCACTAAATCTTCCAAACTATTAATAGAATTATTTTTAAGTTGGTTGTACAGATATAAATCGTCACCTATGAGGGTTTTATATAATATCTTGGTAGGATCAAAGGTATTCAATTTGACCCAATCTTTATAAATATTTCCAAATTTTTTCTACATGAAGAGTAGGATCAGTTGATCCATTATAATAAATGGTAGGAGTGGTACTTCCTATATAAATATTAGCAATTTGAATTTTAAGAGGTTTATTTTGAAGATGATTAATGGTTTTGTTGACAAAATGAGGTTGAGGAATGAGATTTCCATGGGAATATCAAAGAGGAAGATGGGGAAAATTTTGATTATGCATGCCCCAAGACATTGGTTGAGGATAAGTTTTAAGATGGAGAAGTTGATTGTGCATTATCAGAATTTGATTTATATTATGAGATTTAAAGGTATTCATTTGATTAAGTGTTTATAATAAGAGCTAGTGGGTTTGATTGGCATTGTAAGCATTATTTGAAGCATTAGAGTTAGTATTAGTGGCTTGGGTAACACAATTGGTGTTGATAGGAGCTTGAGAGGAATTATGATATTATGAGGCACTAGTGGAAAAAAATTGTGTGGCAAAAGATGGACTACTGAAGTGATGAGAAGAGGTATCACTAGAAGCATGATTACCTTGGGTAGTAAATGATGCACTAGTATGAGGATTAAGGATAGTGGATCTTATGAGAGGCCCACTAGATGTAGAACCTACCATATTAGCTGAGATATTAGGCATGAAAGTAGAATAAGCCAAAGAATAAGAGGTAATGGTATGAAAAGGGTCATAATTAAGGGAAGATACTAAGAATAAAATAAAGTGGTACCCCCAAATCCATTTGAGAGTGTGGGAGTAGGTTAATTATGCTCTTCAGATTGACCACTAATCATGAGACGGTAAATGGTAAAAGGATCATTTCCTTGATTTTAAGGAAATTTGAAGATAAATAAAAGCATTTTAAGGGTATACTCTATTTCAAGTTGACATTATAGGGAGAAGATATGATTACACTGTGAAGAGGAATGAGGAGGGGTCCCATAGTTCATTGTATGAGTGGCTATGTGAACATTACTCTCATCCAAGAGAGGAACCCTACTCTACATATGGGAGACCCTATGAGGATTAGTAAAACTCATCATATTTGTTGAGTTCAACTCAATGTTTTCTTCAAATATAAAATTAATGATGAAGGAGAAAGACTGAACTAGGAAAAAGAGATGAGAAAGCAAGAAAATAAGAAGGGATAGGAACTATATAAATTCAAATAGATCTATCTAGCATAGGTAACAAGGATTGAAAACTATATAGGCATAGTAAATAGAGGCTAAAAAGTGTACAAGGTTGATTGGGTCGACTTAGCATAATAGATAGGGAAAAATAGATAGTCTATAACAAATTCTGTCAATTAAAATTACTATGTATTGATACAAGAATAATTTTTCAAGTATTTTAGAAAGTAATAACTAAATGGAACACACGATAAATTAGATCAATGAGGTCAATCCAATTAAGGCACACACCATAAAACCTTGTAATACAATAGACAATTGAGCAAAGAGAAAGCAATCAACTTCGAAAGTAAAAGCTAACTAAGTGGTCAAATTAAATGTTGTTAGATTATTAAAGTATAGATTTATATGTGATAGAGAGTTGGCTTTAAGTAAATAACTAAAAGTCAAACTAAGGATAATTTTAAGATGTTTGGGATAAAAGGGATATGTATTGGTAATGGTAAAATATTGGTATTGGGGCTTACCCACTCACTTCACACACCAAAGTGACAAGGGTGTCGGGTGCTTATCCAAAATATATAATTAAACACGTGTTTATACTTGGCCATAAAGATAAGTTAGTTTCCCCCTTGCTAATTAAATCTAAGTAGGTAGGCCTTGGGTAGATAATTGTTAAAATGTTTGTTAATATTTTTGATTTGGTCATGTGTGTATAAAAGAGAAAATATTGAAACTAAATGGTATATTGAAAACCACCCAATTATATTGTGTATCGATTATAGGCATCCAAGTAATAAAAAATGAAAGTGTGAGCTAATTACTAGCATATAAGGGTTAATTCTAAATTTGAAACACAGTACAGTGTCAATTTAGTCGATAGTGTATGTAGAGAATACATAATAGGGTTGACAGGGTCACCCTTGTATTATGGAAGAAAAAATTATGAAAGTGAACTATATCGATAGAGTTAACCTATATTTCCAAATAGAATACGAAACTACATTGACAAGGCCAACCTAGTTGACTGTATAGGGGTAATTTTAAAGACTACAAACTTTGAAAAATAGGACTATATAAAAAAAAGGGAAAGATATAAAGGAATATTGGTGGGTTGGAGGATGCAGAGAAGTGAGATTATTGTTTAAGAACCTTGATAAATGCTTACAAATCCTACTATATCGATTGGGTCAACCTAGCTTTGTAGAAGCCTATTGCTTAGTGCCTAAAATGTACATGGTTGATTGGGTCAACCTAGTAGTTTGAATTGGAATTATGAAAAACCTAAAAAAATAAAATAGATTCATTTTGATGTGATTATGTGTTAAACATGTTAGTAAAATTTAGTATTGTGTTGATATAGTTAACCCAGCATTACAAATATATGATAAAAAATTGATAAAATGATGAAATAATTGAAACAAATCTTGTAAGGGTTAGATTCACATTGGGATCACTAGAATGTATGAAATTAAAAATGCATCATGTCTATAAATCAATCCTAACTCAGAGAAGATAGATCATACCATACACTTTCTATTGGGGATACATTTGTCAAGTGAGAACATGTCCAATATAGGGATATGATAAACCCAATTAGGGGATCTCTTACTACAATATATCATGCTGAGGAGGGTTCCAAAACCTCAAATCTAACATAATCATGAAATAACCCTAAGAGGTCTTGATTTTTGATATTTCACCTATACTAATAAAAGTTAAAGTAAATCTATTATAGTGCTCAACAAATCTTGTGGCACAAAATGGGGGTTAGAAATAATAAAATTAAACATTCATAGATTATATATACTCATGTAAATGTATATGAAATCCTAATGCATGTAAGATATACATAAATTCATATCTATATACTCTTACAAAGGAGAAATAAAGTTAGGAATACTTGACTTTGAAGATTAACCCACCGAGCTTTAATCTCTCCTTTGGCCAAGGTGTTTTGAAAGAGGTTTTTGTGGTATGTAAGGATTATAAAGACAAATTATCTCTAGGCTACATAACCTATCAATTCATCCAAAAAACTTCTCCATAAGACAAGATCCATATCTCTAAAGAAAGTATGGAACCCTAAGCTTTAATTATAATGTAAAATGGTCAATAAGTAGATGGTCATTCACTCTTACTTATTATTTCTCTTATCCTTGATAAATGATGGAAATTAAATTGTATATATAGGTATATTTGACCCTCTACCCTTTCAAAAATCCCAACTAATAGGGTCAACCCAATCAACCTAGCATAATTTTAGAGAATAATTCACTTGGTCCCAAGCTAGGTTGGCCAAAGGATAACCTAATTATTAAGTGAAAATATCCCAAAATTTTACAAGTTTTACCCATTTGATCTAGCACAACTTACTAACAAAAAGAGATTTAGGTGAGAAAAAGGAGGATAAAATGTACCAAATGTATGGAATGGGTAAAGTAGAGAAAAATAAGCTTAGGGATAATGATTTAGGAGATAAGTATGTAGATAACAAGTGGAAAAAAGGATAATAACCCTATGAAGAACCAATGGTATACCCACACCTTTCTCAATTCACCCCTTAAGTCATGCACTCAAAGACATTGAGACTCGATGGGTTCCTACAAGATACAAAGTGTCAATAATCAATAAAATTTTGAAAATATTATGTGTATACAGTAACCTCTATAAACTTGGACAATATGAAGTAATACGATGACACATGATGCAACATGAATGTGTTGTATTTATTTAGGAGGTTTAAGAATATGTCATTAGAAGACATTATAATAGTGGTGTTATAGCATGGAAGGTTATTTTAGTTGGGTTATGGTGGCCCACTTTACTTAAGGATGCCAAATATTATGCATGCCAATGTGATATATATTAGTAGATGGGTAGAATAAATCATAGGGATGTTATGCCTTCATCTAATACTTGCTCATGAATCCTTTGAAAATAGGTTTCTGATTTTACTATCCCCATTACTCCAACAGAGAGGTGTATTGACACACTCTATATCATTACTACCACTGACTATCTCACTCATTGGGTTGAATTAATGCCAACTCAGGACTATAATACTACCACTCAAACCAAATTTATTTGGGATAATATTATTATAAGGTACACAAATATCTATTAATTTTGATTATTGATCATGGAACTCATTTCCTTAATGAGACAATTTGCATCCTTTTGACTGAGTTCATGATTGTGCACTACAAGAATACACCATATCACCCTCAGGCCAATGATATAGATAAATATTTCAATGAAATATTGGGTCATACATTGATGAATATTTGTAATATTGGTCTTAATAACTAGGATGATCACATTTCTTTACTATTATGGTCATACCAAACCATGTATAAATGGTTGAATAAGAGTACTCCTTTTAACCTTGTCTTTGGTGTTGAAGTCATTCTCCTAGTATATTTCCTTGTACCTTATCTATGTATTATCCAAGTTGGTCAGTTGGATGATGAAGAATATTTAAAATCATTCTTGAATGATTTACTATAATTAGATTAAACATGTTTTCTAGTGAATTGGAATCAAGGAGTGGATAAATAGAAATAAAAGGCCTAACATGATATACATATTAAGAATAAGACTTTTTATTTAGGTATGCATGTGTTGTTTTATGACTCCAATTTCACATTCCACTCTAGTAAAATGTGTGTCCATTGGGATGTTTTTTTCATCATTCATATCATTCATCCCATAGGCACATCTAAGTTGAAGAGGTTAGATGGCTAGTTCCTTCTAGGCCATCTCAATGGTAGTCAACTTTACCCTTGCATTCTAAATAATGTTTCCCATTTATTAATCAGGCATATGCCACTATATTGGTTTAGGATTTTGGCTTGTTTTTTAGTAAAGTGTGGCATTGGTTGTTTGTCTCTTGCCTAAGATTAGATCAACACTTGGTTATTTCTTATTTTATTTTTCACATTATGGAGGATGATAGAAATATTTTAGTGTAGGGTAAGGTGTGAATGAATTAACTATAGAAATCACAAAGGAAATAATGGAAGTAAATGAATGTTGAAAAGGGGAATGTAAGTGAAAGAATAGAAGGAAAATTAGATACATAAGATGTGGTGTGTAATCACTATGAGGAATCCAGATATAAAAAGTAGGTTCTTGCTTTGAAAATGGAAATTTAAAAAAAGTTATAGTTGTCATGCACTTTAATAAAAGTGAGAGATGGGATATATGTGTTAAATGAGATAAAATAATGTGTGTTTTATTCATCTAAAAATTTCACTTGAGTGTAATAATGTTACTTTAGACCATATATCCACAACTTAGCCCTAGACCTATCTTAGGGTCTATTTAAAAACTTATAAATCCTTCATGTGGGATACATGTATCCTTAACATCCATAAATTATTCTTAGACCCCCACTTTAGCATCCTAGCCCCAAGTGCCTTAGGTATTTCCACCTAGACACCAACACCATAATTTTTATAGTAGCGCCAATGGTGTTAGTGTCCCAGTTTGGGTGGTATTATACTTTTCCCACCTTTTGTGACCAATGGATATTTTTTCAAATAAATAACCACATAAGGTAAACTAGACCTATTTTAAGACCTACACAACACTATAATATTATATATACATGAATTTTAGCTCTTTATTCACTAAATGGAAAACAAATTCAATAACACAAAATAATTCAAAACAAGTTGTGAACAATTAAGGTTATAAATCCCTATTATGACCTACTACATACACACATTTATATCTATCCCAAGATGAAAATACAAATATTTCCAATATAAAACATCACTCAAATCACTCAAATTGGAATTCATACTAATTTTTTTAGACACCTAAAACTGGCCACTGATAACCTACAATCAGGCTTTTGGCTAGTTTCCACCTAAAATGCACAATTTGGCCTAAAAACACTAAAACATGCAAAATTATGTGAAAATGGCATATTAAAGTTATTATTTTATCCAAGGTATCCCTAAATATGTAAAATGAAATTAATTGGATAGCTAACTTTGATCAGTTCATTTCAAGTCAAAATGCCAAATTTGCACTTGGGTGCTCTGGATTGCTCTTTTATATCAAATCTTTTGCACAAAACTTGTGCCTTTGATATTTGTTGTTGGAAAAATTATAAATGGAAATACACATATAATGCATCTGATGTGGACTTATAATTCTAATCCAGTCAAATTTAGGACCAATAATAAGGCATTCTAATCAATTTAGGTAATTTGTGCATAAAGTGCTTAATCATGATTAAGAGCTAATTAATCCAAATTAAAGCCTAATCAATAAATCCTTGAAAACTTGTTGAATAATTTTTTTTGGAAACAAATATTGAATACCTAAATCATCAAGTGACCTCATTTCTTGGGAAGACATCCATAGGACATAAATGCCATAAATATCAGGATTCATTCCCTCCATGCCTCATCAATGACTTCCATGATACCCTCCATGCCTAGTAATTTAACCTTATTCTAATTTCATGTTGAGGATAATTAAAAACTTAATTCCAAAAATTTAATTAATACTCAACCACACATCTCAATCTTGAGATGGATGGTTTAGGTTGATTCTGATCAAATCCAAAAATCTATAAATAGGAGGCCTCACACCATTATTTCTAAGTCTTGATTATGAAAAGTTATAATTCAAGATTGGATCCAAAAGCTTCAAGAAAATAGTTTTATAATTCAAAATTGATTCCAATCCAAGCCAAGCCATAAGCCAAAGGTGCCAAGGAGAGATGGAGGTAGGTAAGCTTCCATTGCCAAGGACTTCATGAGCACAAGCTGAGAAAGCCACCATTACAAAGTCATTTGGAGCATGCAAGGAAGGTGAAGGAACTATTGTATTTGACTTCTTGATTTTGAGTTGTGTTTGTCATTTGATATTGTTAACTAAGTTCTCCCTAGTATCTAGGCCTAGATATGTTATGTTATTAGTGTGTTTTCTTCATTTTGTTTTCATTTTGGAACTAACACTATACTAACCATCTTCTCTTGAGTCAAATTCCTAGATCACATAATGGCGTGCCTAGTGGTATTAGATGCATCATACACATGAAGGAGATCCTTTTGAAACTATAGAATGCTTATTTGAGCATTTAAAACTCTTTAAAATTTATTCTCTAACTTTACTTTGCCATTTTTGGTCACCATGGTTTTTACATAGTAACCGATGTTGATAGAAATATCAACATCTGTTACCTGACCTAACCAATGTCAATCAACAAAATTGGCATTGACTAGATCTCGATTTGTTGTAACTAATGTCAATGGTATTTTATAACATTGATCATTGTGTTTTTCCAAAAACATAGACCCAAGAACTACTTTTCTAAAGTTTCTTGTATCAAACTCAAAAGAGCTTCAGCTAAAGGACATGCTAACAATTTTGCTATAGGACCAAGCGAGATATTTACTCAAAACATGTTTAAATCACTTTTACATGCTTAAATTTTGATTAAGAACTTTTTTTGGATGTTTAACAAAGAATTTAGGTGTTTTTGATGAATGTTTTCAAAATTTTCAACTAAGATCAAGGGTTCAAATGAACACCACCATACTTTTCATTTAGATTTAAAATTGAACACACTTATCAATTCTTGTTTGCAATAGTTATTTAATCAATTTTTTTTTGGCAAAAAGAGGTATGTTATGTGCATGTTCTTCTATTTTTCCCCTACAAGGAACCCTTGGAATCAAAAGTGCCCTTCCTATTGCAATTAGAGTAGTCCAGGGCTTAGAAAGAAAGTCATCTAAAGCACTCCCCAAAAACTTGTCAAAGTGTGGGTGATCTTGAAAATGACCCTAAAGTCTTTCTAATTTCATGCTTTATTTATTTATGAATCTTAGCCTATGAGGGGGAATTCATCACCTCCCGTAATTTCTTTAGGGAAGTTTTGACTTGGGGTTTCATCTCCTAGCATTGACTTTATTTGGATCCTTTCGAGTTTCACACAAGACATAGTGGCACTTTGGATATCATACTACACTAAGCAAATAGTAGGATGTAGTGGTTGCAAAAAGGACTAGACCTTTTTGCAATAATCCAAGTGATATGGACCTAAAATCCATGTTTTTCTTTTGCATTTTTTGGCATGAAAGTTTTTTTTCAATTGATTCCCCTAGATCATTATAAAACTTGTTAGATTTTATACAAATCCCCACTTGCCACAAAAGTATTATTGGTGCAAGGTGTGCCTCAAAGTCCATGTCATAGTACTATCATTTGAGAGAAGGGGGGGTGTAAAAAACCTACTATATAACGTGTAATTACATTTGGATGAACACTCAAAATCCTCTCAAATGACGCATATTGATAGATTCCAATAATACCAAGCAACTTTGTTAGTTTAGGATCTAAGGGTGATTAGTTAGTTGGTCTTATCCTGAGTTTAAAGTCTTGTTTGGAGTCAAAACATAGTGTAAACAAATAATCCAAAACCAAACACAATCCAACTTTTCCTTTGAATAAAGAGGCGTTATGCTACTTGCATGAGATCATCAATTTGCCTTGTTCAAACTTCATTAAAATCGTAAGAGCCATATCATCCACTTTGGTGTATTTATGCTACCCAATTAAGTCTAGACCTTTACCAGCATTGTTTAAGACCTTCTCTTATAATCCAAATTCATAATTACACCTTTACAAGTTCATAGGGTTGATGTGTTAAGTGGGTTCACCATTTACACTAAACTTGAGGGAATTTAGGTTTAATTTCCAATTTGGATTGAAGGTCATTTAAGACTCATAATAATTATCATCACTTGATAGACTTAAGCCATTTTGTGCTAAACATCTGCACTTTAAGTCTATACACCACTGCATTTTGAGTTAAGAAAATTAGTGTTATGCTATTAGAATTGTGGAAAATGTCTTTGCCTTAGAGAGTTTTTGAAACAAACCTTTTTATCACACTTTTTAGGTATTATAACATCGTTACACCACCCCATACATTTTGAACATTATTTCATAGACCATTTTACATAGAGTTCCAAATTTGTTCCTATATTTTCAGACCAATACAAATGTACTTTTGTGATCTTTTGTCTAAAATGGTTATATTTTTCACCTTTGTCTAGCTTTTTTGTCAAAATAACCAAGTTTTATACCATTATTTATGAGAAATTAAACTATTGATAAATTACCTTTTGTTTCATACCTTATACCTAGTTGGCCAAGTTCATGACCAAGATCAAATTCCTAGTGTTTGTTAAAAGTGTTTCAAGTCTATTAGATTAAAAATTTCATATATTTTCAAAGTCTATCTTTTGATGTCATTTGGCCAAGAGTCCTAGCACATGTCTTATTTGAGCCTAGATTTTGATGTCATGTTTGGCCAAAACACCTATAAACTTTTAATTTCCTAGATTAGACTGATTTGAAACACATCGACCTTAGAATTTGGCATTTTAATTTTTTGGTCCATTTACTTTCTTACCTTTGTGTGAACAGTGAAACATTAGATATTTTATGATAGTTTATTTCCTCACAAATCCTTACATAAACTTTTTGATTCTTTTGACAAATCTAGACCAAGTTAAAGGCATCATTTGTATTATATTTTATCTTTTTAAAAAGTTTTTAGATCTCTTTAAAATTGTATAGTAAAGCATTAACTATGGATCCCAACATGCATTCCTACACTCAAAGTGGACTCATGCACAATCCATGGATTAGTAATGTAGCTGCATAGGAATAAATGGTCAAAGAACCCTATGCAAATAATATTGCTTATGAGATGGATTCTTATTCCTCTTATAATACTCAATTAGGGGCACAAAGCCAAGATTCATTAGCTAACTATCTAGTTAACACACCACCTTAGACATAACAAGACCAAAAGCAAATCATGTAATACCTAGCTATAATACCCATAGTGGATGACCTAGTTCTTCAATAGTCATATTCTACAAATACAGCTTCCACGTATGATCAATTTTTGTTTAAGCAACATTTGTTAGAGAATAAGGATGAGATTTTGGTTAGATCCATAGATGTAGGGGCTAAGTTTTCAATAGACTTCTCCCATGAAAATTTACCAAGTCTATTAAGAATGCCTCACAATATCATTTACGATCAATAAGATTCTTCTAGCAATCTTATGGCTCTAGTCTAAATAATGTATCAAGACCCCAATATATCCAATTGAGGAAAAAATATCTTATAAGATCACTTTAACCAAATGTAAATAACATACCAAACCTACCTAAATTTAGCATGCAATTTAATTAGATGAACATGGTAAGTAAGCCTCTCATTGACCTAGTACCTTCAAAAAGAGTGTTTATAGACTTAACTAGATGAGAATTTGAGTTTTGACCCATTCATACAAACTACTCTAATAGATAACTTGATGCATATGCTAATTATTGAAGAAGTGTCTTCAGCCTCTACACAAAATAATGAGCCAAACATAGTAGAAAATGTGAAAATAATGTCCAATCCCATTCAAAGTGGTACTAGACCAACTTTTTCCTCAAGTATACAACCTATGGGATTACATAATCAAATAATGGCTGATGTCATGCCTCAAAAATAGAATGTGATGAATCTTACTCCCCCTCAACAAGTAGTGAGTATTATTCCACAATAATAGATACAGTCTAGTGTATCAATATAACAAATGATGAATACGTTATCACCTTAATCAGGGGCAACTAATAATCCACCTCGTTAGGTAATGACAAACATACCTCTTCAGTCATAGAGTAATATGCCAGTTCTAAACCAATTAATGACTAGTCAACAATGTGCAAATATTGATCAATGATAAATGTTGAATCTACAACCTACTTTCACTTCCACATAGGGATTCATGCAATAAGGAGGTCCCCATGTTTCTCAAGTACTTACTAAACAACTGATTGTTTAAAATGTGCTATAAATTTAGAGATAGGGTCTTATTCCACAAGTTCCCACTCAATAGCAAGGTTTGATTAGTCGGTATCATGTCCCTTTCCAACCATAGTAGGCACAATATAGTTATATCCATTCATCCCAACCATAGAAACCTCCAAGACAAACCTTTATCACCAACCCAAACCAAAATATCATGTATCTGAATGTGCAATTTCAAGTACATTATAATCCATGTATACATATTCCTTGTCCATTTCCTTAATAAAACTAATGTAACTCAACATGTGTCTCCATCATACCCTAGTCAAAGTGTCTCACTTGTGACCTCTCAGCCATCTATCCAAACCGAATTCTCCCTCAAACCAATATTCCATCTAGTTTCCTATCATAAGAATTGCAACAGATGAAGGATGAAATCACTACCATTTAGGTGGGGAAGTAAACTAAAAAGTTCAAATTAGATGACATGTGTTCTTATCCATTCAACATGGAGTATTTATAGACACCATTTCCTCTAGGATACAAACCATGAAAATTTGACAAATAAAAAGGGAAAGGTGATGCTAAGGCCCATTTGACTAAATTCTTTGTTACATGTTAGCTAGTGGCATATAACAACATATACCTTTTGTTTTTATTTCCATGGAGCTTGGTTGGTTAAGCCTTGGAGTGGTTTTTGAAGTTACCCAAAAATTTAATAACAAACTTTGATGATCTTTTTGATAAATTTGTGTATCATTTTTCCTATAATCTCGAGCATGAGATTTCATTAGTGGACCTAACACAAGCAAAGCAAAAAGCTAGGGAGAGTTTTGCAAGTTATTTACAAAGATGAAGAGGCCTTGCAAGATATTTCACCCATAGTTTACTAGATAAACAATTAGCCACTATGTTTACTAAAAATTTACATAGTGAGATAACCTATCATCTATAACTGTAATGTGCACATATGTTCAAAGAGATCATTGATAAATGATTTTTGATCGAGTGGGTGATCATCAATAAAGGAGTCATCAAAATCAATTCAACTAATCAAAATAAAGATACTAATTAGGGAAATTACCAACATCTTAATAAATTGCAAGCATCACAATTGGCATAGGCCAATAACCAAGAAAGACTGAAGCAATTCAACTAAAATAAGAATCTTGTGGGAAATTGAGTAACCAAATCTCATCATGTGCAAACTATGCGAACCTCATCTACACTACCTTTTTAACTTAATCCTACCTAGAAACCTCTCCAACCAATGATGAAAGCACAACAACCAAGACCTACACAATAAATATAGTAGCCTTTACCATTATAAACCCCTCCTAAAAGAATTGTGCATATACGTCGTGTCTTTAGTGACCTAGTAGAACTTATTGAATCTATATTTAGCAATATTGTTGAGGCTAATCTGATTAGTTTCCCTATACCAAAGCATTATTTGTAAGGAATTCCTTACCATGATTGGTATTATGAAATTTAATTATGTGACTATCATCAGGTCAATGGGGATAATCTATGAAGTTGTGTCCAAATCAAGAATTTAAGTAAGAATATGTTGGAGAATGGGGAAATAACATTGGATAATGGTTCTTCCACTTCCAATAAAACTCTTGGAATTTATCAAAACCCCTTTCCCTGACATAGCAATCAATAATATAAAAATAATTAGCAACAATAAAAACCATAGCCAATGCAACAACAAAATCAACAGTATCAAAATCAAAGGCTTAACTAGCAAAATTGATAAAATCAGCAATAGAATCCAGAATGATAGAATAATGGACAAAACCAAGGTCATAATAGTAACAACTAACAAATCTACCATGTATTTGTGAATGACTACAATAGGGTTATAGGCCATATTGTAAGAGGCAGTATTAATACCATCTCCATTAATCTTAGACCAAGCACTAATTAGCCTAGACCATTTCTAAACAATACTATCCAACCAAATTACATGAATAATCCTTCTTTAACCTAGGAGTGAATACAATCAAACCAAAAAACTAGGACTTCCACTTTTATATCTTATAGAAACAACTCATTCTTACCATGTGACCACATACAAGTGCACCAACAATCGAGACTTGTCTTATCTGGTCCCACACCATTTCTAACAACAGTTAGCAATAATGGTCTAGTATTTAATCCTAATTATGAAATCACAACTCAAAGGTCAAAGAAAACTATCCTAGGACTGAAACCATCCACCACTTTGCCTATCATCCAACCAACTATTCAGCCTTAGAATAAAACATTCACTACTAACCAAGACAAGAGGTTTGATAATGTGGAAAATTTACAAAAGAAACCAACATAAATTTATATCTTAGATTTATTATGAACGTCAATAATCCATAATAACATCTTGAATGAGTTCTTGACCTAATCCACTATTTATAGTGACATATCCCCTAATAAATTCCAAGCTTCAGTTGGACACCTAGCTCCAGCCCAATAAGTCACATTCAACCAAAGTGATATGTCTTCCCTTGGCCCACTCCATAACAATCCATTATACATAGAAGTTTATATAAGATGACATAAAGTGAAATGTGTCCTTATAGATAATGGATCTAGCCTCAACATAGTGTCTCTTAAGCTCATCAAGATTCTTGGATACATAATGATAGATCTCCAGCCAAAAATAATAACTATCAAAGTCTATGATAATCAGGAAAGAGAATCACAAGGCACCATTAAAATGTCATTTATCATCAGGCTTTTGACCCATGATACACTTTTTCCATGTGCTTATTCTTGAGTTATCATACAACATACTTCTAGGTAGGCCTTAGTTACATGAGATTTGTGTAGTCCCATCAACACTGCACCAATGTATCAAGTTTTCCCACTCAAGGATGGAGGTGAATATTCTAGGAGATTTACACCCATATGAACACTATAAGCATCTTCAGGAAAAATTTCAAAGCTATAATTATCAGTACATCATGAATCCAAGTTCTAAGTAGGATAAAGGAAAGGATATACTTATTGATCCTTTACTAGATAACTACATAGATCCTAATACCTTAGATTC
The DNA here is from genome assembly GCA_037957365.1 of Torreya grandis. Lineage (NCBI taxonomy): Eukaryota > Viridiplantae > Streptophyta > Pinopsida > Cupressales > Taxaceae > Torreya > Torreya grandis. Next base: position 1,685,535 of record JARHVA010000660.1, read on the forward strand.
CCTTTCCCACATGCCACCTCCTGAAGCTTTTAATCATTTTAAAATTTCAAATAATGGACCAAGAGAATATGTGACACATGATACATTTCATATTGCCGATCTTCCTCAAAATTCAAAAACCTTTGGGTGACCTAAAGTCACCCCACATAGGCATTGGAAACAAAAAATTAAATATATGAGACCTATCATATTTATACCGGCATTTAGCCTAGGATTGGATCCTCTCAAAGGGGATGAATCATGGTTATATAATGAAAACCAATATAATTATTATAAAAGTGCAAAGTATCCTATTCTTAATAGGATAATGGAGTGTCACAATTATAAAGGAAGAGGCCTTGGATTGAATTAACAAGGAACCATCAAGCTAATTTCCATGACTAAGTATGAAAGACCTTATGGACTTGGATTTAAACCACCTAGGAGTGACCCCACATATCTTATTCAAACTCCATCACCAGTGACTAGTGATGATGATGCTGACAAGAAAGTAGAGTCTGATCATAGACTTACTTTTGATAACCTAGTTGAAACAAACATGTTTGATAACAATGACATTATTACACTTACCCTTTCCATTCATCACAACCCATTGCCATTATATTATCCCAAACTGATAGATTAGGAACAAAAAGAATCCAATCTATCAATTGATAAGTTATAGAATGATGAGGCATTCTATGATTTCTTAGGCCTTAGAGAAAATGTTTCATTGGGAGATCACAAATTAGGATTCTCAATCACATTAGATCCTACAACCTATTTTGGAGAGTGGATGAACACCCTTAGCCAAAAACAAAACATTAAAACATTGAGGTCCCAAAGTGAAAACCTCTTTGAGATGATTTTTGACCAGGGCAAAAGTAAAGATAAAGGCTAGTCTAGTGGTGAAAACCTATTTAAGGAAAGATTAGATGAGGGTGTTCATTTTTATTTTAATTTAGACTAGAAAACCACCAACAATGAACTTGCCTATAGATCTGAGATTAGTTTTGAGATATAACAAGTATGTGATCAAACTCTTCAAGAATTTTTGACTATTTTATCACATAGATAGATCTCCCATTAGAGGATTTAGATTCATCATGCCTAGGATAAGTTAAAGAGCAAGTCCTATCAGAGGATCCTAAAATAATCCAATAGTTCAAGTCATTGCCTATTATCTTACAAGATCGTTTGACCCTTCTAGTTAGAGATACTATGGAGGTAAACATCAAGACTTCATTAGACCTAAAATGGATAAAAATAGGCACATCCCTCATTGAGGAGGAATGTGACATCTTTATATCCTTGTTAAGAGAATTTGTAGATATCTTTGCTTGGATGTACTCTGGCATGCCAAGTTTAGACCCCACCTTGGTTTTGCACCACCTTGTGGTTAATCCTAATGCCAAACTAGTAAAACAAAAGTTACATAAGATGCATCCTTGCATTGTTGTATTGGTAAAGAAAGATTTGGAAAAAATCTTAGAAGTAGGATGTATCAGATCTATTGACTACTCAAAATGGATCTCTAATGTATTACTTATTAGCAAAAATCCTAATGGAATCATAATTTGTACTAATTTTTGAGACATAAACAAAGCTTATCTTAAAGATGATTTTCCATTACTTAATATTGACATAATCATCTATTCTAAGGCAAGTTATGAAATGTTTTCACTCATGGATGGCTTTTCAGGATATAACTAGATTAGAATAACACCAAAAGATTAGCATAAAACAATGTTCACCACTCCATGGGGAACATTTTGTTATCAAGTAATTCCATTTGGCCTTAAGAATGTAGGAGCTACATATCAAATAACCATGACTATCATATTCCATGATATGATACATAATATTATTGAAGACTATGTCAATGACATATTGGAAAAATCTAAAACCAAGGTTGGCCATCTAGTAGTATTGCGTCAGATATTTGAAACACTACAAGAGTATAAAGTTAGAATCAATCCAAAGAAATGTGTGTTTAATATAACTTTAGGAAAATTACTTGGCTTCATCATATCTCATAGAGGTATTAAAGTTGATCTAGTTTAAAGTCTATGCTATAATTGATATGCCACCACCAACTAATTTAAAACAACTTTATAGTTTGCAGGGTAAGATCCAGTCAATCAAACACTTCATCTCTTAATTAGTAGAGAAGTTCCATCCATTTACACACCTTTTAAATAAAGAAGTTACATTTCATTAGGATGATCACTGCCAAGCAACTTCTCAATAGCTTAAACATTATCTTGTCAATATACCTATTTTATTACCTCTTATGCCAAGAAAGCCATTTTTGTTATACCTATCAGTTATTGATCATGCCCTAGGGGAACTCTTGGCTCAGCATAATGTTAATAAAAAAGAACATGTTATTTACTACCTATGTCATACCTTAGTTACATATGAACATAACTATGTGCCTATTGAAAAAGCTTATCAAGCCATGGTTTTTATAGCTCAAAACCTCTGTCATTACATGTTGAATAATAAAACCATGGTCATTTCAAAGGTAGATCCACTCAAGTATCTACTATCCAAAATAACTTTATAAGGTAGAATGGCTAAATAGATCATGCTTCTCAATGACTTTGACATGGAGTATGTCAATCAGAAAGCAATCAAGGGACAAGTTCTTAAAGATCAACTTCTTTAAGTACCTCTCACAGATGCCTAGCCACTCACATTCTAATTTATTGATGAATACATAATGACCATAATTAACACACCCCTTGAGTAACAACCTTAGAAGATATACTTTGATGGTTCATTCACTACACATGGATTGGGGATATGCCTATTGTTTATTACACCATAGGGGGATCTAATCCCTAAATCCTTTAGAATCAAATTTCCTTATACAAACAACATGTCTGAGTATGAAGCACTTAATGTAGGGCTTTGACAAGCAGTGCACTGGAATATAAATTATCTACAAGATTATGGTGATTCTCAGTTAATCATCAATTAGGTTACAAATCATTTTCAGACCAAAGATGGCAAGTTGGTTCCATATAAAGACATGGTTGACACTCTTAAACAATAAGTTACCAACATTCAATTTGAGCATATACCAAGGGCAAGTAACAAAATTTTAGATGCCTTGGCAACTATTGGTTCTCTAATTTGATAGATAGATAAAGCTAGAGAGTATTAGTTCCTCATCAAGAATTTGTCAAGACCATCTCATGAACCTTCAGCTATTGCTATCATTTGTAATATTGTTAGTAATAATTCTTTCTATTACTTAAACCTTTAAAACTACCTCCATGACCAAGTTATACCATGTAACCTCTCTCAATAACAAACCAAATCCTTCATTCATCATTCCACTCATTATACTCTACTTAGATCCACCTTTTACCATCATAGTTTTGATGGAACTTTAATTCATTTTTTAACTTTGGTAGAGTCTACATTAGAGTTAAGAGAAGTTCATGAAGGAGTGTGTGGAGCCCATTCTATTGGGGTAGTTCTATCTAAAAATCTCTTGTGTATTAGTTATTATTGGCCCCTCATGGACACAGATGCCACTACATATGTAAAGAAGTGTGATAAATGTCAATGGCATGATAATCTAATACATGCCCCAATAAAAACTCTAAAATTGATGTTGACACCATGATTATTCTCTACATGAGGCCTTGACCTCATTGGAAAGATTAAACCCACTTCATCTGATGGCCATAAGCGTATCCTTACCACCACTTAATATTTCACTATGTGGGTTGAAGCTATACCCCTCATTTACATGATTGGAGAGCAAATTTCCAAATTCATCTTCAACCATCTCATTAACCACTATGGTATTCCCTTTAAAATTATATCTGATAATGGAGGATCATTCAAGAATAAAGATGTATACCAGCTATGTACCGAATATAACATCACATAACACTTTTCTACAACATATTATCCTCAAGGTAATGGCCAGGCCAAGACATCCAATAAAACCATTGTCAATATTTTCAAAAATATTGTCAATGAAGTTGGTCATGATTGGTAAATCCAAATATTCCCTACCCTTTGGGCATATCGTACCAATCATCACACCCCCATAGGAGCCACTCCATACTCACTTGTTTATGGTACTAAATCCATCCTTCCCATTAAGGTTGAATTACCTTCACTACGCATCTCTTTCAATCATGTCGCAGATTATCATGACTATTGAGTAGCTTGATTTCAAGCACTATACCTACTGGATGAGAAACACACAACTATTCTCAACAATCTTCAAGCATATCAAAATCAACTCAAAGGCCACTATAATCAGCATGTTAAGTATAAAACATTTGAACTTAGCGATCTTGTTCTTAAAGAAAAACAAAAGAATACCATGGCCAAGAGGAAACATAAAGGTAAATTCAAACCCAACTAAATAGGGCCTTTCATCATCACTACAAATTATGGATCAGGAGCATACAGGCTTGCCACACTAGATGGAGAGGAACTTCTAGAGTTGATGAATATTATTCATCTCAAGTGGTATTATGCTTAAACACTAAGGTGTATCATTTGTAAGGAACATTTCATTTATGCCTTTTTATCACTATTCTTCTTTATACACATACCATTATCATCCATCCACTTTTCCATATCCACTTTCTTCTTATGACCTATCGACCCAGTGTGTTCTAAAAACCTAGCATGTTTGACCTTGGTTTTTGTCATTCATTATACATTTTCAGCATCAAGGTATTTTGATCAATTTCATCAATTAGTTCAAGTAATTTAGATAGAGATCATATTTTTGGATAGTGTGATAGATTTTTTTGTAGTTTCATCCTTCATTTGTTATTCTTTCTTACCACCAGTCTTGCTACTAATTATAACTACCTTTGGGAAAATTAGTACCATTGATCTATGTCATTGTGTCCTGGTTATAATTTCCTATGGGAAAACTAGGGGAAATATTAATCCTTGACATACCAACTTGAAACTTACTATGTCATACTATGCCTTTTTACTAATTGTGCCTATTTTGTTTGAATTGACTGCTACACTAGTTGAATTCTTTTGGTGTAAGGGTAGAACTATAATTACTTGAGGTCCTACTCTAGGACTATGTAGGCAATGCTCAATACTTGTTAAGGATAGATTAGTCACCTGTTTCCTAGTTCTCTTACCATTTTGTGAGCAACCTAAGCCACACTCTCACCATTTTGTGAGAAACCTTAGCCATGCTCTCACTATTTTGTGAGATCGAACCATTTAGTGTCTCATCATTCTCAATTGAGTTGAGACACTCCAAAACACTTCCAAAAGAAAAAAAAACATTGACCACTTATTTTCCTTAAGGATTATAGGAACCCTTACTAAGTTAAAATTAAATCACTTATCATTTAGTTTCCCCATCTTTTTTGGCCTTTTTCTCTCATGCACTTGTTATTTTGCAAGACCATTCCTATTCTTATATCACATTCATTCTATTTGTTTTCTTCAGTTATCATATTCTTCCATTTCTTTGAGAGAACTACATTTGACATAAAGTTTTTATTGGATATTAAATCAATGGGACTATGTAGGTAGCATCCACTTACCTAGTGCATATGGAGACAGCTCAATTATCCCCTTCTTTTTCTTCTATTCTCCCATTTTGTTTATTTGTTTGTTAAGTTGTTGCCTATTTTCTAGGGAAAATGGTCATAAGGTTTCTATTGCATTGTTTGTTTATTATTTTTATTTATTTTATTTGTTTATTTACTTTCAACATTGTTTCCTTGATTTAGTTTATGTGCATTCATTAGGTGATTTCTTTCCAACACTTATACTTGAATCCATCCTTATTCATATGTTTACATTGTCATCATGGTTTCTATCCTTGGTGCATTCTTTTTTATTGAGTATTGGATTATTGTTAGGTTGTGGAGCTAAAAGCTTCACAGATGCAAATGGAGGAGATTGCTTAGTGTTATAGTAACTGACGTCAATAACACAATTGACGTCGGTCATATCTAGTTACAAGAGCAACCAACATCAATCAGGAGTTGGCCGATGTCAGTCATCTCTAGACAGGCAGTGACCGACATCGGTCACCTGTGCAGTTCCAAAACTATCAATTTCATAAATAGTTTGTTAACAAACTAATTTTTTGTATGTAAAAGGCTAATTTTAGTCTTGAGTTGCATGTCTAATTATTGTAATTAAGTGTCTAATTATTATTTTCATGAGATCTATATAATAGACTCATGGGGCTTGTATTGTAATTAAGGCAAGGAAGATATCCTTCCAATTGTAAGATCAAGTTGATCTACAGGTTGTGCATGATCATGTTAAATCTACATGGTAAGTGAGATCATTTGATTTGTAGGTTGTTGCAAGTTCATGGAAGATCTACTTGAAGTACTTTGAGTACTTGTGTACTGACAGTATTGTTACTAACTAGTTGGAGGTGAATAATAACTCTATGTTTGAGTTGATTATTGTGACCGTAATTAAGAGAGAGAACTCTTAATTGAGAATTACTGGGAGCCCTAGAGGTGTGGGAAGCCTCATAGGTGTGAGAAGAGTGTGGCATATTCTTGATTTTATTTTTTTTTGTATGAGCTAAATACAAGATTGTGTTGTCTCTCTAATTTTGTGTTGTTTCTGATTTCTAGTTACTTGTTACTTTTGGTTAAATTTCATGTTTAGTTGCTTATACAAGGTAATCAATTGTGCTCCTAATCTTGACAAAGTGGTATCAGAGCTTAGGTTGCTAGTTTCATGCAGTGATACCACTGACAAAGTGGTATCAGAGCTAGGGTTGTAGGAGTAGGTTTACTAACACCTTGGTTTCAGAGTGTGTTAAGTGTTTGTTGATTATAGGTCACTCTCAAGGGTTTTTGATTGAGTGGGAGTATAGCAATCACAGAAAAAATTAAGCTTAGAATGGAAAAGTTTAACGGCAAGAATTATCAATTATGGACGATGCAGATAGAAGATTATCTGTATTAGAAATATTTTTACTTACCATTGGGTGGGGTTACATGCAAGCCCACGGATATGAAAGATGAAGAATGGAAGGTTCTTGATTGAAAGGCTTTGGGATCTATAAGGTTGAGCCTTGCATCATCTGTGATTTCTAGCTTATAACAAGCTAAGACAATGGTAGAGTTGATGGAATATTTGGCAAATTTATATGAAAAACCCTCAGCTTTAAATAAGGTATTTCTTATGAAGCAGTTATTTAATTTGTAAATGTTGGAAGGTGGATCTATACATAGTCATCTTAGTGATTTCCATGGTTTGGTAAACTAGTTAGTTTCAGTCAATATTGTTTTTGATGATGAAATTAAGGCTCTCTTAATCTTGTGGTCATTATCTGAAAGTTGGGATAGTTTGGTAATGGCAGTTAGTAATACTGCGTCTGCTTCAAATATCTTAAAAGTGGATGATGTTGTTAGTGTAATCTTGAATAAAGAAATTCACAAGAAAAACATAGATGAATCATCAGAGAATGCTTTGAGTGTTGAAAGTAGGGGAAGGGAAAGAGAGAAGATTGAGCAAGGGAGATCAAGGTCAAAGATAGGCAGGAGATCCAAATCCAAGTATGGCAGGATTATCTAATAGAATTGTGGAAAGGCAGGGCACAAAAAGAAAGATTGTAGGTTGATTGAAATCAACATGAAGGAACTGAAGATGCAGATGTTGCAGATATTGTTGTACAAGATGCTCTGGTATGTTCCTTGGATAAATTAGAATCTTGGGTTTTAGATTTTAGTGCCTCTTTCCATGCATCCCCAAATAGGGAATTTTTTTATGAATATGTCTAGGGAGACTTTAGAGAAATTTATTTAGGAGATGGTAAGCCTTGTCAAATGGTTGGCAAAGAATAAGTGTAACTCAAATTGTAGATGGGAAACACATGGGTGTTGAAGGAGGTCATGCATGTCCCAGTCCTGAAGCAGAACTTGATTTTTGTTGGAATGTTGGGTGATGAGGGATGCACAGTAACCCTCACAGTGGACTCTTGGAAAGTTACCAAGGGTGCACTTGTTTTAGCAAGAGGTAAGAAAGTATGTACTTTTTATCTATCTATTTATATTACTAATTCTCTTTCTAGTTTATCTACTTTAGCTATAGATTTAGAGATGTGGCTTCATAGGCTTGGTCACATGAATAAGAAGGGGATGCATATTCTTGAGTCAAAGGGTAAGAATTCAGATCTGGGAAGCACAGATCAAGATTTCTATAAGCAACAAAAGAAAGTGAGGTTTCTTGAAACTCATGCTATAAGAAAGGATCGGGTCTATTGCACAAAGAGGAAATTTGATGTTTTTGACAAGAACAGGAAAGCCTTGGTGTTCAAGGAGAAGATGATGGACAAAAATTAGTCACAGGGGCTAAAAATTTTTGAGCAGGGTAGTTTGAACAAGGGAATGATTCAAAGTAAGCTCACAGGTAAAAAGTTATTGCTAATAAGTAAACACAGGTACTGACGTCAATCAGGTAGAACTGACATCAAACAGGTAGGTACTAACATCAGTCATGTGTAGACCAGAGTCAGTAGTGTCAGGCAGGTTAAGACCAATGTTGGTCAGGGAAATGACCTCGGTAGTCATGTTAGTCACATGGAACTGATGTCAGTCGGATGCAGACTTGGAGGTGACCAATGATGGTCACTGTTAGAATGGATTTTGGGTGGATAGTAAGCTACCAAGGAGTCTCAAACACCCATGAGGAGGACTGAAGGGGTAAGTAAGCCTCAAATTCATTTGTTCCCCTTCTTTTGATTACTTGTTGCTCACTGATGGTCAAGAACTATGAAGTTTTGAAGAAGCAGAGCAGGTAGAATCTAGGAAATAGTGGGAGCATGGCATGAATTCTTCAGAAGAGAATCAAATGAGAGATTTGGTAGAGTTTCCAGCCAGAGAGAAAGCATTGAAAGATGAACAGATTCTTAGGTCAAAGAAGAGAGAAAATGGACACATGAGACAAAAGGCTAGGGTATATGGTCTTGAGTAGGCTGCAGGACAATGGAGATTTAACCATTGTGTTTTCTTTACCAAGTTGGATAGTATTAGCTACATTATCCTATTACTATATGTGGTGTGTATGCTTGTTGTAGGCTCACACATGTAGGGAGTTGTTGAGCTAAAGGTAAAGTTAGTTCAGAGGTATGTCATGAGGAATCTGGGAGCAACAAGATTCTTTGGCATGAGTTTTCCTAGAGACAAGGATGATCATAGGTTGATGTTGTCTCAGGATGATTGTGTGAATAAGGTAGTGGTGAGGTTCAAGATGCAGGATGCAGAACTAGTTTGCACACCTATAGATGGATAGTTCATAGAATAGTGTCCCCATTCACATAATGAAGATAAGTACATGGTATGTACTAGACCTGAGTTTGTCCAAGTAGTGGGTGTTGTCAGTGAGTTTGAGTTCAATCCAAAAAAGAAGCACTAGAGAGTAGTTCAGTGGATTCTTAGGTATCTGAGAAGCACCAGTAGTAGGTATACATGTGATGCAGGGTCAGGCACTTCTCTACATGGGTATGTAGACTCAAATGTCACAAGGGACTTGGATGACAGGCATTGCACCATAAGTTGTGTGGTGGTTGGTCTTTAAGATTGATCTTGAAGAGGGATAAAATATAGGAAACAAATTAGATGATGTACAGGTATAGGTACAGGTGTAGCTATTTATCTCCAAGTGGGAGATTGTTAGGTTGTGGAGCTAAAAGCTTCACAAATGCAAATGGAGGAGATTACTTAGTGTTACAACAACTGACGTCAGTAGTGCAATTGATGTCAGTCATATCTAGTTATAAGAGCAACTGACATCAGTCAAGAGTCGGCTGACATTAGTCATCTCCAAACAGACAGCGACTGACGTCGATTGCCTGTGCATTTTTGGAACTGTCAGTTTCACAAATAGTTTTTTTAATGAACCAATTATTTACATGTAAAAGGCTAATTTTAGTCTTGAGTTGCGTGTCTAATTATTGTAATTAGGTGTCTAATTATTGTTTGCATAAGATCTATATAATAGACTCATGTGGCTTGTATTGTAATTAAGGCAAGGAAGATATCCTTCCAATTGTAAGATTAGGTTGATCTATAGGTTGTGCATGATCATGTTAGATTTACATGGTAAGTAAGATCATTTGATTTGCAGGTTGTTGCAAGTTCATGGAAGATCTAATTGAAGTACTTTGAGTACTTGTGTACTGGCAGTATTGTTACTGATTGGTTGGAGGTGAACAACTCTGTGTTTGAGTTGATTGTTGTGACCATAATTGAGAGATAGAATTCTTGATTGAGAATTACTGGGAGCCCTAGAAGTGTGGGAAGCCTCATAGGTGTGAGAAGAGTGTGGCATCTTCTTGATTGTATTTTCTTTCTAGATGAGTTGAATACAAGATTGTATTATCTCTTAAATTCTATGTTGTTTTTGATTTCTAGTTACTTATTACTTCTGGTTAAATTTCTTGTTTAGTTGCTTATACAAGGTAATCAATTGTGCTCCTAATCCTGACAAAGTGATATCAGAGCTTAGGTTGCTAGTTTCATGTAGTGATACCACTGACAAAGTGGTATCAGAGCTAGGGTTGTAGGAGTAGGTTTACTAACACCTTGGTTTCAGAGTGTGTTAAGTGTTTGTTGATTACAGGTCACTCTCAGGGGTTTGTGATTGAGTGGGAGTATAGCAATGACAAAATAAAGTAAGTTTAGAATGGAGAAGTTTAAAGGCAAGAATTATCAATTATGGAAGATGCAAATAGAAGATTATATGTATCAAAAAGATTTATACTGAACATTGTGTGGGGTTACATGTAAGCCCATGGATATGAAAGATGAAGAATAGAAGGTTCTTGATCGAAAGGCTCTAGGATCTATAAGGTTGAGCCTTGCATTGTCTCTGATTTCTAGTTCATCACAGGCTAAGACAATGGTAGAGTTGATGGAATCTTTGGCAAATTTATATGAAAAACCTTTAGCTTTGAATAAGGTATTTCTTATGAAGCAGTTATTTAATTTACAAATGTTGGAAGGTGGATCTGTACACAGTCATCTTAGTGATTTCCATGGTTTGGTAAACTAGTTAGTTTTAGTCAATATTGTTTTTATGTTGAAATTAAGGCTCTCTTAATCTTGTGCTCATTACCTAAAATTTGGGATAGTTTGGTAATGGTATTTAGTAATATTATGTCTGCTTTAAATATCTTAAAAGTGGATGACATTGTTAGTGTAATCTTGAATGAATAAATTCATAGAAAAAGCATAGGTGAATCATCAGGGAATGTTTTGAGTGTTGAAAGCAAGAGAAGGCAAAGAGAGAAGATCAAGTAAGGGAGATCAAGGTCAAAGACAGGTAGGAGATCCAAATCTAGGTATGGCAGGATTATCTACTGGAATTATGGAAAGGCAGGGCACAAAAAGAAAGATTGTAGGTCGATTGAAGATCAACATGAAGGAACTGAAGATGTAGATGTTGTAGATATTGTTGCAGAGGATGCTCTAGTATGTTCCTTGGATAAAGTAGAATCTTGGGTTTTAGATTTTGGTGCCTCTTTCCATGCATCCCCAAATAGGGAATTTTTTCATGAATATGTCCAGGGAGACTTTGGAGAAATTTATTTAGGGGATGGTAAGCCTTGTCAAATGGTTGGCAAAGGGAAAGTGCAGCTGAAATTGTAGATGGGCAACACATGGGTGTTGAAGGAGGTCATGCATGTCTCAATCCTGAAGTGGAACTTTATTTATGTTGGAAAGTTGGGTGATGAGGGATGCACAGTAACCCTCACAGTAGACTCTTGGAAAGTTACCAAGGGTGCACTTATTTTAGCAAGAGGTAAGAAAGTAGGTACTCTTTATCTATCTACTTGTATTACTGATTCTCCTTTTGGTTTATCTACTTCAGCTATAGATTCAAAGTTGTGGCTTCATAGGCTTGGTCACATGAATAAGAAGGGGATGCATGTTCTTGAGTCAAAGGGTAAGAGTTTAGATTAGGGAAGCACAAATCAAGATTTTTATAAGCAACATAAGAAAGTGAGGTTTCTTGAAACTCAAGCTACAAGAAAGGATCGAGTCTATTGCACAAAGAAGAAATTTGATGTTTTTGACAAGAACAGGAAAGCCTTGGTGTTCAAGGAGAAGATGATGGATATAAATTAGTCATAGGGGCTAAAAAAATTTGAGCAGGGTAGTTTGAAGAAGCGAATGATTCAAAGTAAGCTTGCAGGTAAAAAGTCATTGCTAACAGGTAAACATAGGTACTGACATTGGTCAAGTAGAACTGATGTCAAATAGGTAGGTACCGACATTGGTCATGTGTAGAATAGATTCGGTGGTGTTGGGCAGGTTAAGACTAACATTGGTCAGGGAAATGACATCGACAGTCATGTTAGTCACATGGAACTGATGTCAGTCAGATGTAGACTAGGAGGTAACCGATGACGATCACTGTCAAAATGGATTCTGGGTGGATAGCAAGCTGTCAAGGAGTCTCAAACACTTATCAAGAGGAATGAAGGGGTAAGTAAGCCTAAAATTCATTGTTCCCCTTCTTTTGATTACTTGTTACTCACTAATGGTCAAGAACCAGGAAGTTTTAAAGAAGCAGAGCAGGTAAAATCTAGGAAACAGTGGGAGCATGGCATGAATTCTTTGGAAGAGAATCAAATGGGAGATTTGGTAGAGTTACCAGCTGGAGAGAAAGCATTGAAATATGAATAGATTCTTAGGTCAAAGAAGAGAGAGAATGGACATGTGAGATAGAAGGCCAGGGTATATGGTCTTGAGCAGGCTGTAGGACAATGGAGGTTTAACCATTGTGTTTTCTTTACCAAGTTGGATAATATTAGCTACATTATCTTATTACTGTATGTGGTATGTATGCTTGTTGTAGGGTCACACATGCAGGGAGTTGCTGAGCTAAAGGTAAAGTTAGTTTAGATGTATGTCATGAGGAATCTGGGAGTAGCAAGATTCTTTGGCATGAGTTTTCCTAGAGACAAGGATGATCATAGGTTGATGTTGTCTCAGGATGATTGTGTGAATAAGGTAGTGGCAAGGTTTAAGATACGGGATGCAAAACCAGTATGCACACTTATGGATGGATAGTACATAGAATAGTGTCCCCATTCACATAATGAGGTTAAGTGCATGGTATGTACTAAACCTAAGTTTACCCAAGTAGTGGGTGTTGTCAGCGAGTTTGGGGTCAATTCGAGAAAGAAGCGCTGGAGAGAAGTTTAGTGGATTCTTAAGTATCTGAGAGGGACCATCAGTAGGTATACATGTGATGCAGGGTCAAGCACTTCTCTACATGGGTATGTAGAATCGAATGTGGCAAGGGACTTGGATGACATGTGTTGTACCACATGTTGTGTGGTGGTTGGTTTTCAAGATTGATCTTGAAGAGGGATATAAGCCAAGAAACAAATTAGATGATGTATAGGTACAGGTATAGGTGCAGCTATTTATCTCCAAGAGGGAGATTGCTAGGTTGTGGAGCTAAAAGCTTCACAGATGTAAATGGAGGAGATTGTTCAGTGTTATAGAAACCAACATCGGTAGCACAACCGACGTCGATCATATCCAATTGCAAGAGAAACTGACATCGATCAAGATTTATCCAACGTCAGTCATCTCCAAATAGACAATGACCAACGTCGGTCGCCTGTGTGGTTTTGAAACTATCAGTTTTACGAATAGTTTATTAACAAACTGATTGTTTGCATGTAAAAGGCTAATTTTAGTCTTAATTTGCATGTCTAATTATTGTAATTAGGTGTCTAATTATTTTTTGCATGAGATCTATATAATAGACTCATGGAGCTTGTATTGTAATTAAGGCAAGGAAGATATCCTTCCAATTGTAAGATCAGGTTGATCTGCAGGTTGTGCATGATCATGTTAGATCTATATGGTAAGTAAGATCATTTAATTTGTAGGTTGTTGCAAGTTCATGGAAGATCTACTTGAAGTACCTTGAGTACTTGTGTACTGGCAGTATTGTTACTGACTGGTTAGAGGTGAATAACAACTCTATGTTTGAGTTGATTGTTGTGACCATAATTGAGAGAGAGAACTCTTGATTGAGAATTTCTGGGAGCCTTAGAGGTGTGGGAAGCCTCATAGGTGCGAGAAGAGTGTGGCATCTTATTGATTGTATTTTATTTCTAGATGAGTTGAATACAAGATTGTATTGCCTCTCAAATTTTGTGTTGTTTCTGATTTCTAGTTACTTGTTATTTTTGATTAAATTTCGTGTTTAGTTACTTATACAAGGTAATCAATTATGCTCTTAATCTTGACAAAGTGGTATCAGAGATCAGGTTGTTGGTTTCATGCAATGATACCACTAACAAAGTGGTATCAGAGTTAGGGTTGTAAGAGCAGGTTTACTAACACCTTGGTTTCAAAGTGTGTTAAGTGTTTGTTGATTATAGGTCACTCTCAGGGGTTTCTGATTGAGTGGGAGTATAGCAATGGCAAAAGAAAGTAAGCTTAGAATGGAGAAGTTTAACAGCAAGAATTATCAATTATGGAGTATGTAGATAGAAGATTATCTGTATTAGAAAGATTTATACTTACCGTTGGGTGGGGTTGCATGCAAGCCCACAGATATGAAATATGAGGAATGGAAGGTTCTTGATCAGAAGGCTCTGGGATCTATAAGGTTGAGCTTTACATCGTCTTTGATTTCTAGCTTATCACAGGCTAAGACAATGGTAGAGTTGATGGAATCTTTGGAAAATTTATATGAAAAACCCTCAGCTTTGAATAAGGTATTTCTTATGAAGCAGTTATTTAATTTGCCAATGTTGGAAGGTGGATCTGTACACAGTCATCTTAGTGATTTCAATGGTTTGGTAAACTAGTTAGTTTTAGTCAATATTGTTTTTGATGATGAGATTAAGGCTCTCTTAATTTTGTGCTCATTACCAAAAAGTTGGGATAGTTTGGTAATGGCAGTTAGTAATACTGCGTCTGCTTCAAATATCTTAAAAGTGGATGATGTTGTTAGTGTAATCTTGAATGAAGAAATTCATAGGAAAAGCATAGGCGAATCATCAAGGAATGCTTTGAGTGTTGAAATTAGGGGAAGGCAAAGAGAGAAAATCGAGCAAGGGAGATTAAGGTCAAAGTATAGGTAGGAGATCCAAATCCAGGTATGGCAAGATTATCTGATAGAATTGTGGAAAGGCAGGGCACAAAAAGAAAGATTGCAGGTCAGTTGAAGATCAGCATGAAGGAACTGAAGATGTAGATGTTGTAGATATTGTTGCACAGGATGCTCTGGTATGTTCCTTGGATAAAGTAGAATCTTGGGTTTTAGATTTTGGTGCCTCTTTCCATGCATCCCCAAATATGGAATTTTTTCATGAATATGTCCAGGGAGACTTTGGATAAATTTATTTAGGGGATGGTAAGCCTTGTCAAATGGTTGGCAAAGGGAAAGTGTAGTTAAAATTGTAGATGGGAAACACATGGGTGTTGAAGGAGGTCATGCATGTCCCACTCCTAAAGCGGAACTTGATTTCTATTGGAAATTTGGGTGATGAGGGATGCACAGTAACCCTCACAGTAGACTCTTAGAAAGTTACCAAGGGTGCACTTGTTTTAGCAAGAGGTAAGAAAGTAGGTACTCTTTATCTATCTACTTGTATTATTGATTCTCTTTCTATTTTATCTACTTTAGCTATAGATTTAGAGATGTGGCTTTGTATGCTTGGTCACATGAATAAGAAGGGGATGCATGTTCTTGAGTCAAAGGGTAAGAGTGTAGATCTGGGAAGTACATATCGATATTTTTGTAAGCAAGAGAAGTGAAGTTTTTTGAAACTCATGCTATAAGAAAGGATTGGGTCTATTGTACAAAGAGGAAATCTGATGTTTTTGACAAGAACAGGAATCCCTTAGTGTTTAAGGAGAAGATGATGGACAAAAATCAGTCTTAGGGGCTAAATTTTTTTGAGCAAGGTAGTTTAAATAAGGGAATGATTCAAAGTAAGCTCGCAGGGAAAAAGTCATCGCTCACAGGTAAACATAGGTACCAACATCAATCAGGTAGAATCAACATCAAATAGGTAGGTATCGATGGTCAGTCATGTGTAGACCAGAGTCAGTGGTGTCAGGCAGGTTAAGATTGATGTCAGTCAGGGAACTGACGTTGGCAATCAGGTTAGTCACATGGAACTGACGTCAGTCAGATGCAGACTGGGAGGTGACTGATGACGGTCACTGTTAGAATAGATTTTGGGTGGATAGCAAGCTTTTAAGGAGTCTCAAACACCCATGAGGAGGATTGAAGGGGTAAGTAAGCCTCAAATTCGTTGTTCCCCTTCTTTTGATTACTTGTTGCTCACTGATGGTCAAGAACTAGGAAGTTTTAAAGAAGTAGAGCAGGTAAAATCTAGGAAATAGTGGGATCATGGCATGAATTCTTTGGAAGAGAACCAAATGGGAGATTTGATAGAGTTTCTAGTTGGAGATAAAGCACTAAAAGATGAATGGATTCCCAGGTTAAAGAAGAGAGAGAATGGACACGTGAGACAGAAGGCCAGGGTATATGGTCTTGAGCTGGCTACAGGATAATGGAGATTTGACCATTGTGATTTCTTTACCAAGTTGGATAATATTAGCTACATTATCCTGTTACTATATGTGGTGTGTATGCTTGTTAAAGGGTCACACATGTAGGGAGTTTCTGAGCTAAAGGTAAAGTTAGTTCAGAGGTATGTCATGAGGAATCTAGGAGGAACAAGATTCTTTGGCATGAGCTTTCCTAGAGACAGGGATGATCACAGGTTGATTTTGTCTCAAGATGATTATGTGAACAAGGTAGTGGTGAGGATCAAGATGCGAGATGCAAAACTAGTTTGCACACCTATGGATGGACAGTTCACAGAACAGTGTCCCCATTCACATAATAAGGTTAAGTGCATGGTATGTACTAGACCTGAGTTTGCCCAAGTAGTGGGTGTTGTCAGTGAGTTTGGGGTCAATTTGGGAAAGAAGCACTGGAGAGCAGTTCAGTCGATTCTTAGGTATCTAAGAGGGACCAATAGTAGGTATACATGCAATGCAGGATCAAGCACTTCTCTACATGGGTATGTATAATTAGATGTGGCAAGGGACTTGGATGACAGGCGTTATACCATAGGTTGTGTGGTGGTCAGTCTTCAAGATTGATCTTGAAGAGGGATACAAGCCAAGAAAAAAAATAGATGATGTACAAGTATAAGTGCAGCTATTTATCTCTAAGTGGGAGATTGTTAGGTCATCCAACTAAAAGCTTCACATATGCAAATGGAGGAGATTGCTCAATGTTACAACAACTGACATCAGTAGTGCAACTGATGTTGGTCATATCTAATTACAAGATCAATCGACATCAGTCAAGAGTTGACTGACATTGATCATCTCCAGATAGACAGCAACTGACGTCGATCACCTGTGTGGTTCTAGAACTATCAGTTTCATGAACAGTTTGTTAACGAACTGATTATTTACATGTAAAAGGCTAATTTTAGTCTTGAGTTGCATGTCTAATTATTGTAATTAGGTGTCTAATTGTTGTTTGCATGAGATTTATATAATAGACTCATGGGGCTTGTATTGTAATTAAGGCAAGGAAGATATCCTTCCAATTGTAAGATCAGGTTGATCTGCAAGTTGTGCATGATCATGTTAGAACTACATGGTAAGTAAGATCATTTGATTTTCAGGTTGTTGCAAGCTCATGGAAGATCTACTTGAAGTACTTTGAGTACTTGTGTATTGGTAGTATTGTTACTTACTAGTTGGAGGTGAACAACAACTCTGTGTTTGAGTTGGTTGTTGTGACCGTAATTGAGAGAGATAACTCTTAATTGAGAATTACTGGGAGCCCTAGAGGTATGGGAAGCCTCATAGGTGTGAGAAGAGTGTGGCATCTTCTTGATTATATTTTTTTTTTGGATGAGTTGAATACAAGATTATATTGTCTCTCAAATTCTGTGTTGTTTCTAATTTTTAGTTACTTGTTACTTTTGGTTAAATTCCATGTTTAGTTGCTTATACAAGGTAATCAATTATGCTCCTAATTCTAAAAAAGTGGTATTAGAGCTCAAGTTGCTAGTTTCATGCAGTGATACCACTGACAAAGTGGTATCAAAGCTAGGGTTGCAAGAGCAAGTTTACTAACACCTTGGTTTTAGAGTGTGTTAAGTGTTTGTTGATTACAGGTCACTCTCAGGGATCTCTGATTGAGTGGGAGTATAGCAATGGTAAAAAAAAGTAAGCTTAGAATGGAGAAGTTTAACGGCAAGAATTATCAATTATGGAGGATGAAGACAGAAGATTATTTGTATTAGAAAAATTTGTACTTACCGTTGGGTGGGGTTGCATGCAAGCCCACGGATATGAAAAATGAATAATGGAAGGTTCTTGATCAGAAGGCTCTGGGATCTATAAGGTTGAGCCTTGCATCATCTGTGATTTCTAGCTTATCACAGGCTAAGACAATAGTAGAGTTGATGGAATCTTTGGCAAATTTATATGAAAAACCCTCAGCTTTGAATAAGGTATTTCTTATGAAGTAGTTATTTAATTTGCAAATGTTGGAAAGTGGATCTGTACATAGTCATCTTAGTGATTTCCATGGTTTATTAAACCAGTTAGTTTTAGTCAATATTTTTTTTCATGATGAAATTAAGGCTCTCTTAATCTTGTGCTCATTACCTAAAAGTTGGGATAGTTTGGTAATGGCAATTAGTAATACTGCGTCTGCTTCAAATATCTTAAAAGTGTATGATGTTGATAGTGTAATATTGAATGAAAAAATTTACAGGAAAAGCACAGAATCATCAAGGAATGCTTTGAGTGTTGAAAGCTGGGGAAGGCAAAGAGAGAAGATCGAGCAAGGGAGAGCAAGGTCAAAGATAGGCAGGAGATCCAAATCCAGGTATGGTAGGATTCTCTACTAGAATTGTGGAAAGGTAGGGCATAGAAAGAAAGATTGCAGGTTGATTGAAGATTAGCATGAATTAACTAAAGATGTAGATGTTATAGATATTGTTGCACAAGATGCTCTAGTATGTTCCTTGGATAAAGTAGAATCTTGGGTTTTATATTTTGGTGCCTCTTTCCATGCATCCCCTAATAGGGAATTTTTTCATGAATATGTCTAGGGAGACATTGGAGAAATTTATTTAGGGGATGGTAAACCTTGTCAAATTGTTGGCAAAAGGAAAGTGCAGCTGAAATTGCAGATGGGCAACACATGGTTGTTGAAGGAGGTCATGCATGTCCCAGTCCTGAAGTAGAATTTGATTTCTATTGGAAAGTTGGGTGATGAGGGATGCACAGTAACCCTCACAATAGACTCTTGGAAAGTTACCAAGGGTGCACTTGTTTTAGCAAGAGGTAAGAAAGTAGGTACTCTTTATCTATCTACTTATATTACTGATTCTCCTTTTGGTTTATCTACTTCAGCTGTAGATTTAGAGATGTGGCTTCATAGGCTTGGTCACATGAATAAGAAGGGGATGCATGTTCTTGAGTCAAAGGGTAAGAGTTCAGATTTGGGAAGCACAGATCAATATTTTTGTAAGCAAATAAAGAAAGTGAGGTTTCTTGAAACTCATGCTATAAGAAAGGATCTGGTCTATTGCACAAAGAGGAAATTTGATGTTTTTGACAAGAACAAGAAAGCCTTGGTGTTAAAGGAGAAGATGATGGATAGAAATCAGTCACAGGGGCTGAAAATATTTTGAGTAGGGTAGTTTGAACAAGGGAATGATTCAAAGTAAGCTCGTGGGTAAAAAGTCATTGCTCAAATATAAACATAGGTAATGACATTGGTCAGATAGAACTAACATCGAACAAGTAGGTACCGATGTCAATCATGTGCAGACCAGAGTCGGTGGTGTCAGGTAGGTTAAGACTGATGTTGGTCAGGGAACTGACGTTGGCAGTCAAGTTAGTCACATGAAACTGATGTGACTAGGAGGTGATTGATGACGGTCACTGTCAAAAAAAAATTTGGGCAGATAGCAAGCTATCAAGGAGTCTTAAACACCCATGAGGAGGACTGAAGGGGTAATTAAGCCTCAAATTCATTATTCCCTTTCTTTTGATTGCTTGTTGCTCACTGATGGTCAAGGACCAGGAAGTTTTAAAGAAGCAGAGCAGGTAGAATCCAAGAAACAGTGGGAGCATGGCATGAATTCTTTGGAAGAGAACCAAATAGGAGATTTGGTAGAGTTGCCAGCTAGAGAGAAAGCACTAAAAGATGAACAGATTCCCAGGTCAAAGAAGAGAAAGAATGGACACGTGAGATAGAAGGCCAGGGTATATAGTCTTGAGAAGGCTACAGGACAATGGAGGTTTAACCATTGTGTTTTCTTTACCAAGTTGGATAATATTAGCTACATTATCCTATTATTATATGTGGTGTGTATGCTTGTTTCAGTGTCACACATGCAAGGAGTTGCTGAGCTAAAGGTAAAGTCAGTTCAGAGGTATGTCATGAGGAATCTGGGAGTAGTAAGATTCTTTGGCATGAGTTTTCCTAGAGATAGGGATGATCATAGGTTGATGTTGTCTTAGGATGATTGTGTGAATAAGGTAGTGGCGAGGTTTAAGATGTGAGATGCAAAACTAGTTTGCACACCTATGGATGGGTAGTTCACAGAATAGTGTCCCCATTCACATAATGAGGTTAAGTGCATGGTATGTACTAGACTTGAGTTTACCCAAGCAATGGGTGTTGTCAGCGAGTTTGGGGTCAATCTGGGAAAGAAGCACTAGAGATAAATTTAGTGGATTCTCAAGTATTTGAGAGGGACCAGCAGTAGGTATACATGCAATGCAGGGTCAAGCACTTCTCTACATGGGTATGTAGAATCAGATCTGGTAAGGGACTTGGATGATAGGTGTTGCACCATAGGTTATGTGGTGGTTGGTCTTCAAGATTGATCTTGAAGATGGATACAAGCCAGGAAACAAATTAGAGGATGTATAGGTATAAGTATAGGTGCAGTTGTTTATCTCTAAGTGAGAGATTGTTAGGTTGTGGAGCTAAAAGCTTCACAAATGCAAATGGAGGACATTACTCAGTGTTATAGCAATCGAAGTTGGTAGTGCAACTGATGTCAGTCATATCCAATTACAAGAGCAACTGACATCGGTTAGGAGTCGACTGATGTCAGTCATCTCCATACAGACACTGACTAACGTCGATCGCCTGTGCGGTTCCAAAACTATTAGTTTCATGAACAGTTTGTTAAAGAACTAATTGTTTGCATGTAAAAGGCTAATTTTAGTCTTGAGTTTCATGTCTAATTATTATAATTAGGTGTCTAATTATTATAATTAGGTGTCTAATTATTATAATTAGGTGTCTAATTATTATTTTCATGAGATCTATATAATAGACTCATGGGGCTTGTATTGTAATTAAGGCAAGGAAAATATCCTTCCAATTGTAAGATCAGGTTGATCTATAGGTTGTGCATGATCATGTTAGATCTACATGGTAAGTAAGATCATTTGATTTGTAGGTTGTTGCAAGTTCATGGAAGATCTACTTGAAGTACTTTGAGTACTTGTGTACTAGCAGTATTGTTACTGACTGGTTAGAGGTGAACAACAACTCTATGGTGGGAGTCAATACTCATGCATATTTTAACCAAATTATTTATGGTCTTCTATCATGAAGCCTACCATCACATGTTAATATAAACCTTAGCTTAAAGAAGTTTATTCAATAATGGTGGCATCTCATCAGCATCAACATCCTGATTCACTCCCAATCATATCCCAAATAGAATAATTAACCACAAAATAATTTCAACATTTATTAGTTTAGATGAGCATCTCCATACTAGTAGGTTTTTATAATTTATCATTACCCTATGTGTTAAGTCATCATCATCCTCAACTAAGTTTATCATGTTTTCCATAATTGGGGTCTAATCACCTATAGGAAAATCATTGCACACCATCCCACCTGTATTTATCAATGATTATAACCACCTTTGGGAAAATCATTATGTTGTCAACAATTTTATTTTTCTACCTATATAGGGGAATATTTGTATCTTTTTTTTATATCCTAACTGAGGTAGTTCCATCTTCTCAATGATTATAATCACCTTTGGGCAAATCAATGTGTTATCATACTACATTGCCACTATTAGGGTACAATGCTTATAATTACCTTTGGGTAAACCATTGTGAACCATCCCACTTGAATTCTTAATGACTTTGACTACTTTTTAAATATCATTGTATTTTCACCCCATCATCTTTCTTTTCTTTGGTCCCCTCATTTCACTTCTTTCTTTTTGAGGGACCATTTGTCGACCTCTTTGTGCTAATCGTTCCCTCGAGGGGGCATCATACAATTATTTTATCTCATTATAGTTGTAGACATACAAGACCTTTTCATTATTTGAGAATAAATTATTGTGTTTATATCTTGCAATGCCTTCCCAAATAGGGGTAAATTGTAGACACCTAAAACTAGCCACTGATAACCTCTAACCATGCTTTTGGCTAGTTTCCACCTAAAATGCCCAATTTGGCCTAAAAACACTAAAACATGAAAAATGATGTGAAAATGACATATTTAAGTGCAAATTTTGGATAGGGTATCCCTAAATGGGGTAATTCAATTTATGGGCCAACTAACTTTGATCTGTTCATTTCAAGTCAAAATGCCAAATTTGCACTTGGGTACTCTGGATTGCTCTTCCCTATCAAATATTTTGTATGAGATTTGTGATTTTGATATTTGTTTTTGTAAACATTCTAAATTATAATATGCATATAATGCATCTAATGTGTACTTCTAATTCTAATCTATTCAAATTTAGGACCAATTATAAGGCATTCTAATCAATTTGGGTAATTTGTGCACATAGTACTTATTCTCGTTTAGGAACTAATTAATCCATATTATATCCTAATCAATAAATCCATGGAAACTTGTTAAATACTTGTTTTTTGAAATAAATATTTAATATATACATCATAAATTGATCTCATTTCTTGGGAAGACATCCCTAGGCCATAAATGCCACAAATATTAAGATTCATGCCCTCCATGCCTTATCAATGCCTTCCATGATGCCCTATATGCCTCTTAATTTCCCCTTCTTTTAATTCCATGTTGAGGATAATTATAAAATTAATTTAACAAATTGAATTAATCCTTAACTACACATCTCAATCTTAAGATAGATGATTTAGGTTGATTGTAATCAAATCTATAAATATGAGGCCTCACACCATCATTTCTAAGTCTTGATTGTGCAAATTTATAATTCAAGATTGGTTCCAAAATATTCAATCAACTAGTGTTATAATTCCAAATTGATTCCAAGGTAAGCCACAAGCCAAAGGTGTAAAGGAGAGATGGAGGTAGCCAAGTTTCCATTGTCAAGGACTTCATGAGCACAAGCTAAGCAAGCCACCATTACAAAGGCATTTGGAGCATCCAAGGAAGGTTAAGGAACTCTTGTATTTGATTCCTTGCTTTTTAGTTATGTTTGTCATTTGATTTTGTTAAATAAGCTCTCCCTAGTTTCTAGGCCTAGTGATGTTATGTTATTAGTGTGTTTGTTTCATTTTGTTTTCATTTTGGAACTAACATTAAACTAACCATCCTCTCCGAAGTCAAATTCCTAGATCATAATTTCACTTACACTTGCACTAGTACTTAGGTGAGGAGAACTACATCGGCCTTGACCCCTCCTTAGAGTATTGATATGTAGGCAACTCTCATCACATCGAGGTGTTGAGGATGTCCATCCTACCCCAATAACATCACACTTTGATACTTGTTATAATTATATGCCCTAAAAACATGGAGGTCTAGGGTTTACTTGTAAAATTAATCAAAATAGGTCATTAATAGGGAATCATAACTTGTGTGTATAAGAATAGGCCTTGTAGAATCTAAAATATTTACATCCAAAATCTCATAGTGCTTCTACAAAAGTGACACTAGTACAAAAAATAGTACACTAACACCATTGGTGATAATATATAATTAGGGTAATACTATCTAGAAAGGGTTCTGACACTTGGATCTTATCTTTGACACTTAGATCAGCTCATATCCTAGTTTTCAACCTCTAGATCTTCTATCTTAGTTAGTTTACATGTAAATATTTGTTTTCATCATTTATTTATATTTTTAGAAAGTTCAAACTAGGTAAATTATGTTACAAATTAATGTCTATATTTATTACATATTTTATATCTTTATTTACTTTAGTCAACACCTTTAACAACCTATGGCTTAAAATCCATAACCCTTAAAAGTTAAATCATTTGGTGAACCTGACTTACTTTGAATACTTCTCAAACCCTATCCCTATATGCTACTAGGGTTTATGTCCTTATTTTTCCTATTTTCATTGGCTATGTTAATCTTTTAAGATTTCATACATTCTATTTTAATATCCATATTTCACTTTGTTTACTTTATGCCATCTAAAATTTTTGTCTTTCTTCCTTTAAGAATAAGTGTTAGGATTAGCAAAAATCTTATTGAACATACTCAAATTAATTATATTAAAGCTTATACCATGGATAAAGGACAAGTTACAACCCCCATCATTGGTATTTCACACCTTGATCATGTGGACTTTGATGATAATGCATTTAAAGATGAATAATGTAATCAAGATCAAAATGATACACAATATGGTAATTGAGACACTCTCCCCCAAATTAACAATGAAAATATTATTGTTAATAAGGATGATATTTTATAGATTTTTAGAGATAGACATTGGGAATATCCCCATGAAGATGCATAGATTATGCAAGCCATAATGGAAATAAAAATTAAATTAAATAATGCTCAATCCTCCACTCCCATAGATAAAAATATTGTTACACTTAATTTGGGGGCAACTCAATTTGTACAATAACTTATTTTAACTTAAAAACCTAAAAAAATGACCACACCTCCTATGACTAGTTCCTCCTCTCCATATTTAAAATCCCTTATGCATGAGATCCATGATCTATAGGATAAGTTGTTACATCTTCAATAGGGTACTACTATGCATCACATGCCTTGGATTCTCCTGTTATTTTACATACACCTTTGACAAAACACATATAGGAAAATCCTTTTCCATTTATATTTGTGGCACCTAAGGTTACTTTGTATGATGGTAAAGGTGACCCAGAGCATCATCTATGAGTTTTCCATGGAGCATGATTGGACTATGTGTCTAATGATTGGCTCCTTAATAAGTTGTTCCCATGTATTCTAGAGGACTATGCCTTACATCGGTTATATGATATTCCAAATTATTCCATCAACATTTTCAATCCATTGGAAGATTTTTTTTATCACAATTTTCAATCAACATCAATGATAATGTCTGATATGTTCAACTGACATAGATTAAACAAAAATCTAATGAGCCTATTGTAGGATATGTCTTAAAATATAAAATTATATTGGAAAAGATGAAAATACTCATGAAATATAGAGAGATCCAGTACATATTCAAATAAATTTTACTACCAGTATTACATGAAGTTATTTTGTTTAAGAAATTTCCAACATTCATAGATTTATGCCACATGGTGAAAGAAAGGGCAGTCAAGCTTATCTATATGGGAAAATTAAAATAAATAGGTGGATTAGATTCAAATAATAATATTTATAATAACCCTTCATAAAAATTATGGTCCATTAAAAATAAGATTGATTAAAATCCATAGTTAATGTGGCTTCAAAACTACCGCCTCATTTGGTTTTATCAACTCTTCCACAGAGAGTTTTCATAAGTATTCCAAAATCATGGGAATGTGTTTTACAATATATATTGGAATGAAATTTAATATCTCTCACTCCCATAAAATAGGTTAATACGACTAGGCCTCTTCCAAAAAAAACTATGATTCCAATGCATTCTACAACTATCACAGGGCACCAAGCCAATCTATAAATAGATGCATCAGTTTGAGACATAAGATACAATATTTAATAGAAGCTAATATAATTGATATTATCACTCCTAAAGAGTAACCTAAACCATAAAAAATGAAATTAAATTAATTTAAAATATTTTTAGATCCATTTCCAAAACATATAGCTAATAAGGTAGGAGGCACTTTAAGTGCTCACTATATGTGTCAGGAACATCCACTACTAACATCCTATCACAATAGTACAGAGGATGCATATCCCCTACATAATATCATTGGTGTGTATCATACTATAGTTATATCTTGATCACTCATCACTTTCTCATAGTAGGATATTATCAATGATAATTCATATTTATATTCACTCTTTGCATGAACCCATAATCATCATTATCTTATTCAGAGAGTTATAGTTAATAATGGGTCAAGTATTAACATGTAAAATATCACATTTTTATACAATTTGAGTTATTTAGAGTATAATTTCTCCAACCAAAATATTTATTTTTGGTTTTAGTGGCCATTTTAAGAGCTCCATTAGGAATATTGTATTTCTATTATAGGTTGGACTAGCACACATGGTCACTAGATTCTTAGTAGTACCTTGTATGGGCACATTTGACATGCTATTGGGTAGGCCATGGATACCAAAAAATTGATCCATTTCATCTACAATGCATATATTCCTAAATTATATACATGATAATTAGGTGGTTACATTTGAGGGTCTTTCATATGATTATCTTTTACCTATCTCATAAGTAGTTACACAACAACTACCAGTTATAATTCTAAGAACATTTTCCATTAGTACACCATATATTTCAATTGAGCCACAAATGAATTTAAGGTATATGTATATAATGTTACCATGTATGCATAATTTCCCATGAAGATCCTTATTATAAATACCCTTACATAAGAGATATTTTACAGATTCTATAGAGCCTCTCTCTACCATTTTCATTTTGAGATCAGCATCAAAGGGGAAGTTTCTTGTATCCTTTACTCCATGAGATGAATAATGGCATGAGGAAAGCTTCCTCTTGGACCCTAGTCTCATTATCTTCATCTTTTCCTTGAATTCCACTCCTATTGA
The DNA here is from genome assembly GCA_037957365.1 of Torreya grandis. NCBI lineage: Eukaryota > Viridiplantae > Streptophyta > Pinopsida > Cupressales > Taxaceae > Torreya > Torreya grandis. The sequence continues at coordinate 1,712,508 of JARHVA010000660.1, forward strand.
CATGCGCTCAAGTGATGTGACAACTAAAAATTAGTCACCTATGAAGATATATTCCTTTTATACTTCAAAACCCACCTCATATTGCTTATCAAATTCAACCTTATTCAATTATGCTCCATATAAGAATGTTTCTCAATGCTCTATGGTATCTTGAGTAACCTCATATTTCTTACCATCTATTGCAATCTCATCAAGATCTTCAAGGAGCTTTACATATTCAACCTAAACTTGATCATGATCCTCAATGGATGTCTCTTATTCAATTTCCTCATGGGCATAATCTTCAATAGGGAATGTACTTTCATAAAGGCCTTCAATCTCTTAAATAAACTCAATATACTACTGCCAATCATCTTTGTGCTCTTGTTTTTTTATCAATGAGAGCAAGATCAAATAGAAAATCACCTTCATCTTTTTACTCAAGGGTTATAGGGATATTAAGAGTTTTCAAACCCTATATTTAGTCATGATATGATTGTAATTTAGCTTCTTCAAGCTTAGTTACTTTCTCATTTGCAACTATGTCAACAACACTCATAACCTTAGCTTATTTACTTAGAGATCCTTCAACCTCTTTACCAGCTAATATCTTAATAAGATCAGGTATAATTAGGTGTTATTTCTAAAGAATACTATTAGGATCATCTTTCAATATTCCATACATCACTGAAACCTAATTCTCAATCTTCTTTATAGTTTCAATAAGTATTTATTCAATTTATAAACCAACCATATTAATCTATTGAATGCCCTCAATTGGATGATTGTTTATTGTAAGTTTACCCAGTATATTTCCTTTATATTTATTTTGATTCACACATTTCTCCTTAGGAAGAAGAATAGTATCAAGAACATTCTCAATCTTCCCACTATAGTGTATTTAGTCATTTTTTTAATCTTATAATTCATCAAAGATAACAAGCTCTTCTTGGACTAAAGTTGTCATACCTAGATCCTCAAGCTCTTGCATAAAAACATGGTACATTTTATCCAAGCATTATCAAGATTCTTTTTCTCACCAAGATATCCCATTTCAATCATTATTTTAGGTTCTTCTTGGACTTCTTCAATTTCATGTTCTAAAAACTGATCGATCTTTTCCTTCATGAAACATGGAAGCTCCATTGGGTCTAAAACTATATGGACTTTCTCAGGCAAATCATGGTTTCTCTGATTAGCCTCCTCTTTTTCATGACTATGTTCATGAGATTGAGTTTCTTCCTTTTGATCATCATTTGTAATGAAAAAAGGGAGTTTCTCTAGTATGTTTACCTTATCTTGGCTACTAGAAGCATTTTGAAGATTGTCTAACTGTACATTTTCTATAACTATCACTTGAACATCTTCATAGTGAACTTCTTGTGGCACACTTGTAGCTTCTATTAGGCCTTACTTAATATGAACTTCTACTTCACCAAGTTTTTCTTATTACAAGTTTAGTTCCTCCACATAAATGACATAAAGACTAGGCATTTTGTAACCAATTATGTAATACACCTCTATTTTTTAGTTTCAAATCATAAAAATAGTCCATGAGACACCACCTTCTAGCCCTCTCCAATATATGAGGCATGTTTAGTTCATGATCTTCATAGAAGCATTTTGTATAAATGGTGTAATGGAAGATAGTTGAATATTTTTTTACCTCTTTAAGGAATGAGTGTTTTAAACTTGGCTAACCACCTCCTTGTTAGTTATAATGGTAGAATTGTGGTCTAATTAACCTTCACGAGGCATTAAATAGCCTAACTCTCTTTTACATGTTAAATAGGCCAAAAACTACCCCATCTTACATAATGTTCATGAAATTTGCATGCTTGACTCAATATAGTAGTTAAAATAGTGTTGATAATCTTGCATTCACTCTCTTCATGCTAAGGTACATCCTCTTTAGCTGGGCAAATAGGCTTATTAGGAAACTAGGCCTGATCACTTGTTGTTAGTCATTTAGATGACTACGAACTTATATAAAACCCTAAAAATAGGTTTTTGAGTAGGATTTAGGACAAAATAAGTGTATTATACCATGATTTATAATTTTAGGGTAGCATACACATGTCATTCTTGCTCATCTAGGTGACTAGGTCATCTATTTACTAGCACCTCTAGACTATCTTTCTAGTCAAGGCTTGTAAAAATACTTATAAGAGGAATTGAGTGTAGTTTATGGCCTAAGAGGGTAAAATACATCTCACATCACCTTCCTTAATTTTTTTTAAGTGTTCCCCTATCTGTGTACCATGAATTTACCATGAAATCCTATAAAAATAGGGTATTTACTACATATGTATAGGTGTTTTTAAAAAACAATTAAATTAATAGGACCATATTACAGTGTAAGATGTGTTTTAGGTTTTTTCCAAGCCAAAACAAGACATTTATACCCATCAATCTCACTTTATTTCCCATTAGGTCATTTATAACATCTTAGGAGGGTTTATACCTCGTTTAACTCTTAACATTCATTCATAGAGTTAGGGCCTTTGATGAACTAATAAATACCATTAATAGTTAGATAAAATACATTGCCTATTATTAATAAGTTTTATGTTTCCATTCATTTTCTCATGCAACTTCCAACATGATGAATCGGGCCCTCTTGAGTATGCAAGCTTGCTATAAGAGGTCGATATGAGCTTTTGAGCAAGATCTATCATCAGGTTACTTGTTATTCCTTAAGAATATTTATATGAGGTATAAAAAACCTTATCTAATTCCCTTAGTACTTATCCAATCCATTTGACTTCACCAAGACCTAAACATGATCTATCCCACATTTAGGGTATGTGAGCAATCACGACATTTTGATCCTAATAGTTCTTATTTAGGACTTTATCTATCATCCAATGAGATAAATAATAATATGATATTATTACAAGATCTTATTAACCTCCTTATATTCTTCAATATTCAAATCTCATTAGGACTTACACCTTTACTTCATTATTTCAGTTGCAGGCCTGTAGATGAGCATTTTAGACTTCATGAAACTCATATATGCTAATATTGTTGAGGTCATTTACTACTATAAGTTAACATATTATTATAATGATTTATTATACCCTTAATAATTTAATTAGGTAAATAATACCTTTATAAATATCAAGGCACCCTCTTGCTTTCAATATTTTGCTCTCATGGTCAAGGATGTGGACCTACAAGTCTACAGACCTGTACATCTACATTCACCATAATTTTGATTATTTATGAAATTTATTTTAATATAATATGAATTATAATAATATATTTAATCCATATTACCTTTTTTTAGGGTTTAAACTCTCCTCAATCATATAAAATACCTTTAATTACTTGATTTGCTTACATAGTCTATTTGACATGGTGTCCACTCTTCATATGATTAAATACATATACCTTCATGTATTTAATTCCACAAAATAAGGGTAAAAACCTCTCAATAATTATATTAAACATGTATTTTTAGCTCACATAATTCTTAGAGTTTCAATTAATGAGAGATCTATCCTTTTTGCTTAAGAATATGGAGGTAGGTCTACAAGTTATTATTTTGAACCTAAAGCACTTTATTCTTCAACTCATCACTAACCTATTTCCTTGGATGATATAATATTATTTTAAGGTTAAACTAAATAATATTTTTATTCTTTTTATTCTTTTCCCAAGTGATATACTACAAAATACCTACCAAGGACCTCTTTTCTTAAGCTTGTAAGACTGTGGAGTCTCCTCTAGGCTTGTCCCTGAGTTGAAGCTTGAAATTATATTTTATTGAGTGTTTTTAACCTTGAAAAAGGGTTACAAATTTTCAATATATCCTCAATATCTTATTTCATGCTCTTTAGATATTGTATTTAACACACAACATACATATTCACCACACCCTTGTAGACAAGCTTGTAGGTGGTTGGTCAAGACCAATTTTGGAGAGATAGGTCTTATTCTATGTTTTATTATCATGTTAACCTACTAAAACCTCTTTAGTAATTTATTTAAGGTCATTCATTCACTCATGGACAATAAACCTCAATTCAAATTTAGAACTAACACCAATCTTCAAATCTTTACCTATAATTCTAATAATTCATTATCAACTTGACCCTCTAGCTATCTTTATGATTGTGACATGGAGAATCAGACCTTATGGATTAATATAGGTTTTAATTAGAGTTTATTTATGTAAAAAAGTCTTCAATAACCTAAATATAATCTGATTATAAGTTACTTTGGTCAAATGTTGATCTATAAGTCTACAGACCTGTAGGTTAATGAAACCTCTCTTAGCCAATCCTTAAAGGCATTAATTAAGACTTATTAATGATCATTACTTAAAATAATACACTAATAATATATGAGTATTATCATATGTTCTTATATCACACTTGATATAAGGAAAAGTATGAAATAAACCAAAACTCTAATTGTCACCTTGTATAGGTATGCAACCTACCATTATGTATATATATTTTCCTTCTTCTTTCACATTAAAAAATAGGGATGGGAAATTATTTTATAAGGTTAATAGAGTCCCACGTAATCTCAAATACTCATTCATTTTCACCAATAAACTTAACAATGTTCTAAAACCATTAAAAATTGAGGCTATGTGATTCAAGGTCTTCATTCTACAACTTAATTACTTAGTGATTGTTCATAAACCTAAGAAGATTAACTAAATGAATAATTCCAAAAAATTAAAGTTCATTATGGTATCCTCATATGAATAAGATATTATCCTCTAACTCTCTTCCTCCTATATGGATTGATGCAAAAAATTTGACCATTTTGGGGTTACCAAGAGGTTGATGGAGAAAATACATAGGTTTTTTATTTATTTTGGCCTATTAATCATGTATTATCTTATTTTATATCTACAAGGAGTCCCCAATAATATTTTTGACCTCTTTTTACCCTGATCTAACCTTACAAGTTTGTAAATGTCCTAAGAATAGCTAGAAAACCTCTTTACTTTGCATTTTTTTCATGATTGAGATATTAAGAACATATTTAAAACTAAAAGAGGAGAAATTTGAAGTTAAAAACACTTTTAAACTAGATTTTATAGATGGATGGAAGTTTAAAACTAACTTCTCAATTGTGTGGGAGCTCATTATGGTGAATGATGTTTGGCCCTTAAAAAGACCCCCTTTTTACATGTAAGACCACCTTATAATGACTTGAAATGGATATGATAACCTTAAAAACTCATAATTTTAATGTTAATACAAAAAAAAAATCTTAAAAGGCTTATAACTACAATTTTAACTTATATGACATGTTTTAAGGGCATTTGATGACCTTAGGGGCTCAATAGAGCTTGTAAAATTCTTGACAAATAGACCATAGAAGATAACATTGGATATATAATTAGACCTTATGTCAAAACTAAAAAATTACCTATATATCCCCTACATCATGATAGAAAAACATCTCACAAGAATTATCTAAGGCAAGAAGCTATATAATGAGAATAAGAAACCTTAATTCCTCTAAATATCTTAATTTCTACTAAAATACCTTAACTTTATCTAATATGATATAGACCACTTCTAGGCTTCAAAAGACACTTGATTCCCTTCCTCTTACACAATAATAACTCATAAAACCTAAAACACTATCTAATGATTCATAACATGTTATCACATGATGATCCCTCAAGAAATCCATAGTACATACAATGAGACCTTAAACAATGATAATAAGGTTTAATTGACTATTTTGAACACCATGACAAGATTTAGGTAACCTTATATAAGATTTGAGGGGTATCATGAGAAATTTTATAAATATATGGGTTGATATTTGGTATAGGAGGCTAAATAATCAACATTTATGGTGACTCATAGGGCTTCACCTTATTACTAGTCAAGAGAACCATCTATCTCATCCATTGGGCAAGGGATTCACACATGACAATCATGACTTGAGATGACCATGCTAATTGAGATAATAGTTATATTGAGCACCATATAATCCTTCAAGGACTAGAAATAACACAACCTCACAACTCACATAATATTAATAACACACACAAAGCAAGAAGCAAACACGTTCATGTGCTAACAAGCACTTAGAGAACACAATAAACAAGAAAACAACTAACTATATATAACTGACTTCTAATTTTATTCTCCCTCCTAGGTCAAATGGGAAGTTTCTTGTATCCTTCACTCCATGAGATTAATAATGACATGAGGAAAGCTACATCTTGTAACTCTTTGTTGTTGTCTTCATTTTCTCCTTGAATGCCACTCCTCTTGACATGCTCTCAAGTGAAGTGACAACTACAATCTAGTCTCCTATGAAAATATATTCCTCTTATACTTTAAGACCCACCTCATATTCCTTATCAACTACAACTTTATTCAACGATGCTCCACAGAATCATGCTTTTTGATCTTCTATGGTATCTTGAGTAACCTCATGTTTCTTACCAGTTGCTAAAAGATCATAAAGCTCTCCAATAAGCTTTTCATATTCAACCCAAGCTTGATCATGATCCTGAATAGATGTCTCTTATTCAATTTCCTCATGGGCATGATCTTCAATAGGGAATATACTTTCACAAAGGCCTATAATCTCTTGAATAAATTTAATATACTATTTCCAATCATCTTTGTGCTCTTCTTTTTATCAATGAGAGAAAGACAAACTAGAAAAGTACCTTCATCTTTCTTCTCATGGGATATAGAGTTCTCAAGAGTTTCCAAAATTGATATGTAATCATGATGTGATTGTAATTCACCTTCTTCAAGTTCATCTACTTTCTCATTTGGAGGTATGTCAACATCACTCATAAACACAAACTATTTTCTTATATATCCTTCAACCTCTTTATTAGTTGTTATTTCAACAAGATTAGGTATAATTAGGTAATTTCTTAAAGTATACTACCAAGATCATCCTCAATAATCCATCTACCACTACAACCTCATTCTCAATCTTCCTTATAGGCTCAATAATTCTTCCTTAAAGTTATAAAATAACCATATTGATCTCTTACATGCCCTCAATTTGATGAATTTATGTTGTAAGCTGACCAAGTATCACTCCATATTACTTAAGATTCACACATGACTCCTTAGAAAGAAAAATAGTTTCAAGAACATTCTCAATCTACCCATTAGTGTATTTAGGATTTTTTTTCTTCTAGTTCATCAAAGATATAAGAATATTCTTAGAATAAATTTATTATACCTATATCATCAAGATTTTACATAAAAACATGGTACAATTTTTTCCAGAAATTATCAATCTTCTTTTGCTCAGCAAGATCTACCATTTCAATCACTATTGTAGGATCTTCTTGGAGTTATTTAAGCTCATATTCTAAAAAATTATCAATCTCTTCCTCCATGAAGCATGGAAGCTCCATTAGGTCTAAAACTATATGGAAATCCTCAATCAAATCATGGTTTTTCTGAGTAGCCTACTCTTTTTCAATACTATGCTCATGAGGCTAGATTTCTTCATTTTGATCATCATTTGTAATGAAACAAGGGATTTTTTTAGTATGTTTACCTTATCTTAGATACTAGAATCATTTTAAATACTATCCAACTATACATTTATTGTAGCTATCACTTAAAAATCTTCATGGTGATCTTCTTGGGGCATACTTGTATTTGTTATTGGGCCTTGCTTGATATGAACTACCAATTCACCAAGTTTCTCTTCTTGTAAATCTAATTCCTCTACCTGAATGGAAAAAATACTAGCATTTTTTAACTAGGGTTTTTGTTCCAAGAAGGTTTTCATGTGTCAATGCCTTCATCACCCTTTCCTGATAAATATTCTTCATTTATATTCCCCTCATTTATTCTCAAAACTATAGGTCCTCCTTTAAATAGGGAGATGGTGGGAGGGAAGGAATGTCCAACTAGTGGAGTAGGAACATAAGGATTTATGGGATGCTCTTGAGTGAGTTTAGGGATTAAAGAGGCACTCTTCCAAATTGGTAACTATGAATAAATGGGCTCATCTAAATTATCATGAGGAATAAAGAAATAATTTTGGGTTAAGATATGCTTGTTTTCTTCTTTCCACTTGGCAACCAAAACACCAAATTATGACATGATTTGATTTTAAAAAATGTCTTCAACTTGAGGGGTGGGTGGAGTAATTTGAAATCCTAGTAACTTCTTGGGTTTGGTGCTCACAAACTTTCTTTATTTTTGCTTATGACTTGACAATGGTGGAGTGGTCTACGAAGGTTGATATGGCATAGGAAGAGGCTCATAGGATTGGTTTTATTGATTATTTTTCTCCATTGAAGTCCATTAACTCACTACCAATGATTTAAATTATGTTTTTTTTATCTCATCCCACTCATTAGAGGAACTACGTGTAACTTTAAAGGTTGGTTGGGGAGGGAAGGATGGATAGTACTCCTAATAGTAAGGCTACTAAGGAGGTTGATAATAGGGTTGATCATGTGGATAATAATAAGAATCATTATATGATGGATATAGCTCATCATAGTGTTGGTATGGGTAATTATACTAATGATAATGAAGTGTAAAATAGAAATTTACTTTATATCCAGCCATTAAACATCATGAGGAAAATAAAAAATAAGGTGAACAACCAACAAATCCATCTTCCTTACCCTTGGATGAAGACCTTGTGATGACTTTTGGCATGAGACTTGAGTGGTAATCTACCATTAGAAAGTATAGAACTCCTCAACATCACCAAACACTGAGAGTAAGTTCTCCAACCTCCTTGAATTATGGTCCCATCAGGCATGCAAAAAACTATTATCATTCTAGATTATACCATTTGAATCAAGGGAGGTTCAAACCTACCTCATCTAGATGATACAATGGAATCACATCTAGGTATGGGTAGCATAATGAGTGAGGTGAATCTCTAATTTTAGGGCTAGCTCCCCTAATGCATCATCTAATCTCAATTACTACGTACTTGTTTTTCTAATGAAAGGGATAAAAGAAAGGCATGAAATCAAACCTTATACTAAAATAGGTGATGAACCAATGTTATGTCTCCTCTACTTGATCCTTTAACAACAATTATGGATAAGACAAAGATTAATTGTGAACAAAATCTCTCCAAAGGACTCTTACACATCATTACTTCACATGGAGGCCATGTCAGCTACCTATAACCTAAGTGTGATGAATGCAAGGCCTGATAAAAGACACTAGAAATCAATTTACACTATTATCACAAGCATAAGAACCTTCACACACCATGCGACCTGTATAAGCTAATCCACTAGCATCTAGGTGAGAGGCAAGGACTTATAAAGGGGTAAGAATCAACCACTAATGTAAATCAGACAAGCATAAAACACACTAGAGACTAATATATTGAAGGGTGAATCAGTACTTATATTTATTCAAAGGTTACAACATAAAAATGGGTAGAACTTTCTCATACCTAGTAGAATAATGTGTACAATGGATTTATAAGCCCAATTTATAAAATGTGTGTGTGTGTGTGTGTGTGTGTGTGTGTGTGTGTGTGTGTGTGTGTGTGTGTGTGTGTGTGTGTGTGAGAGAGAGAGAGAGAGAGAGAGAGAGAAATAGGATTAATAGATCACTAAAGATCATTAATGTTGTAATACACCTCCATTTTTAGTTTTAAATTAGAAAAATAGTTCATGAAGCACCACCTTCTAGCCCTCTCTAATGCATTAGGCATGCTTGGTTAATGATCTTCATAGAATTATAGAGTAGAAATGGTGTAGTATAATTCTATGAAGATCAACCATGTCTTGTTTTGACCTCTTCAAGGCATGATCATGAAAACTTGGCCAACCACCTCCTTCGTATCATTTACAATGGTATAATTATGGTATAATTGACCTCTTTAAGGCATTAAATAGCCTACCTCTCTCTTTTACATGTTGAATAGGCCAAATACTACCTCATCTTGCATAATGGTCATGATATGTGAATTATTACCTAAATATATAAGTTACGAGAATTTTATGATCCTCCATTCACTCTCTTCATGATAAGGGACATCCTCTTTAGCTGACCAAATAGGCTTATTAAGCAACTAGGCCTAATCACATGGTGCTAGTCATTTAGATGTCTATGAAATTACATATAACCTTAAAAATAGGTTGATGAGAATTATTTAGGACAAAATAAGTGCGTTATACCATTATTTATGCCTTTAGGGTAGTATACATGTGCCATTATTGTTCATCTAGATGATTAGGTCATCTCTTTACTAGCACCTCTAGACTACCTTTATAGTCTAGGCCTACAAAAGCATTTACATGTGAAATTGAGTGTATTTTATGAAATAATAGGTTATAATGAATCTCACATCACTTCCTTAATGGTTTTAAAGTGTTCTCCTATATTTTCACCATGAAATCCTATAAAAATAGGGTATTTATTACATCTATATAGGTGTCTATACAAACCAATTATATGAGCAGGACCCTCTTAGAGTGTAAGATTTGTTTTAGGTGTTTTCCAAGACAAACCAATAAATTTTGACCCATCAATCTCACTTTATTTACCATCATGTATTTACAAGGGTTTATGAAGGTTTATACCTCATATTCTTATCAATCATTCATAGATTAGGGCCTCTGATGAACTACTAAATTCCATGAGTAATTATCTTATATGGATGGAATCTTATGAATAATTCTATAGGTTTACATTCATTTTGTCATGAAACTTCCAATGTGATGAATCAAGCCCTGTTGAGTATGGAAGCTTGCTATAAGAGGTCAATATGAGGTTTTCAGCAATATCTATCATCAATTTGCTTGTTATTACTTAATAATAGTTGTATGAGGTTTAAAACACCTTAATTTTATCCCTTATTATGGATCCAATCCATTTTAATTATCACAAGACCTAAACACGATCTATCCCACCTCTTGGGTTTGTGACCAATCCTAGTATTTTGATCCTAACAGTGCTTGTTTAGAACTTTGTCTATCTTGAAATGGGATAAATATTCATATGACATTCTAAAAAGGTCTTATTAACCTCATGATAGTATTAAATATTAAAAAAATCCTCAATAATTACACCTTTATTTCATGCTCTTAGTCACAGGCTTGTAGATGAGCATTTTAGATTTCATGACCTTATCCCTATATGTTAATCTTTCTGAGGTTAGTTATTACTCTAAGTTACTATAAATGAGTTAATATAATTGTTTATTATCCCCTTCATACCTTAATTAGTAAATTAATACCTTTAATAATCTCAAGGAACTCTCTTACTTGCCAGAATTTGCTCTCTTCATCAAGGGTGTGGGCATATAGATCTATAGACCTGTATATCTACATTCACCCTCATTTTGATCATTTATTACATGTATTTGAATATAATATTCCCTAAAATCATCTATTTAATCCATATAACCTATTTTTAGGGTTTAAACTCTCCTCAAGAATCTAAAATATTTTTAACCACCTAACTTGCTTACACAGTCTATTTGGTAGGGTGTTCGCTCTTCATATGACTAACTTCATATACCTTTATATATTCCCTTCCTTAACACAAGGTTAAAAAAATATCCATAATTAAATTATACATGTATCCACACCTCACATAACTCTTAGATTTAAGGTCAATGGGAGATCTATCCATTTTTCTTAAGAATATAAAAGCAGGTATGCAGGTTATTATTTTGAACCTATAACACTTTCTTCTTCAAATCATGACTAACCCATTTCCTTGGATGATATCTTATGATTTAAAATTTAATGTGGAAACTATTTTTATTTCTTTTAATCTTTTCCCAAGTGAGATACTACATAATACCTACTAAGGATCTCTCTTTTTAAGCTTGTAAGAGTGTGAAGCCTCCTCTAGGCCTATTTTTGAGTCAAAGTTTGAAAATATCTCTTATTGAGTGATTTGTACCATTCATAAGGATTAATTTTTTTTAACATATCCTCAATATTCATCACTTATTTCATTCTCCTTAGATCTTGTTTTAGACACATAATATACATATTCACATCCTTGTAGACAAGCATGTAGGTGGTTGATCGAGACCAATTTTAAAGAGATATGTCTTATTATATGTTTTATTATCAGGTTCACCTATGCCAGCCTATTTATGAATTTATTTAAGGTCTACCCATTCACTCATGGACAATAAACCTCAATTCAAATTTAAAATTGACACCAATTTTCAAGTCTTTACCTATATTTCTTATAATTCATTAGCAACTTAACCCTCTGACTATATTTTTTCTTGTGACTTGGAGAGCCAAACCTCATGGAATAAGAGAGGTTTGAATTATAGGTTATGTATGGAAAAGAGTCTTAATTAACCTATACATAATCCCATTACAAGTTATTTTGGCCAAATGTTAACCCATAGGTTTACAAACCTGTAGGTTAATGAGACCTCTCTTAGCCAATCCTTGAAGGAATATATTAATAATTCTTCATGATAATTACCTAAAATAAAACATAGATAATAGTAGGATCTTAATATTTTCTTAGTGTAGACACCTAAAATTGGCCACCAATATCCTTTGACTAGACTTCAGACCAATTCCTACCAACCTTTGCAAATTAATCCTAGGAATCATTGAACATCCCTAATTTTCTTGTGTATAACTTTTAAAATCTCAAAATAATGTTGAAGCATACCTAATTGGGGTATCCTATAATATTCAATTATAACTTCTCATTGATTCATCCCTAAGCACCCTATGGAATCACAACAATCAATTTGCCCTATGGACCTATTAGATAGGGCACATAGACTTTGTAGTCATATAAAATGTAAAAAATAGTAAATTGAGTGTGGATAATGAAACCCAACCCATAGGTACCTATTAATTTTTCTCATGACCATCATAGGCATCCTTTCACTAATTCCCAATCATTTATAGCCTTCTATAATTGATCCCAACTTAGCTAGACTACTCTTTCCATGAGAAATCTATCGCCCAATATCTCGTTAGATCAGGACTATAGTGCCCAACTTGGACTATAGCACTGGGCCATCTAGTGTCTACTTTTGATTCTACTATCTAAGTGAATTTTTACCTCTAATGGTAAGTTCCTTCTCTTTTTTATCCCTCTTCTTGTTAGCCTAATGTTAGCACATTCAACCCATGACCAATATATCCCTATAAACACCCATTAAAAATTTATTTGGAAAGGGTTGGAAATTATTACAAAGCAAGCAAGAATACAAGCAAAACCACTAAGGCAATCTTCCTTATTATTTATATATAGCCAACCAATACTATCATAAGATTATTCAAATCCTTACACCAATCCCTAGCCACCTCAAGCACACCTAGTTTTAGCATTGCATCTTCATATGCACAATTTCATAAAGCACATCAAGTGGGAGAACTACATATGGCTTGATCCCTCTTTGGAGTATTGATATGTAGGCAACATGCCCATATAAGGGGTATATATATATATATATATATATATATATATATATATATATATATATATATATATATGTTTAGGCATCTCACACATATTAACCCCCCCTCCTTCCCAAATTTTGTCAAAGAATAATGTAGTCTAGGGTTTGAAGACTAAACTAGATCTACAAGGAGTTATATGGACATCCAATAGTCAAAATTTCACAAGTAGGCTCACATAGACACAATAAACAAAACCCAAAAATCTCAAGTCTCTTAGACAATAATGGTAGAAGAGGACTATAGAGTTAGACCCTAGTGTGTCTTATTTTGATGATCATGTCTAAATCATAAAATGAAGACCAAATCTTGATTTGTGATAATGTCCCAGTCTTGTACAATGACTTTTAGATCCTATAATAGTTGTCTTAGTTAGTTTCTAGCTAAGTCTTATTTTCTCTCCCTTAATAATATTTTTAGAAAAATTCAAATTATGCAAATTAATAGATTAATTATTGCATATTTATTTACTAATTTTATTACTCCAAACCCTTAACTAAATTAGGAATAATACACCAATATTCCCAAAAATTGTTAAATCATTTGGTGAACATGACTTACTTTGTTTGTGCATAAAAACCCTAGAAACACTAGGGTAAATTTCTTACTAATTTTTCCTATATTTTTTTAATTTTTTAATTGCATAATAAAATTATAAATTAGCATTAAATTTTAAAATTTCATAGTAATTTTAAAATAATTTTATTTCAAATCCTAGTTGCCCATACTAGGTCCCAGTATTTTCCTAGTATTTTCCCTATATTTTTATAATTTTTTACTTACACATTAAAATAAAAAGTTTGCATCAAATTTCATAGTAATTTTGAAATAATTTTCTTTCAAACCCTGGTTGGCCATACTAGGTCTTGGTATTTTCCTAGTATTTTCCATATATTTGTCTAATTTTTTAATTTCACATTTAAAATCAAAAATTTACTTCAAATTTTAATATGCCTTAGTAAATTTTAAAATAAAAACATTTTCAAAACCCTTGTTTCATGTACTATCTCCTATTTTCTTTTTGAGGTATCACCTTACACATTTGTGAGCTTCGTATCCTATTTTATGCATATTCTAGTCCCTTATTTAGATTATATTTGTATAATATTTTCTTACATTATTCAAGTTGTTTTCCTTATGCCACCTAAGTTCCTTGTATCTCTTCCTTCGAGATGAAGTGTAAGACTTAGTAGCAACCCTCCTGAATTCACCTAAATTCCTTTAACTAGACCATATACCATGGATAAACAACCAACTTAGGTTCATGTTATAGATTTTACACACCTAGATTACATCAATTTTAATGAGGAGAATTTCAACAAAGATAAATATGAGAATAACAATGATGATACAAACACTGATGTTCATGACTCACCACATCAAAATCTTGATTCACTTCCACCTGTTATTGATAATGAAGTTATACTAAAAAAAAATTTGATCCTAAATTTTTTTTGAGAAAGACTCAAGGATCAACCCTGATATCTTACTCTTATTTTACAATATACCATGGAAATAAAAAATGCTAAACAATTTGAGTCTCCCATTCCTTCAGAACAACCAGTTGTGAATGACACTATAAGGGTAACTATGTCTCAACAACCCCTTTTAGTATCCCAAACTACCTTTATACCACCATCTATAACTAGTACATATTTATCTCTTGATGTAGTAGTCCTTGTATAAGAGATAATCTATTTTCAATCCAAGGTTCTACATCTTGAGCAAGGTGCCTCTAGACCTATATAGGATTTGGATTCTTTTTCTCTATTACATGCACCATTGACATGTCACATTGCTTTGACACACTTGCCATAAATTTATTCTAACCCAAGCTCAGTCTATATGATGACATGGGTGATTTAGAGACTCATTTGAGAGACTTTTCATGTAGCATGTTTGGACTATGTACCAAATGACTAGTTACTAACAAAGCTATTTCCATAGAGTCTAAAGGATTATGATTTATGATGGTTTTATAGTCTATTGAATCAGTTGGTCAACACATTCAATCCTATATCTAACATGTTCCTAGCTCATTTTAGAATTAACATTGATAATAAGGTTTCCTATGCCCAAGTTGCCCAATAGAAACAAAGATCAAATGAGCATCTCATAGATTATTTTCTTTGATATCAGACTATCTTGGCTAAGATGACTAGCCCTATGGCTGATCAAAAGTTACAAGATCTCTTCAAACAGAGTCTTCTACCATATTTACATGAGTCAATAATTTTCAAAAGGTTCTCTTCCTTCACTAAATTATGTCACACACTAAAGGAAAGTCAAACTAATTTCAATGGGAAAACTCAAATACACAATTATATCAAAAATAACAAATAGGAGTAATATCAAAGTCTCATACAAAGTCAATGTTAATGATAGCAAGAGTCAAAATCAACCTAAATTCAATGCAAATTTTGAGCCCCCTCAATGAGTGGTTTTATCAACACCTCCTCAACAAACTTTTACCAATCTTCCAGTTTCTTTGGCTAGATTTTTACATCAGTTATTGGAATTTAATATCATATATCTCCCTCCTATTTAATAATTTGATCCAACAAAGCCAGTTTCATGAGGATATGATCATCATGCATTTTATGAGTTTCATAGGGCACCAAACCATATAATAAATAGATGCATTATTTTGAAACATAATATATAGGACTTGATAGATGAAAATACTATTAATCTTGTCACTTCAATTTAGCCTACTTAGGTAAAGTAAACATAGGATAAAGCTTTGAAAATATTCTCAAATCTATTTCCATAGTATTCTAAACAAGAGATAGGGGACACATCAAGGGTTCACCATGCATATCATGTACATCCCCCACCAAATACATATAGGGCACCTTCAATTGAGCTACATCCTTTAAGCAACATGATTGGTGTATATAATTCTAGAGTTATATCTAGACCTTCCATATATTTCTTAGAGAAAGTGATAGTTGAGGATGATTCAGATTATCATGCACTATTCATCATAGCTTACATTCATAATCATCTTATTCATAATGTTCTCATAGATAATGGATCTAATGTGAACATGTGCATTATGACATTAATATAGCATTTTGGATTTTCAAAGAAAGATATTACCCTAATGGCCATAGTTATCAATGGATTTAGTGAGCACATATAGAGTTCATTGGGTGAGATTGCACTTCTTATATAGGTTGGTCAACCACAAATGGCCACACCATTTACTATAGTTCCTAGTGCAATAGTTTTCAATATGTTATTTGGTCAACCATGGATATAAAAATTTCATGTAGTATCTTTTATAGTTCATAAATGTATGAAATTCATTCATGCTAATTAGGTTTTTACATTTGGTAGAGTTTTATATGAGTTATCACTCCCCACTTCAGAGCCATCTTCTACTTTGTAGTCACTAGTTTTAGTTCAACCACCAATTTTAGTTTCTTCATCAGTTTTAGTTCTTCATTTAGTTTAAATATAGACATATTTAAGGCCTCCGTCACTAATATAGAGAGTTTACACACTTCCATAGAGGTCCCTTTGAAAAAAACCATAGTTTTAGGATTCTAGATAGCTTCTAGCTATAGTATTCACACCCAGAGTAGTATCATTGAGGTATCATGCATATACACATAGATCACATGTTTAGAGAGATTATCTTACTTACATATGGGTCCCTAATATCCATATAGTTTCATCCACTTCTCATAGTTATAGGGAGACCCCACAATCAGTTCCTAATTTAGAGATTTCAAATAATTTACAACATATATAGCTTTTAGAGCCACAGTCTCAACCCTTCCATCATGCTTCATGATCATGCATGATCCCTCTCATTAATACAGGACACCATGATAGGGAGTCTTTTATGAGACTCATCAATTAGTATTGTTTCTCCTCAGTTGATTGTACATATCTTATTTTCAATTTCTTGTATATAATTTTTGTCATGATTGATTGTGCATAGCTTATTCCAAAAATACAAAATATCAAAAACATTCAAATATGTCAAAAATTCAAACATAGTATAACATTTCAAAATATAAAAACATTCAAATATTCAAAAATTCAAACACATTTTGATTGTATGCATTATTCATGATTTACATTTCTACTATATGTTAGACTTACATTTACTATTCTATTCTATTGATTGTCAATTTATCTACATTACCATGATTCACTTGATCTTCTTTGAGTGTGTGTAATGACATCCAAATCCTTAATTGCTTCACTATACCCATGGAGTGTAAAACCTAATTCTACATTTGAGAAACACATCGATATATTTACCCACTAGGGGCATCTTCTACATGACTACACCATCCAGGTTATGTCATTCCTACACCATACACTTTAATTATCATGATGATGTACATTATTTAATCACTTACACATATTACTTTATCAACATATCCCTAGTATATATCACTTGTGTATGTCTTAGCATATGCCTAGTCTTATACTTCATGTCTTGCATACTTTCACTTATTGATTTAATTAGTTAGATGTAATTTTATTTCTAGTATATTATATGCTTTCCTTTCTTAATTTGCATAGCTAGATGTGATTACATTTCTCAGTTCTTGATTGTCTCTTGTATGTGCCTTAGTACATTTCCCAATGTCCTTTGTTCCTATTCTTATGTATGCCTTAAGATATTTGATAGTATCCTTTGCTTGTACTTTTTTGTGTGCATGTGGCCCTTGTGCCACCCTTGTTCTAATTATATGTGTATGTGGAATTTGAATATGCATTGTATGATTGATTTCTAGTTTGAGTGACATGTACCCATGTTCCTTGTTTTTTTGGCCCCTTGGCCACTCTTGTATGTTTCTTGCTTCTTACCTTGCATGTTTATTGCTTGTTTGCTTCTAAGATTGTTTGCAATAGCAAGATCCACATCATGTATTATCTTGCTTTCTTGGATGTCATGATGGACATCATGATCCATCCCTCTTTAACAACTAACAACTAACCAAACTTCTAATTCTAGTTCATTATATTTCACATGTAATTACATTGTTATATCTATCTAGGCATACCCCTATTGATCTAACACTCTCTCATTACAAACCATGCGATATATTGAGATATATTGTTGATTATCATTTATATATCATGTATCTTTTTATCATAACACACTTGTAAGGCTCTTTCTTTTGAGGGTAATCATTACAGGGTCTTCATTATTACCCTTAGAAGAGGGGGCAACAAACAAGGGTTTTGTCATAGAGATCAAAGATCCTAACAGTCAAAAATCTAGATTTAAGAACACCTAGAACAATAATAAGACATTAAACTAGATAGAATAAATTAGTCAGATAGTGAAAATGTTAGAATAGTTACCAAATTTAGCCTAAGAAAATAGTGCCAAGATTAAACTATAGTGTTAGACCCTCTAGTGTCCACTTTCAATGCTCCTATCCAAACAACAAAAAACCCATACTTTCTAAAAGTAGGTATAAAAGTATGTTCCACTAAATTTTACACATTTAGAACAGTTCAAAATCAATAGTTTTCAATATCCAGATATAGGGGGCATCATATGTGGCATGATAGCTCTTGATTCTAGTTTAGATAGGTAAATTGATATAACTTTGAGATAAATATCCATTTTACAGACACTAGTGAGCGGACATAATGTGTACATCACATTTGCCTTCTTTTCTTTTTTAGTTTAGAATACTACCCAAGCATTCTTAGCATTTATGTGTCTTACTTAATCTATAGGTGGTTGTCATCATTTTGGAGTGGATTTCATACAAGCCTAACCTCCACATTTCTAAGTGGCTTACACATAAGCCTATAGCCTAGTTTTGAAGTGGATTATATACAAACTTAATCTTCACCTTTTTCAAGTTGGCCAAGAGTGGCCTATTTTTTAGCCCACATTCAGCTATCCACACCATATTGTCAAATTATAGAGTATTCATAAGCTTTAAGATCCATCTCATATGACACATATTTCATACTGATATCAGTTCATAGCTTCACTTCATGGGGTAATGATGGAGCCAAAGGACTAGCTATCCTTTATATTCATGAGCCACCTATTTAGAGGGATTAGACACATAGTCCAAACATCGATTAACACATACATGATCACCTAACTTCACTTAGTGGGTGATGATGGAGCCAAAGGGCCAATCTTTGCATTCTTGAGCCACTCACAAAGAATTGAGCACTCAACTCCATTTATGATATTACTCTTGGTACAACTTCATCCAGCATTATTCAACATCACTCAATATCATAATAGGTTTACTATTGGTTCATGTACCTGGTGAGGTGTATTCATTCCTTTCTCTTCCTCTCTCTCTTTTACCTAGTTTTGTATGTTTTTATTTTAGATATATAAAATCTAGTAAGAACTGATCTACTCTTTGTTTTCTCTTCTAGATTTGAACTTTACAATGTGTTCTCTCTACACACACACATCATCACACAGCTTTATGGGATTCACCATTATAGGTAAGTTCAGGTATGCTTTTTATTTTTCCTTTATCCTAGTATTTCACTTTGTTGCATCACTAAAATAAAGGGGGGGGAGAAATTTAGTCATATAAAATGTAAAAATTAGTAACTTGAGTGTGTCTAATGACACCTAACCCATAGGTCCCTCTTTCTTACTCTCATGACCCTCATAGATATCCTTTTATTGATTTCTAGTCATATATAAACTTCTAGACTTGATGCCAACTCATCCAGACTACTCTTTTCATGACAAATCTATCCCACTAGGTCTTTTTATCTTAGGACTATAATGCCCAACTTGGACTATAGCATTGGGCCCTCTAGTGTCTATTTTTTAATGCTCTTGTTCAAGTGCATTTTTGCCTCTAATGATCAGTTCCTTCTAGTTCTTAATCATCTTCTTATCAACTTAATGCGAGCACATTCAAGCCATGGCCAATGGATCCCTATAAAATCCCATTTAAAAGTCATTTGGAAAGGGTTGTCAATTATTACAAAGCAATAAAGAATACAAGAAAACCACTAAGTCAATCTTCCCTATTCTCTGCATACATCCAACCAATACTATCACAAGCTTATTCAAATCCTTACACTAGTACCTAGCCACCTCAAGCACACCCAATTTTAGCATTTTCATATTCATACACATAATTTCATAAAGCACATCAAATGGGATAACAACATATGGCTTTATCCCTCTTTAGAGTATTGGTATGTAGGTAGCATGCCCACACAAGGGATGTGGACACACATTCAATGTATCTTGCACACACTAACCCCCCCTTCTCTTTTCCAAAGTTTTTCAAAGCATAATGGAGTTTAGGGTTAGAAGACTAAATCAGCTCTATAGGGAGTTTCATGAACATCCAATAGTTGAAATTTCATAGGTATGATCACATGGACATAGTGAACAAAACCCAGAAAGTTAAAGTCTCTTGGATAATAGTGGCATGAGAGGACTATAGCACTGGACTCTAAGGCGTCTTATTTAAATGCTCCTATACAATCATAAAATGAATTATAGATCCTAATTTGTGATAGTATTCTAGTCTTGCACAGTGAATTTTAGACCCTACAATAGCTGTCTCAGTTAGTTTCCAACTAAGTCTTATTTTCTCTCTCTTATTATTATTTTTAGAAAAAATTCAAATTATATAAATCAGTAGCTTAATTATTTCATGTTTATTTACTAATTTTATTACTCTAGACCCTTAACTAAATTAAGAATAATACACCAATTTTCCCAAAACTATTAAATTAGACTTAAATAAAATCTTGAAATAGCTAAATGGTTAATCAAAATTAATTAACAAACTAAACCAAATTAAAATCCTATTTGAATTATCTATGTGAAATTAATGAATAAATAAAAAATGAAATTTAAAAATATGAAATATCTTAGCTTTTCATGGTTAATTTTATGAGTTGCCAAGCCTTTGGAAAATATCTCATTTTGGAGACCCATGCCTATTCATTAAAAATCATTATTAATTGAAAACTATTAACTCTATTGGGGTTAGTCTTGACTCACCTAGGTTAGGTTTCAACCCATTCCAAACCTTAACTACACCTTGACTCACCTTGGGTTGGGGTTAGATATGTTTACTATAAATACACGCCATTGCCTATTGAATTTACAAAATCTTGGATATTATAGAGTTATAATGCAAGTTTTATTGCATGAGATTTATATCAATAGTTTTATAATGCCAAAATATTGAGCCAAGCAATCACAATCCAAAGACAACACAAGACACTATGGTGCCAAGGAGAGAGCTAAATAAATTATATTGTCAAAGACTCTTTGATCACAAACTAAGCAAGTCACTCAACAATTCCTTTGGAGTTCTCAAGGAAGGTAAGAGATTTGATGTCTTTTGAATTTTAGCTTTCATTTGGTTTTGTTCATTCAACTGACCCCTAATATCTAGGCTTGTAAGTGTTAGTATTAGTGTGTTTTTATTGAGTTTTATTTACTTGTTTTAACACTCTCCTAACCTCCATTATTGGATTCCTATGATCACAAATGGCATGCCTAGTGGAATAAAAATCATATCACATAATAAGGAAACCAAATTAAAAATTTTAGTTTTTTAAATGAATGCTTGATCATCTTAAAAATTAGAGTTTTTATTTTGTTTTTTCTATATTCTATTTTTAGTGTTACCTAGATTTACACAAAGATCGACATCAATTTTGCATAACCATTATTAGTTTTTCCTAACCAGCATTAGTCCTATATAATCATTATCAGTTCTTGTGTAGGGCAGAGCACAATAAAAAAATTGAGTTATTAAATATCCTTGAAAGTTACAATTTGTCATTTATGATTTTAAATCTTGTATACTCTTTGAATAAACATTTTATTATAGGTTTTATGGAGATCTTATTCTAATTTAGGGATGAATTTTTTTTTGACAAAATATCTTTTTATTAAGAGTTTAAATGTAACCACCATCGGTCTTTATCAACTGACATCAGTTCTCTTACAATCGGCATGAGTTATCTTACAACTAACATCGATCACTGATAACTGATGCCAATCTCTATATTAAAGAATAGAGAAACTTGAGAGATTGTATTTCAAACCTAATTTTATAACATTAAAATGTGATACAAATCATAAGGAAACACTCTAAAAATTGCAATTCATGCATGGAAAAGTGACAAATTTGAATATGTTTAATTTTTGAAAACTTCCATTTGGTGCTTGAAACAAATTTAGATGGTTTATTCTTAGTTTATTTAGTGAAAATTTTAAAAAATTTAACTAAGTCCAAGGGTCCAAGAAAACTTCAAAAACATATATGTTAGTAATTTGACTTGTCAAGGCCAAATTACTACTCATATCATTCAAAACTTTCCAAAAAACCATTCAATAGTCCTTTAAAGCTAGGAATTATGGCCTAAAAGCATTAATTTTGTTTTAAAATGTCAAAAATTGATTTTAAATTGTTCATTGTCATTTAAAAATAACATTGTCAAGTTTAAATATGCAGACAATCCATGCACATGGATCAATTTTGAGAGAAAATTGAACTTTTTGGAAGCTACAGGTGGTTTCAAGACCTCAAATTTTGTACACAAGGTCATAATGAGTTGAATAAACTTATGAAAAAAATTATGTTTATTGGATGAGTGTATATAATTATTTTTTTGTAACATTCCTCAGTATATTCGTTGGAGATCACCATTGGAGCATGCACCATTATACAATGCTAAAGAGGTTTTTAAGTCCAGTTAAAAGTATGAAAATCATGGGATGATATTTATACATCATAATAATACACTTAAAGAGTTTTAAAAATTCAAACTTTAAGCAAATTATGTCTATATAGGATTTTGCAAGCAAACATGCATAAAGGCCAAAAAGGGGTTTTTTGACTTTTCAAGCAAAATGTGCTTTCAGAGTATTTTGATAGCATGGTATAGAAACCATGATTATGTTTTTATTAATTGATAAAAATGTGAATGTTTATTTTCATTTTGGTGAAATTTTCATTTTTTCAATTCTAGACACCCTTTCTAGCCTCCTGTTCATATACTCATATATTTCACCATGTATGAAATTTGGATGAATTATATTAGTATGTTTTGAGTAATAATATTTATTTATAATTCATGAAAAATTTAGACCATTTTACTTTTTATGATTTATGAACAATCATTAAGAGTGTAGGTAGCTTAGAATGCAGTCAAAACCCCACAGGCAGATTTCTCCACATGGTAACTTTTTATATATTTTGAATGGGAATCTAATATTTTCAGAGATATTTGGGGGATTAATTTTATACAAATAAATATAATTTTTTTAATTGGATGTTCGTACTTCATAAACCATCATTTTGAAAATTTAGTTCCAAAGCCTACCTAAACCCTCAAAAAACTAGCTTTGAAAAAATTGATTTTATTGCCATAAATCATATTTAATAGACTTTAAACCTTTTAAAATTTCAATTAAAATCAGATATTATTTCATAAATATCAATTTTATGCATGGAGATATATGGATGAGGGTAAAAATCATGTTTTTGTGGTAAAAAGCATATAAAATGAAGTACAAGACACTTCAATGAAATATAATAAATGAAGCTCAAATAATAAGACTTTTTATTCATCCTAAAATTTTATTTTTGTCATAAATAATATCATAAGTATCCCAACCATTTCAATCAAAATGGTTAGTCTGCAGGAAAATGGAGCAAAATAGACCTAGTCAACCCTGTCAACTAAATGGTGAGTGTTTTATCATCAAAATCAAATATTTTGGTGATAAATAATCATATATATTATGATGATAAATTTTTACAGATATATTTAATTATTTTTTTAGGTTTCATGTCATCTTTTTTCAATTTTAATGAAGTCCAAATGCAAGAAGATAGGCTATTAGTCCTAATTGGTCTAATAGGCTTAATTGGTCAATCAAGTAGGTAAAGAATGGAATTGAAAATATATAAAATGAATTAATTTTGAATTTACCACATGGAATATATTTTTAAATTTAAAATATCATCCTCAAGTCAATCCAGAAGTTTCAATTCATGCAAGTTGAGCTCAAGTTGAGTTAACTAGTCCTTAAGGGTCAAATCTCTTCGATTGACTAGTTTAACTAGTTTCATGCATCTCCCATACTTTTCATGAAATATAAATAATTTAAATAACTTAATATCACTTTAAATATGGATTTATCTTCTAATTTATGTCATGATTTTTAATCAATCAAGGTTGACAAGTCAACATGGGTCCACCACTTCTCAATTCTATGCCAAAAATGAAAAACATGCAATTTTTGAAGACTTGGAAGATTTTAAATCCTTTATTTAATATTTGAAAAGGATTTTAATTTTATTTCAACTAAAATAAGACAAATCCTTTTCTTTTCCATGTGACTTTGGCTTTAGTTAAGGTTTTAGACTTATATATTGGCTTTTTGAAGCCATTTTTGGGAGAATTCCCTGAAGTAGAGAAGAAATTGTAATTGACACCATTTATCAAATAAATAAGATTTTTTAAATATAAATTTGATATAAAAATAGAGTTTATTTTTAATTTTTACCAGCATACAATTTATATCTATGCCCCCTTTTTGTAGGTCCTTTCCTCACCGGCTGTGAAAATCTCACCCTCTACAAGTCATTTGAAGAGATATGAATAAAATTTTGCAATCCAAAATCCTATCAATCCTTCATTTGAAATACTAATGTTTAGGTTAAATTTAAACATTTCCTATTGATTTATATGTGTTCCTTAATTTAAATATCTTTCAAATAATACCAATCATTCAGGTGCATCACCCAATTAGATAGGATTTTCTATTTCAGTTTACTTTTCCATCCAAAAAATCATAGTAAATCAGATTTAATTGATAAATATTAATGGAACCAGCCCTATTTAGAGGTTATTCTCAATTCAGATTCACCCACACTCTAATAAGTTCCCATTGTATCAATTGGATAGAAGGTGTGCCTATACATCTTCAAACAAAGTGCACTCTAGAGTAATAACAATATCAATTTGATGCATAAAATAAACATCCACTTAAAATTGCAAATTCTTTGAAATGTTTTATTTTATGCCAGATCATTTTATAATTTTTTGTTTTTTGTAAATGAAGGACGTGTTTATTCTCTCCCCCATCCCCTTTAGGTAACTTGGGTGACCAAAATCACTTCTTCCTTACAACTATGCCTTGTCGAAGGAGTGAAATTTTTTTTGTCTAGGATCTCCCCAAAATCCATATGGTTTGGGTGATCTAAAAATAACCTTTAAATTCTTTTCAATTGATCATTTATTTTATTTAATTTAGCTTGTGAGTAAAATTTCATATCCTCCTCATGACTTATTTAAGGAGGCTTTGACCTAGAGTTACATATCTTAGAATTGTTTTGACCCCACTTTATGGCGAGTTATATAAATTAGGGCATGTATACTATGATTTTCAAGGGGATAGGTGGCTAACCTCTCAAATTATAATGAAAATCTGAGTCAAGTTTGGCTAACTAGGGGATTCCACTAAGAAGTACATGGAAGGAATCACTATGCAAAGGAATAGACCCTTGTATAGTAAGTTAACTAGTATGAACTCAACTGACGTAAGGCATCTCTAATGTTTATCATAATTAGGACCATTTAAATGGTCAAAAATTTAATTTTTAGAATAACCTCACTTACCATGAATATAGTGTTGATGCAGGGTGAGTAGCCTAAATTTTTATGTCATTGTACAATATCTTGGGAGAAGGGGGTGTAAAAACCCTACTACTTCATGCACTTTCATTTTTAGATTAAAAATTAAAATCTTCCCAAGAGAATGTATATAGATAGAATTCAATGATATGAAACAACCTTATCATTTTAGGTCTTTAGACATTATACTTAGTTGTATTTTATCATTATTCCTTTTCTTACTTGGTATTTTAGGTCTAAAAATCATTTGTTTATTTGTGCCATGTCAAAACAAGTTTTGTGTTCACATCACTCCATTTTTTGAGGAGGCATTATGATGACTATTTGACACCATAACTTTACCTTGAACTTTCTTCCAAAAACATTTTGTGTATCACTTTATTGAAATGGGTAATGTTATGCTTCCCAATTCATTTCAATTTTATGCATTGAAGTCTTGAAACTAACCATCAATCATATCTTTAAAGCATGATAACATCATTATGCTACTCAAATAGTTTAATAAACTTGTTTTGTTTTGTGTCCAAGCTTCTAATTTGAAACCAATCCATGTGTTTCATTGAGTCTTTAGTTAATATCATTATTTCATTCACCTTTGTCTAGCTTATTGATCAAAGAAGCCTAGATTTTTCTAAATTGAGTTTTTAATTAATCTTGACAAGTTTTAATCCAAACATTAATTGATTTCTATTTATGCCTTATGTAATTTGGGAATAGACACTGATATTTATCTTTTGGTTTATGTAGCTTAGGTTATTTCTTTACCTAAATTTGAAAACAATTATTTGTGCCTTTATTTGGTAGAAAATAATCTATCTCCGAGTGCCTTTTATTTTATGCCTTATACAAATTGACCAAGTTCATGTCTAAATTAAAATGCCTAGTCTATGCCAAAGTGTTTTAGATTTGTTAGATTAAATATTTCACATTGTTTTTAAGTCTAGATTTTAGGCTTCGTTTAGCCAAAAGTCCTAGTGCATGCCTTTGTTTGAGCCTAGCTTTTGACACTGCATTTGGCCAAAAGACCTAGAAACCTTTATTTAACTAGATTAGACTTATTTGGAACACTTTGAACCTAAATTTTGGCATTATAATTTAAGTTCATCCACTTGACCTTTTTTGTGTGATAAATTTAATGTTGGACATTTTCCATTAGACTGTTTTATACTAAATTTTTGCATAGAATTTTTTGGAGATACATCTCCATCCTTTGACTAAGTTAGATTGAGTTAATTTTTTTTGTCTTTTTAGACATTAGTTTTTAGATTTTTTATAACTCTAACTTCTTTTTTTCATGAAACATTCACCATTTATTCAAACATGTCTCATTATACTCTTAGTGGTGTCATATACAATGTAGGGTATAGTAATGTGGTCGCACAAGAAGACTTTGTTTAAAACCCCTATGGAGACAATGTTTTTTGTGAGATAGATCCATATCCACCTTATAAAACTCAATAAATATAACAAATACAAGATTCTTTGTCCTATTATTTGGTCTACATACCTCCATACTTGAAGAAAGACCAAGAGCAAGTGGCACATTACCTATCTATCATACCTTCAGTTACAAAATTAGTCCAATATCAACCATACTATGTTATAATGCCATCATCATATGACCCTTATTTTTTTTATCATCACTTTATTTCAAATAAGGATTAAGTATTAATCATAGCCATGGTGGTAGGGGCTAAGTTTCCAGTAGACTTCCCCATGAAAATTTCCAAGTTTAGTAAGAGGGCCTTACAACATAGCTTGTAATCAAAACATTGAATAGGCCTCTTATAGAAATCCTCAAGTGATAGTGTTGATGCCATATCAATACCCTCATATGCTTTTCATAAGAAAATTCCTAATGGAGGACCACTTCATAAGATGCAAACAACATACCAGACATATTTGAACCTAGCATGTAACTTCAACACCATGATAATGTTAAATGCTCCTCTTATTGAGTTAGCTCCTTCAATAAGATTCTTCTTTGAATTGACAAACCAAAAAAATTAAGGTATATACCCATTCATTCAAATAAATTTATTGGGATACATGTTCACTGCCCTAGCTATCAAAGAAGTGTTGCATGCTTCTATGTAGAATAGTGAACGAAACATAGTGGACACTATACAAGTATCATCCAATCTAGACCAAAGTGGTGTAAGTGTGCAAACAACTAGTTCAAAACAAAATGTGCCTTTATTTAACACCATGAGTGGTTTGAAAATTCATGGGTAAGGAATTTATACCTCCCAACCATAAACAACCACCTCTAATACTCAACTAGTTACTTATTCTAGCTTAAAATTGTAAGGGTTAAGTAATCAAATGATAATCAGTACCATACCTCAATAAAACATGATGAATATTACTCCACCACAATAGGTGATGAGTATTATTCCAAAATAATAGTTACAATCAAATCATATCAATGTAATCTAGGTAAAACATTATACCACCTCAATAGGGGGCAAACAATATTCCACCTCATCAAGTAGTGATAAACATACCTATTCAGTCATAGACCAACATACCAATATAATCACAAATGATGTCTAATAAACAATGTATGATTCTTTCTCAATAAAAAATTTCAAATATTCAACATACATCTACTTTCCAACAAGGACTCTTAAAACTAAAGGGTTATAATATTCTAAAAATACCAATTAAGCAATAATTTCCTTTTGTTCGTAACGTGCCATAAATGTAATGATAGGGCCTTGTTTCACAATTTGCTCTTTATCAATCAGGTTTTAATATTTTTAATTAATTCCCTAATCAACCTAAATGGCATATTATTTCATTCTCAACCATATCCTTTCATCTCATCCATAATTTACCCAAAACTAGGCTCATATACCAAATCTTAACCAAAATTTTGCACTATAATGTGTACAATTCCAACAATCAAATCTTAATCTATGAATGCATATTATAGGTCAATTCCACATCTAAACCAACATTTCATAACAATCCATGCTTCCACTATACCCAAGTCAAATTAATCTACTTTTGACCACTCAACCTCCACCTTAGACCAATGTTCCCTCTAGTTTCCTAGCCCAAGAACTACAACAAATGAAGGATGAAACTACTACCATCCATGTTGGGAATTAAAACAAGAAGTTTAAGTTGTATTATTTGTGTTCTTACCCATTTTATATGGATTAGTTTTAGATACCATTTTATCTAGGGTACGAACCACTAAAATTCAACAAATACAAGGGGAAAGGAGACCCCAAGACCCACTTAATTGAATTATTTATTTCTTGTCAACTAATGGCCTACAATTACATATAACTCCTACTATTATTTCCAAGGAGTTTAGTAAGATAGGCTTTGGATTGGTTTCTAAAATTTCCCAATATTTTAGTTTCTCATTTTGATATTTCATAAAAGTTTGTGCAACACTTATCCTACAATCTTGAGCATGATATTTCATTAGTAGATTGGATACAAGCCAAATAGAAGGCTGGTGAAAGGTTCATAAGTTATTTTTAGCAATGGATAGCACTTACAAACTAATTCACTCATAGTGTACCAGATAATCATTTAGCTACTATGTTTACCAATAATTTTCATAGTGAGATATCTTACCATCTAGAACTATAGTGTACACACACTTTCAAAGATATTTTAGCCTAAAATTTGAGCTTATTAATTAAATTATCTAATTTAATCACTCAAACTTAAAACCACTAGTTAAAGTTTAAATCCATTAGAATTCAATCCAAATAGATGAATAAACCATTAAAAATAAAATTATAATCCTAAATATAAGTGATATAAACCATTATCAAATGGATTTAAAATAAGATTATTATGATGAGATTGATTACCTTCACTAAACAATTTGACATTATGATGACATGATGATATATTGTCGATGGTTAGTTCATGGACATGGATTAAATGTTTGGTTGTTAGTTTGGCATGGATATGTCATAAGAATCTAAGTTAGTTGTAATAGAGGGATGAGCTAGTATAAATAGAGAAAGGAGGGAAGGATAAATGAATAAAATTCAAAGTTAGTTTAAGGAGATATGGTGGAGATTAAAAGGAATTTAAAATTCCTTGGAAGCCTCTAGATTTAGAGGCTTTTAGAGAGGAGGGGTGAAAATAGGGAGGATTCTAGACTTAGATAATTATATAATCCTATTAGGAACTAATTAGGCTTAGGTATGGGATTAGATATTAATTAAATGGGTTATTAGGGATTAGGGGTGTAGGAGAGCCTAGGAATAGGTTTAGTAGGTGTGTAGATGGGTCATGGGAATTTAAAATTCCTAAATAATAGATAAGATAGATTAGGAGGGGATGATGGGTATTTATAAGGATTAATGAAAAAATAGGATAAACTAAGGTTATTATAATGAAGAAACATTTAAGGGGGATGTTAGATAATTTATTAGGAAGAGGGGATAAATTAGCAAGATTAATTAGAATAAATGAGTTGAGTAGAATTAGTGTCGACTAATAGTACTATTAATGATGATAATATAGGCAAGTAAATTTAGTTGAATAAATTTTACCCCTCTTTTAAAATTAATTATGAGTGGAGTGGAGTGGAAGGAGTAATGATCTTTCAAAATAAAACCATGTCATGGATGAATGCTAGTAGATATGATGTTAAGGGATATGATTCCTCCTTGAGGTGACATGCAGGGAAGAATGAAATGGATGGCCACTCAAAAGAAGAAATAAGGGGTGGAATGTGATGGATATTTAATGGTATGAGAGGCAAGATGAGAGATATATGATTTATATTATTAATTATACATTAGAAATGAGCTACATATTGATAATGTCCCTGGCAAAGACACATGCACAGGGAGTAGAGATGATTGTGTCATAGTTCTTGACACATCCTATGGGAGAATAAATCATAACATGATGATTCTAAGATTAAAAAAATCTTCCAAGTTTAGATGTATCTTTAGCAAGGAGGCATGTAAGGGAGATTTATAAGCTAGGATAATACAAGGATTTGATAATAGTAATGATGGGTGTAGCTCAAGGATAAATCTATTAATATGATGTAGATGATGAGAGAGAAGAAATAATATGATCAAGTGAAAAAATATTGCATTAAATGAGCTAAATTAATGATAATATCATGATAAAGTTATGGTTCATGCCATTCCCCAATCGAGGGAGGAAACTATAAACTACAAATGATTAGTTGACTAATATGAATGTGGTGATTTATTGGGCCCAATCGATAGGTGTAAGCGATTGATAAAATTATTAAATAGATAATTGTGAGGATGGTGATTGATCAATATACCAATTGAGTAATGATTTATATTATGGCTCAAAGGTTTTACTAATGCAAGACTTTAGGATATATGAGAGAAATGTAATGGTGGTTGAGCTATCTTTGGCCACTGAAAAGTGTCCAAGTGGTTCCTACATAGTATTTAAAGACCTTAGGCCAATGTAGTTCTGATTAAAGGATAAAAAATAATGATGTATTATATGGTAATGATGATGAGGATGAATATTAATTATTAGATATTATGAATCAGATGATGAAATGAGGATTAAGTTATTGGATGTTAGTCAAATGGATCAAAAGGATTAGATTAGTGATGGGGATAAGGATGAGTAGATGATTAGATAAATGATGAGGGTGTAGATGATCAAACCATCTCAACTATCACAAGTCTCACTATAGTCTAATAAATCTAATTAATATATCACTTGGTAGTATGCCCCATGATATAAGGAGGAACAAGTGGACAGTATGCCAAAGTGCATGGGCAAATAGTGAACTCTACATCATCGAAGGAACTTATAATAATTATTGTATCTTTGGTGGCCTCATATAATCCACGTTCATTACCCCATAGATAAATATACACATGATTTAAATAAAACATAAGATAAACAAGATATACACATGATGTGAACAACACAAACAACACAAACAAGTAACATAGAAAACTATCTACATGTATTGTCATAATGTCTTATATAATAATGGGATAAG
This sequence comes from Torreya grandis, assembly GCA_037957365.1. NCBI lineage: Eukaryota > Viridiplantae > Streptophyta > Pinopsida > Cupressales > Taxaceae > Torreya > Torreya grandis. The sequence goes on from JARHVA010000660.1 coordinate 1,744,538, forward strand.
TGATTAGGTGATGAATTGGACTAGGATTATCATGGTGTGATTATAAACTAAGGATCAAAAAATGATTTGGATAAGTACTAATGATGATGATTAGGATTAGGATGGAGGTAAGGATATGGATGTAGATATGGATAGACTAGATTTTCCCCTAGTTTTGAAATAGGATGGATAGATGACATGATGGGGTGTGATAAAGTCTTTTAAATTTAAAAGTAATAAAATAAGGTTATTTAGAAATAATTCAAAGGATTACCAATAAATAAAACCCTATAAGAGTCCAATATAACAAGAGGATTACGAGATGATGGGATCAAATACCTTCCATACTAACAAAATAGTGATTAGATGGGTGCTAGGTATGGAGAGGAAATGATAGAGAAGTGATGGGATCATATACCTTTCATAATATAAAAATAGTGATTGTATGGGTGATAGGTATGAAAAGGTAATGATAAGGACATGATGGGTACCAGATTAAATTCTTTAACAAAGTATTGTATGTTTATAATACCTAGTCAAAAGGATGATGAATACATAGAAGGATGGGTGACCACTAGGATTTGGGTGAAATATGAAATAAGAGATGGATATTAGACATTGTTTGGGATGGATAATAGGAAATATGTGATGGTTATTGGATATGGGTGAACAATAGGGAGATGGATGTTCTGATGTGATGGAGATGGTTGTGACTAGGGGTTTAGGCATAAGGCAAGACACAAGTGACTATTTTTTATTTTTGGGAAAAAAATGGATTTAACTATGGAAATTTAAACTCAAATAAAACTAACTATTTTAATTATAGAGCCATTAGAACCAAAATGGATATGGATGAACATAATTCAAAACCAACACTATTATCCTAAAGCTAAATTATCTACACCATGATTAAATGAATGCAAAATGAAAAAATAGATTTAAATTACACTCATATTGGACATTATGATGGCATGTTTCAATAATTGTTTATGAAGGATTATAGATACATAGACATCGATTTGATGCTCACTTGCTAATTGGACATAGAGGCTTTATGATTTTCCAATATGGATCCAATAGAGGATGGGACTTGTTTAAATAGAAAGAGGAGGGAAAGATCTATAATGGATATTTGAATTTGGATGAAGGATATTAATGATGGATAATTAAAAGGAATTTAAAATTCTTTAGAAGCCTCTAGATTTAAAGGTTTATAGAGGGGAGGGATGAAAATAGAGAAGGTTCTAGATTTAAAGGATTCTAAAATCCTTCTTAGGGGTCAATGATGATTATATGGGAGATTAGATATGGATTAGGTGGATAATTAGGGACTATGGGTATATGTGAACCTAGGAATATGCTTAGTAGGTGGGCCCATTGGTAATTTAAAATTCCCAAATAAAAGGTAAATGGGATTAGGATGGGATTGTAGAGATTTAGGATAAATTAATTAATTGGTGGGGATGAATAAGGTTAATAGATGAAGAAATATTGAGGAGCACATTTGATAAATGGATAGGAAAGGGGGATAAATTAGATAATCATAATTAGTGTTGACTAATAGTGATATTCATGACATTAAATGAAGCAAGAAAATTTAGATGCATACATTTTTCCCCTCTTTGAAAGGGAATTGTGAGTGGAATGAAGTGGATGAGGTAATGATCTTTAAACTAAAAACCATTTCATGGATTAATGTCAATAGATATGATTTTAGTGGATATGATTAAAAATGTAGAAGGATTTTTGGGCACAATATGGATTTAACTATGGAAATTCAAATCCAAACATCACACTACCTAGTTAAAGTCTAGAACCATTACAACCATAATGAAAATGGATGAACATAATTCAAAACCAGAAATATGATCCTAAAGATAAATGCTTTACACCATGATTAAAAAAATAAAAAATGAAAGGAATAGATCTACCTTAGACACAGATTGGAAATTATGATGACACAATTCAAGGATTGTTGATGAAGGATTATAGATTCATGGACATGGATTTTATGCTTACTTCTAATTGGACATATAAGCTTTATGATTTTCCAAGATGGATCCAATGGAGGAGGGGAGTGGTTTAAATATAAAGAGGAGGGAAAGATATATGGTGGAGATTTGAAGTTGGATGAAGGAGATCAATGGTGGAGAATTAAAAGGAATTTAAAATTCCTTGGAAGCCTCTAGATTTAGAGGCTTCTAAAGAGGAGGGGTGAGAATAGAGAAGGTTATAGATTTGGAGGATTATAGAATCCTTATTATGGGTTAATGATGATTATATGGGGGATTATATAGGTATTAGGTAGATATTTAGGGACTAGGGGTGTAGGAGAGCCTAGCAATATGCTTAGTAAATGACCATTGGGAATTTAAAATTACCAAATAATATGTAAATGGGATTAGGATGGGATAATAGTGATTTAAGATAAATCAATTTATTGGTGGGGATAAATAAGGTTAGTATATGAAGAAATATTGAGGGGGATGTTATATAAATGGATAAGAATGGGGGATAAATTAGATAAGTAGAATTAATGTAAACTAATAGTGATATTAGTGACATAAAATGAAGCAATAAAATTTAGATGCACACACTTTTCCCCTCTTTGAAAGGGAATTATGAGTGGAATAAAGTGAATAATGTAAGTTTATTTTAAATATAAACCATTTCATGGATGAATGTCGGTAGATATGATGCCCCCTCAAGGGGACATGCAGGGAAGAATGGGATGGATGGCCACTCAAAAGAAGAAATAAGGGGTGGGATGAGATAGATTGATAGGGAATGGTATGCCAATTATGAGATAAAAGATGAATAAAATAATTTTGACTTTGAGGAATGAGCTATAGATTTATGATGCCCTTAATAAAGACACATGCACAGGAGTAGAGATGACTTAGTCACGATTGTCAACACATACCAAGGTGAAATCAACCATAACATGATGATGATAAGATTAAAAGGACACAAGATTTATACATATCAAAAGAAAGGAAATATTCAAGGGAGATATATTGGCCAAGATAAGATAAGGATTTGATAAGATTGATGATGGGTGTAGTTCAAGGCTAAATTGATCAATATGATGTATGTGATGATAAAGAAGAAATGATATGATTGAGTAGAAAAAATATAGGACTATATTTCATCAAATTAGTGATCCATATTGTGATTAATAATGATGATTTCCATAGAAAAGATACATGTTAGGGAGTGATAGATGATAAACTGACCAATCAAAGATGATTAATGGAAGAAAGTATGGATGGTGGGATTTGTTGAGCCCAATTGGTAGTTATAGGAAATAGGTGAAAATAATGAGATGATTGTGGGGATGGTAATAAATAAATATATTAAATGATTATTGTTTAAGGATTTTATTGATTCAATACTATAAGATGATTATGGATGAGAGAGAGTGGCCGAGATATCCTTTAGCACTGAAAAATGGCCAAGTGTTACCTACATAGTTTAAAAAGACCTCATGCTGATGTAGTTCTAACTTAGGGATAAATGACAATTGATGGATTAGAATAAGATGATGATGATTATGATAGTGATTAGAGAGTGATGTTAGTGATTAAAGGACATGACTCAGAACATGATATTAGGATAAAATATTAGATACTATTTTGATGAGTCAAGAGGATTTAAATTAGAATATGGATGATTAAATGGTTAGATGAATGATGAGGGTGTGGGTGATCAATACATAATATCTATCATAGTATAGGTGAGATAATAGATATATAACTTGGTATTATAACTCATGATATAAGGATGACCAAGAGGACATTGTGCCAAAGTGCATAAACTCTACATCATCAAATGCATTTATAAACATTATTATATTTTAGGTGGCCTCCTAGCATATTTGTTAATTTCCCAATATAAAAAATTAGACATTATGAAAAAAAAAAACATAAGATAAAAAAGATATATACTTGATTTAAACCAATTAAACAACATAGAGCATACAAGTAGCACACACAAATATATACATGTAGTGTCACAATGTATTGTTTAATGTCCTAGATTAGGAACATCAGGATGATTGATGAGGTGATGAGATGGAATATAATGACCATGATGTTATGGGGGACATAATATATATTTGAATTTTGATAGGATGATCATGATTATGATTAGGACTTGGATAAGGAGGGTAAAAAAATGATAAGGGGTGATGATTGGGGATGATTTTTTGGATACTAGTTTAACCTATAAATCAAATCTAAAAGTGGTTGAAGGAGGATTATTTATAAATGTGGTAATCTTAGATTTAAAATGGATTTGAAGATTATGATGATTAAGGGTTACCAAATACAAAACCCCTACAAAATTTCAATATAGAAAGGAGACTAGTAGTTGATGGGATCAAATACCTTTCACACTAGCAAAGTAGTGATTAGATGGGTGTTAGGTATGAAAAATAATTGATATGGAAGTGATTGGTGATATATTAAAATATTAGAAAAGTTTATGTTTATTAATAATACCTAGTAAAAAGGATTATAATGAAGATATAAAGGGATGGGTGACCACTTAGGTTATATTTATTGATATAGCATCCAAAGATGATGAATGGGAGACTATGATATGGATGGAAGAAGGAAAATATAAGATGGGTTTTATTTAGAATGATGGATATGATGATGGGGTTACGCATAAGACAAGACATGATGGACTATTTTTGGGATTGTTTTAAAAAAATTGATTTTTAGGGTTTTTTTGGCATATTTCAATTTTTAGGTCTTTTGGAATATGCATATACACTATAAAAATGGGGTTACTATCAAAGGGAATACCAAGCCTAAAAACCAAGATAAGGATGGATGAGTGACAAGAGAATGAGGGTGATGAAAAAAAGGGTATGAGGACCAAGGAGGAAGGGACTAGGGATTTCCAATGACCACATCATGAAAGAACCAGATGTATAGTGGCTTGAGTGTCCATTGGAGGATATTCCAAGTTGATTTTAAAACATTTTCTCAAGACACCTTCCTCTTCCTTATAGAATCCAAGACTGAAATGAATATAATATGATGGCAGATGATGGATTGGATGGATGGGTGTTTTGATGGCCATAAAGGATGGATTTTTTCCCTAAGTGTTGAGGTATAATGTGAACAATTTATTATTTTACCATGACAACAAAAATTATTTTTCATCATGGTACCTTTCTAAGGTGCTAGAAGACTAGTTTTCACCATTGGATGAATGATTTTTTTTTACATTTTTAACTTTTTGGGCATCTTGATTTATTAGATAAGAGTGAGATGTATGATTATCAATATTGGATGGATCTTTAGCCAAAACCTATTATGGATAAGTGTGATGTTAGGACCATGTCATTTCCACTAGATGTATTAATGTCCTTGTGACCTTTAGTGATTCTTGATGGTGACCCTTCAGATATCTAGACTAGGTGTCTTCATTGCCATTATAAGGGATGATGTTTCATGGATGGGTGATGTAAGGCATAGAATGGATTAGATATAGATGGGGATGGGGGAATAATGGATTAGAATGGATGGTAGTATTTGATGGTGTTGTGGGTTTGTGATAAGGAGGTGTGATGGGTGATTGGGGATTAGGACTAACAATCACATACATCATTAGAGATGCTAGTTTTTTAATAATTGATTGGTGCCATGTGAAAAAGACTTTAAGAGATATAAGACACTTTTAATTTGTTGTTTATCTTTGATCTAATTATTTGATGGATGATTAGCCATACTAATATTGCTTATGATATTATTTTGATTTTTTTACTGGATTTGACTTTGAATTCCCCTTGGTGCCTAAGTTTGGGCTTCATTAGGGCAGATTAATTTTTATCTTGATAAATGATGGTGATTTTAACTTTGACTTCTTCTAGTGCATATTATTGGGATTCACTAGGGGAAGACATATTTGTATTAGGCTAATGTTTTGACTTTTTTTGATTTTGAATTATGGGATAAAATATGATTTGATCATGATTTATGACTCCTATAATATGATCTTGGACATTTGTACTTATGGCACACATTATATTACTCAATGAAGGATTTATAAATGTACATTCCCATTCATCCTTATGGAGGGGGGTGATTAAAGGATCATTGACAGGAAGAAAGGGATATATGATGGATGGAGGTGGTGGAGATGGTGTGATAAGGTCAATTAGTCATGATGTGGTAGCATGGCCTTGATAGGGGTTCTTAGGAGACCTAGTTTCAACATTGGAGAAAATATCCTCAAGATCAGTAAAAGGATCACTAAGACTAGTTGTGGTAGACACATCCAAAGGAGGATTAGATTCACTTTGATAACCTTCAATAGATAAATCTTACAAGAAATCTATTATGATTTCATCATCCTAATTGGGATCCAAATGTATGCCTGGTGATGGTTTGGAGGTATATAGATTAGAGGGATCCTCAAAAAGATAGGCATTATTAGTATTACTATGATACCAATGAGGGATGATGTTTCACATGAAGAATCTTTTTTAGATACTGGTGTTGAACATTATCTTGATGTAGATAATACTCTTGATGTTGGTTTTGGTGTACAAGATGAAACAATATTAGTAGGAGAATGATTGTCCATGAGTGACCTCTCAACAAGGGGTATCTAATGTTATGGGTTAGAGGGGGATGGCGGAATACTAATATGTTTGACAAAGATAAGCCCTTGGAAGGGATTATGGGATATAGGAGGACTAGGATCATGGATAATAGACTCATCTTCGATGGGGGGACCATGGATGATGGATATGGTGTCTTGACATTGGCTTGGAAGGAGAAATGCTTGATTGTAATTAGGAATGAAATCTTGGCATACCTCTTCTTTTTTACCTAGGGATGTAGATTCATTAGTTTCATCCTTGATTACTATGTCACCATGGTCAATGAGGTCTTGGACATAATATTAAAAAGGTTGACATCGATTAATAATATGCCCTTAGGTTTAGTGATATGCACAATATTTGTCATATTTATACCAAGAGTCTTAGTATTAGTGGGATCAAGATGTTAGATAGGTGGATAGACAATCATTTTGGTGGTGACTAGTTATTTGAAAAGTAATTCTAAGGACATAGGAAGGGGAGTATAAGGGCCTGCTTCACTTTGTGACCTAGATGTGGAAGCACTAGACTTTTAATTAGATGGTTGTTGATGTGATTAGGTGTGGTCTACTAGTAGATGAGGTGGCCATGATTGGATTCCCTTTGCTAGTATGGGAATGAGTGGTCAATTATTTATGACTTGTGGATATAGGATTAGTATGGGACTCATATGAAGGGGCTTAGATGGGGAGTGTAATGAATTGAAGGGGATCAACCCCTTTAGGAAGTGGAACACCCATCATAATAAACTGCAAGAGGATCTCATCTGTATGGGTAGATATGTATCATTTAATCAAGGTAGGGTATAACTTCATTGTGATGGATGAAGAGTGATGGATAATAAAGAGGGATGATGTGGGGGTAGACAAACTTGGTATGATGATCAAGCTAGTATGATAAGTGATGATGAGGACAAATGGATTAAAGGATAGGATTGGATTTTGGATAGATAATGAAATAGGTGTTAATGACTTATCAACAATGTATAGTTTTCAAGCTATTAAAAGTATTGAGGATTTGATGGGTACCAATATTTAAACTAGAAAGAGGATAATGTGATGGGTGTTATTTATGAATAGGCAAGGTGATTGGACTAGAGATGATTATATTGATTATGTATGGGTTTTATAGATTGATATTGATAAAGTGATAAGATGCTAGAAAAAATACCAACTAAGGTATCAGATATGACCAATAGGATGGGTGATAGTGGATTAGGATGATAGGGTAATATAGATAAATAATAGGAGAACTAGCTCAAGCCTTGGATTAATTTTTTCAAGAGGGGATGTGATATGACTATGTGATATAAGGATAAGGGGATCAAGATAATGGAAAAATATATGAAAGGGTAAGATGAATGAGATGGGGATGATTTAGACCCGTATGTGTCCTAAATATCCAACTAAGATAAGACAAGATGGGATTAGACTAGATGGGTGATAAAGGTAAGGTCAAGACAAAAGATATGGTATAGATAGAGTAGACTTAATGTGGATGATGAGATGTGATTATGATATGTGATGGGTTATGAAAAATGACTAGTGAGACTAGGATAAGATATGACTAGAAGTATGTATAAGAGAATAAATTATATATAAGGGGATGATGAGATATAGCATGTACAAGACAAGATATAGATGGTGGGGATATGAATAATGAGGTGTGAGTATGACTAGACTAGGATGGGATGAATACAAGATGGGGGATGGGATAATGATACAAGAGGATAATATGTATAAGAGTATGATGATAGGACAAGGATGTAAAAGGTTATAATGATGTTAAAGACATACAAGATGGAATGTACAAAAGGATGAAAGAATAATGAGGAAAGAATATATAAGATGATATGTGAAAAAAACATATATACACATATATAAGTTTTGTTTGAAAGGCTAACTCAGCTCACAAACAACACTAGTCTTTCACAACACCCATAATCATGAATCCTAAATTATTCAACTAATATTGATGTGTAACTTGATGCCCATAGCATAGAATGGATTCATATATGAGGTTATAGGTTGGTGACCTATTATGGAATTTACAAAACCCTTTCGATCCTACTTGCACACTATGGCTACTTTAGATTTGATATTAACTCTTGCCATGTTACACTTGTTATAGCTGAAGGTCCTAATATAGGTATACACAAGGGTTTATAGGTGCATCCCCTATATATTCAAAGGTACAGTGGGGCCCAAGTCTATATAACATGTTATTTAACTACCTTTTATCTTGGACCTTAAACACCCCTCACTCCACAAAACCATTTATGGGAAATTCTACTTTATCACTAAATGACAACTCTCATAATAATTAGACTTTGCTAGAACACAAAGTTTGGACTAGTGTGTGGTGGTGAAATCCATGATCACTAACTCTATAGAAAAAGAAAAAGGGAATGGGGTTTATAGGTGGTTTTTCCTCCCCTAGAATTTGTCACAAGGATGAAAGTGGGAGATCATACACTAATTGTAGCCCTTGGGATACAAATAGGTAGTCAAAATATTAATTAATTGATTTAGATTAAGTGTGAGATATTTATAAGCAAGAATATACAAAAAAGATATATACAATAAAATGATGAAAAATGATATATACAAGACAAAATGTTCAAGATAATTAAAATGATTCAAAGTAATTTTCAAAGTGCCAAAAGGAGTCTTTGATAGGTGGCCTATAAGCATATGGTTAGTAGTTTTAAGTGGCACTCAAAAAAAGGTAACCTACAAGACAAAGATGAGTAGTTTTGATTGATAATATTGAGGGGTAACCTATAATATAAGATTTTATCTCAAAATATGACCTAAAAAATAAGATTTTAGATAAAACAAAATAGCCTCTAGGTTCACCCCTACAAGAAATAAGATGTTAGTCCAATAGGTCTTAAGAAAAATATCATAAAAAAACAAGATTTGGCTCTATAATTCCTTTGGGATGAACAAGCCACAACGTGGAGATATAGGGGTGGTATCCCCCAATGGGGTCAAAGTGAAGCACCCCTTGTGGGATAAAGGGGTAGATCCTAGAATGACTCAAAATTCACACAAAATGACTCTAAAAAATCACTCAAAAAGGAAAAAATTGAATGCAAAATCATAAATACATAATGCAAAATAATAAATAGAGAGTGAAAAACCACAACTCTAAGACAATATCATAGATCGTGAGTTGTTATTTTGTAGCAGTTAGCTTAACTATGATGGTCATACTACAAAATCATAATAGTTAGACAAAATATCAACTTGACAAGACAAAAATGTAACTAGTATAAAATTAAGAATAATAGTTTAATGATAAAGTACAAAACCTCAAAATTTTAGACTTTTTCACCAGACAGATGATTTGCATAGGCTATGATAATTTGTTTAGAGTCCTATAAATGTATATTTATAAATAATTATGAAATATTTAAGACAGTTGATGAAGGCAGATTAAACTAATAATGATCTATTAAGATATTAAGATGGACACTTTGATTTTTATCAAAATGACAAACAACAAATAGAACAAAAAGTGTTTTTAAGAGGATCTAATCTAAAATCTACCCTAAAATTTAAAAAATAATCTGTAGATTAAGTAAAATGACAAAATCACTAATATCAAAGAAAAAACACTAATGCACATGACAAAGTCATGATTATATAAATTTTTTGATCTATGGTTTTGTTGATGATGGGAAAAGGTTAAGAATCTATTTTTTTCTACTTTGGTTGATTACTCCTAACTTTCCTCTTTCCAACTTCCCCTGCAAATGACATAGATAAACCACATAAGGATAAAGTCCTATTTAAAATAATGTGGTTATAAAAAAGTTCATTCAAGATGAAAAATAATGGATTATGTGTTGTTTCACTAACTAATGAACCCTGTAAAACAAAACATATGAATTTTAAAGTCTATAGGTCAGAGGTCAATAATTGGTTGTTAACAACTTCATCAAAATTTATAAAACTATAAATCTTAACCTCAATACCACCTTTACTAGGGTAGGATTATGAGTATAGGATTCATGGTATTATGGTGTATCAGACAAGCACTTGAATCCTAGATAAGCTTATTTATCTTGCATAAAGAGAATCAAGATCTTGGAAAATAGAGAAGAACACATAGGATCAAAGGTTAAACCAAATGACAATAAACAAATAAAATTAGTAATCTTAATTTTGTGCCTAAAACCTATAAAACTATAGGTTAATATTTTAAAAATGTAATTAACAAGTCAAAATCATGATTTGTGAAGTCATGATTTTATTAAAACACCAAAACCTACCGAGAATAGACCATTAACAACTTAGGAAAAATTGTGATTTGAACATGCAATATCACTATTCATGATTCAAAATCACTATTCATGAGTTGTGGTTTTGTTAAAGGCCAAAAACTTAAAAAATCCAAAACTGTTAGCAGTTAAGTGAAATGGTTAGTTACAAAATCATATCTCTCAAGGACAAAATCATGACTACACAATCATGAATACCAGTGCAAAGTCACAACTTCCACCTGTGCATGTAAAACTTCAAAAATTTAAGATTTTTCTTGATTTATTAGACCTATAAACTAGTAAAACACCACTTACAAGTAAAAATGATTAATTTGGAGTAAATATTCCACATAGGCACCAAAATGTAAAACTATTTTTGGGCACAATATAGATTTAACTATGGAAATTCAAACCCAAACATCAAAATACGTAGTTAAAGTTTAGAGCCACTAGAACCAGAATGCAAATAGATGAGCATAATTCAAAACTAGCACTATGATCCTATATCTAAATTCTCCACACCATGATTAAACATATGCAAAATGAAAGGATTAGATTTACCTTGGACTTAGATTAGATATTATGATGTCATGATTCAAGGATTGTTGATGAATTATTATAGATTCATGGACATGGATTTGATGCTCACTTGCTAATTGGACATAGATGCTTTATGATTTTCCAAAATTTCTCCAATAAAGGAGGGGGTGGTTTAGATATAAATAGGATGGAAAGATCTATGGTGCATATTTAAAGTTAGATGAAAGAGATCAAGGGTAGAGAATTAAAAGGAATTTAAAATTCCTTGGAAGCCTCTAGATTTAGAGGCTTCTAGAGAGGAGGGGTGACAATAGAGAATGTTCTATATTTTGAGGATTATATAATCCTTCTTAGGGGTTAATGATGATTATATGGGGGATTAGATAGGGATTATGTGGATGACTAGGTATAAGGGGTGTAGGATATCCTAGGAATAGGCTTAGTAGGTGGGCCATTAGAAATTTAAAATTCATAATAAAGAGGTCAATGGGATTGGGATGGGATAATAGGGAATTAGGATGAATTAATTGATTGGTGGTGATGAATAAGGTTAGTATATGAATAAATATTTAGGGGTATGTTAGATAAAAAGATATGAAGGGGGCATAAATTAGATAAGCAAAATTAGTGTCGATAAATAGTGATATTAGTGACATTAAATGAAGTGATTGATTTTAGATGAATATATAGATCATCAATAAAGTTTTTTTGATCTAAATATCCCTTATTAAAAAAGTGTTCATCAATATTACCTCATTAAATCAGAACCAAGTCCAAGCACAAGCATCGCAAGCATAGGCTAGAAATTATGAAAATTTCAAGCCATTCAATCATAACAAGAATGTTGTTGGAAATTGAGTAACCAAGTAATGACATGTCCAAATGGTGAAAACACCATCTTCTCATCCTACATCACATCTATAAATTACTCTTAACTGACAACCTCTTCAACAAATATAGTAAGTGCAATAGCCCAAACTAGTACAACAAACTCATCAACCTTTGCCTTTGCAAACCCCTCCTCTAAGGAGAACTGTACCTACAAATTTTATCTTTAGTGACCTTAGAGAACCCATTGAATCCATGTTTTTCAAGCATGCTATTAATTTTATTAGTTGGCCTATTTTGAAGCACTACCCTTATGAATCCATGTTTTTCAAGCATGCTATTAATTTGATTAGTTGGCCTATTTTGAAGCACTATCCTAAGGGCATTCCTTTTCTAGATTGGTACTGATAAAGTGAATTTCATGAGTATCATTAGGTTAATGGACATAATTTGTTTGGTATTTTGGAATAATTTTAGAAGATGCCTACACAAATATCCATTTTGGATTTTTTTATGTACATCCACCATCCACAGGAAATCTTGATAGAGTTCCTTAGCCAATCCCAAGTTCTTAATGGCATATCTCTAGACAAATTTCAAGATTTGGTTAGACATCTAGCCCCAAGCCAACAATTAACCTTTGACCAAAGTGATATGTCATCCCTTAGCCCTCTGCATAACAATCTATTCTACATTAAAGTTTTCATAACTCAACACAAAGTGAAACATGTCCTCATAAAAAATGGACCAAGTCTAAATATTTTGTCTCTAAAGCTCATCAAGCTTCTTAGGTATACGATAATTGATCTCTAGCCATAAATTATCACCATCAAAACCCATGACAATGAGGAATAATAATCATAAGGCACCATCAACTTTCCAATTATTGTTGGGCCTTTGACCTATGATACACTATGGCATGTGTTAGACCTTGATTTATTATATAATATAATTTTAGGTAGACTTGAGATACATTATATTCATGCAATATTGTCAACATTGCACTGGTGTATCAAGTTTTCACATTCAAGTATGGAGGTTATTATTCATGGAGATTTGTAGCCATAAAAATATTGTAAACATTTAGAGGTTGAGTACCATATCTATAACTAACATTTTGGATTGTTCTTAAGAAGGATAAGGGGAAATAAATACTTATTGATTCAATAGAGGCCAATTTCATTGACCTGAATACCCTTGATTCACTTTCCCACATGCCACCTCCTAAAATGTCTAATCATTATACTATCTTAGCTAATGGCCCAATAGAATACTTGACCCATGACAGATTTCACATTACCAATATTACATAAAACCTTGAGTTATATGGAAGACTTAAATCCAAACCACCTTGCATAGAATGGCAAAGAAAGGGCAAAGCCAAACTACATAGTCTAGCACCTATCATTTTCATATAGGCTACTAGTCAATCATAGGACCTACTTACAAATGATGAATCTTGGTCATATAATGATAATCTAACTAACTATTACATAAATGCCAAATATTCCATTTCAAAAAATATCATGGCAAAATATGCCTATGAAGTAGGAGGCCTTGGGCTAAAATAATAGGGTTTACTTAAGCCAATTTATACCACATGGTATAAAGGAGCATATGGTCTTGGATTTAAAATACCTAGGTGTGACCTCATGTACTTCATTCCTATTTTAATACCAATGACTAGTGATGATGATGCCAATAGTAAAACAACATTTAATCATAACCCTTTTGATGACCTATCTAGTACCAATTTATTTTACACTAATACCATTTGTACCCTTTGACCCGTTATTCACCATAACCCACTTCTTTTATATTATTCTCAACTTATAGATTGGGACCAATAAGAATCCAAAAGGACTAGTTGACTAGTTTTAGAATGATGAGACCTTCTCTGATTTTCTAAGCCTAAGGGACAATGTTTTATTGGGATACCATAAATAAGGGTTCTCAATCAAATTAAATTTTAAAGCCTATTTGGAGAATGTGTTAACATCCTTAGATAAAAATAATTAAATAAAAAATTAAGGTCCCAAAGTGAAAACCTCTTTGAGGCACTTTTAGACCAGGGTAAAAGTAAAGAGAAAGGCCTATCTAGTGGTGAAAGTTTTAAGCACCATTTGATAGGGGTGTTCAACCTTCTTCAAACATAGCTCAGGAGATCACCAATGATGAACTTGCTCATAGGTTTGACTTCAGTTATGAAAAACAACAAGCTTTTGATCACATCATCCAAGAGTTCTCGATAGTATTTATCACATGGACATCCCTACCATTGGGAAATTCAAATTCTTCATGCCTCAGAGAAATTGAAGAGCTAGTCCTAACAAAGGACTCTACCATTATAGACCAATTTAAATCTTTACCAATAATTATGGAGGATGGTTCAACTCTTCTTACGAAAGACACGATGTAAGTTAACATCGAGATTCTAGACAACCTAAAATGGATCAAATTAGGCATGTTCCTCACTAAGGAGGAATGTGAATTATTTACCACCCTTATAAGGGAATTTTTTGATATATTCATATGGACCTATTTATAAATATTATATTTGGACCCCACCTTGGTTATGCACCACCTTGTGGTTAATCTTGATGTTAATCTTGTGAAACAAAAATTGTGCAATATGTATCCTCACATTTTTGTATTAGTGAAGAAAGAGTTATAAAAACACTTGGAAGTAGGACGTATTTAATTGATTGAATACTTAGAGTGGATCTAAAATGTTGTATCAATCAACAAGAAACTAGAAGGAATCATAATATGCACTTATATTAGAGATATAAACAAGACCTATTCAAAATATGACTTTCCTCGACCTAACATTGACATGATTTTTAACTCCATAGTGGGTTATGAAATGCTTTCACTGATGGATGGATTTTTAGAGTAAAAATCCATCTAGATTACACCTAAAGACCAACATAAAATAACATTCACCACACTATAGGGAATGTTCTATTATTAGGTTATGCCATTTAGTCTCAAAAATGTTGGGGCCACATACCAAAGAGCCATAACTATCATATTTAATGATATGATGCATGATATTATTGAAGACTACATTAATAATATCCTCAATAAATTAAAGACTAGGGATGATCATCTAGTAGCACTTGGGTGGATATTTGAGCAACTACATGAATACTAAGTCAAGCTCAATCCTAAGAACTATGTTTTAGATTTACTTTAGGAAAACAAATTGGTATCATTATATCTTTCCAAGGCATTTAATTTGATCCAGACAAAGTACAAGCCATAACTCAAATATCATCATCGACCAATTTAAAGTAGCTTCATAGTTTACAGGGTAAGATATAGTTTATCAGATGCTTCATTTCTCAGTTGGATGATAAATGCCACATATGAATGTAATTATTTCCCATTAAAAAACCCTATTTAGCTATTTTATTTGCATCTCATAAAATATGGCATTATATGTTAAACAATAAGACCATGGTTATTTTAAAAGTAGACTTGCTCAACTATCTACTATATAAAAAAATTTACAAGGCCACATGGCTAAATGGATCATGCTTCTCTATGAGTTTAAGATAGAATACTTCAACCAAAAAATCATCAAGGGAAAAGTCCTTATAGATTATCTTGTTGAAGCACCCCTTGTATATATAGGACATTAACATTCTAATTCCTAGATGAATTTATTATGACCGTCATTGAATCACCTCTTGAGGAGTAACACTAGAAGCCATATTTTTATGGATATTTCATAGCACATGGATTAGGGGTAGGCCTTTTGTTTATTACACCATAGGGTGATCTAATCCCTAAATCATTCTAAATCAACTTTCCTTATACCAACAACATGGTCAAATATGAATCACTTGTTACTAGACTTCAATAGGTAGTACAATGTAATAAACAACATCTAAATGTTCATGGTGGTTCTCAATTAATCATCAATCATATTTTAGACCATTTTAAGATAAAAGATGACAAATTAGTCCCATACAAGACCATGGTCAACATTCTTAAATATTATATTGTCAATGTATAGTTTGAACATATACCAAGGGCTAATAATAGAATAGTAGTTGCCATGGTCACTATTGGATCTTTTATTTGTCATACTAATAGTAAAAAGGAGTAGCAATTTTTCATTGAAAATCTACTATTACTAGCCTATGAACCTTCAAATGTTAAAATAATTTGTTATATTGTTTGTCCTAGCTCTATATGGTATTCAAACCTTTACACCTATCTTCATGATCAAATAATACCACCAGACTTATCCCACAAACAATCCAAAGACTTTATCCATCATGTTTCACATTATACCTTACTCAGATAAACCCTTTACCACTATATTTTTAATGAAACTTTGCTTTATTATTTAGCTTCAGTAGAATCTAAATTAGCATTATGAGAAGTTGAAGTATGTGGAGCCCAAAATAGTGGGGACATCTAATCCAAGAATCTCTTATGTACTAGGTACTATTGGCTAATGATGGATGTAAATACAGTTGTATATGTGAAAAAGTATGACAAATGTCAAATTCATGCCAATATGATTCATGCCCTAGCCAAGAATCTAAAACCAATACTTATACTATGGTTTTTTGATACATGGGGCCTTGATCTCATTGGGAAAATAAGCCCCACTTCATTCTATGTCCATAAACATATCCTTACCACCACCAAATATTTCACTAAGTGGGTTGAAGCTATACCCCTCACTTATGACTAAAAAGTAATTTTTTAAATTCATCTTTAACCATCTCATTTGATATTATGGTATCCCCTCTGAAATCATATCTAATAATGGTAGATCATTCAAAAACAAGTATGTCAAATCATTATGTGTCAAGTACAAAATTACTCAACATTTTTCTATAGTATGTTACCCATAAGATAATAGCCAGGAAAAATCATCTAATAAAACCATTATCAACATCCTTAAAAAGATTATCAATGATGCCAACCATGATTGGTACCTCCAAATATTCCATGCCCTTTAGGTATACAAAACCAATCACCATAATCCAATAGGATCCACTCCGTATTCACTTATTTTTGGCACTAAGGCCATTCTTCCCATTGAGTTTGAGTTACATTCTTTGTGCATCTCTTTGAAGCATGTACTAGATGATTAAGACTATCAAGTAGCTCACCTACAATAACTAGAGTTTCTTGATGAGAAATGCATGGCTATAGTTAATAACTTGTAAACATACTAGAATTGACTCCATGGACACTAAAATTATCATGTCATACATAGATAATTTGAGCTTGGTGATTTTGTACTTAAAGAAAACTAGCAAAATACCATAGCCAAGAAGAAACACAAAGGCAAGTTCAAACCTAACTAGATAGGCCCTTTCATCATTATTAAAAATAATGGAATTAGAGCATATAGACTCACTACACCAAACATGGATAAACTTGATGAGCCTATAAACATTAGACACCTCAAGTGTTACTTCACTTGAGTGACTTGGTGTATTATCTATGAGGCTTATTTTACTTGTACCATAATATTAACATTCTTCCTTATATTGTAATATTCTACAATACCATTATACCATGCCTTTCCTATCAACCAAGTTATTTTCACCTTCCCTACCCATGTCATTGAACTTGGTTCCATTCCATTGGTTCTACAACCACTTTCATCATGAAGTTTCCAATTCACTTTTGGTAGTTGTTTCAAAATTCTAGATAGAGGCCATATTTTTAAAATAGTATGATAGTGTTTTGGTAGTTGCATCCTTCATTTCTTATCATGTTATGTACCATGTGAGCCTGATTATAACTAACTTTGGGAAAATTAGTGTTTCACCATTGTTCTACTAATTATAATAACTTATTGGTAAATTAATATCATTAACCTATGTCATTGTTTCTTAATTATAACTACCTATGGGCAAATTAAGGGAAATAATTGTTTATCATGTCTTGAAGTACCACCTTACCATTCCTATGTCATAGTGTGCCATTTTCCAACTTTAACTATTTTATTTGAATTAGATACTACACTATTCAGATTCCTCTATTATAAGGTAGAACTACAGTGACTTGAGGTCCCATCTTAGGACTATGTAGGCAATGCTCAATTCATTTTGAGGTCATCTCAATCACCCTTTTACCATGACCTTGTCATTTTGTGAGCAATATTTAGTTTTAATAATCTCATCATTTTACAAGCTAGGACCATTTAGTATCTCATCATTCTTAATTGTGTTGTGATTCATAAGATTTTTTGAAAAACATTTGAAAATTGATCTAAAAAACCCTAAACATTGACCACTTCTTTGCCTTCAGGATTCTAGGATCACTTGCTACTTCACAAAAAACCACTTATCATTTAGTTTCCCCATCCTTATTGGCCTCATATCCCACACTCTCATTATTTTACAAGTCTATTACCATATTCTCATATAACAAAATCATGTTTTTATCTCATCATTTTTATTCTATCCTATTTCTTAGGAGAACTACATTTAGCCTAAAGTTTTTTTTGGAAATTATGTCCATGAAACTATGTAGGTAGCATCCACTTGCCTAGTGAATCTAGAGATAGTTAGGCCACACCCTTCCTTTTCTTTTATTCACCAATTTTGTTTGTTTGTTATGTTGTCTCATATATTCTAAGGGAAATGTTCATCATCTTATTTGTGTTATGTTATTTGTACTTACATTATGATTAACCATTGTTTGTGTTTTATGTTCTTTTGGTTATTTGATGTTTGTTGTCTTGTATTTCTATTTATTTGATTTCCTATTTGTTTAATTATTTTTTTGTGCCTTAATTCAATCTATGTGCATTCATTGACTAATTCCTTATGTATTATTCTTGAATCCATCCATATTCATACATTAACATTGTCATCATGGTTTTTATCATTGGTGCATTATTTTTAATTGAGTATTGAATCATGTGTCAGTCTATATGCATATTTCATCCAAGTTATCATGGTGTTCTATCATGATGCCTACCATCATGTGCTAAAACAAAAATCATATTCAAGAGTCTAAATAGTAATGAAGTAATGATATATCTCCTTAGTACTAGAAAAATTCTTGATCTAATCCATATTATATCCTACATAGATTAATTAAGAAACAAAATAATTTCCCCCTTTACTAGTTCAGATGAGCATTTCCCTACTATCAAGTTGTCTAAATTCATCTTTCTCTTATGCTCAAATCTACCATTAAATTCCATATCATATTTACAATAATTAGGGTATAATGCTTATAACTGCTTATAGCCAAATCATTGTATACCATCCCACTTGCATTTCCAATGATTCTAACTACCTTTGGGAAAATCATTATTTTTCCATCTATTTTAAGGTTAATGATTATAACCACATTTTGGTAAATCATTCTCTTTCTTCTACCCAACTAGGGCACATTTTCATTATGATAATGCTTATAAATACCTTTGGACTAACCATTTTATCTCCTCCTAATTGGGGAATGTTTTTATCTCACCAATGATTCTAACTATCTTTAGACACATCAATATCTTGTTACCCTACACATTTTTTAATGATTATAACTACCTTTAGGTAAATCATTACATTTTTTATCCCATCTCTATCAATGATTATAATCATCTATGGGTAAATCATCTTGTTTATCTCCCCACCTGAGGTAGATCTATATGTAATTAATTATAACCACCTTTGTTAAAATCTATCTTTTCCACCCCATGTCATTTTTTTCATCCAATATTTTCCTCCTTTTAAGGGACCAATTATTAACACCTTTGTCAATCGCTCCCTTGAGGGGGCACCTACACTTCATCCATTGTCATTCAAGTTAGGAATACAATACCTTTTCATTATTTGATAGGATGTTACTATAAATATAGCTTTAAATTCCTTCCCAAATAGGGGTAAACTATAGACACCTAAAACTAGCCATCAATAGCCCTCGATTGAACTTTAGATCGATTCCTACCAACCTTAATAAATTAAGCATAAGAATCATTAAACATCCCCAATTTGCTTTTGCATCATTTGTCAAAGCTCAGAATCATATTGAGTCATCCCTAATTAGGGTATCTTATCATATGTAATCATAACCTCTCATGGATTCATCCCTAAGCACCCTGTGACATCACAACAATCAATTTGGCCTATGGACCTATTAAATGGGGCACATGGACTTAAATAAAATCTTGAAAGAGATAAATGATTAATCAAAAGTAATTAACAAGCTAAACCAAATTAAAATCCTAATTTAATTATCCATGTGTAATTAATGAATAAATAAAAAAGAAAATCAAAAATATATAATATTCTATCTTTTCATGATTGCTTTTATGGGTTGTCAAGCCTTTGGAAAATATCTCATTTTGGAGACCCATTCCTATTCATTGAAAATAATTATTACTTGAAAACTATTAACTCTATTAGGGTTAGTCTTGACTTACCTAAGCTAGGTTTGAACCCATTCCAAGACTTAACTATACCTTTACTCACCTTGGGTTGGTGTTAGATCCATTTGTTATAAATTCAAGCCATTAACTTTTGAATTTATAAAAGATTAAATATTTTACATTTATAATGCAACTTTTATTTCATGAGATTCATATCAATAGTGTTATAATTCAAAAATATTAAGCAAAATAATCTCAAGCCAAAGCCAACACAAGCCACAATAGTTCCAAGGAGAGAGGGAGCTACACAAACTCCATTATCAAAGACTCTTTGAGCACAAACTGAGAAGGCCACTTGGTAATGCCTTTGGAGATCTCAAAAAAGGTAATATATTTGATGTCTTTTGAATTTTAGTTGTGTTTTTCATTTGGTTGTGTTCATTAAGCTCACCCCTAAGATCTAGGTTTATAAGTGTTAATGTTAGTGTGTTGTTATAGAGTTTTTTTACTTGTTCTAACACTCTACATACCTCTCTTCTTCGATTCCTATGATAACACGTAAAGGTCACTTGATGTAAGTAATAATATAAAACTAACCAAAACCCTAACTATCATCTTGTGTATGTCTACAACCTACCATTATGTATATATTTTTGGTTTTCTCTACTTGCACATGAAAAAATAGGGATGGGAAATGATGTGAGAAGGATAATAGAGTCCCACATCATCTCACATACTCATTCATTTTCACCAATAAACTCAAAAATGTTTTCAAACCATTGAAAACTGAGGCCATGGACTTTGAGGTCTTCATTCTACACCTTAACTCAGAAACTATTCATAAAGCTAATTAGTTTTACCAAATGAATAATTCCACAAAATGAAAGTGAATTAATATCTCTTTTTAAACTAAGAGCTTAGCCTCCAACTCTCTTCTTCCTATATAGATTGATGAAAAATTGTTGACCATTATGGAGCTACCAAGAGGCTGATGGAGAAAAGGCATAGGCTTCTGACTTATTTTGACCTATGAATCATGGATTCTCTTATTTTATGTCTAAAATCAGTCCCCATAAGACATTTGACGTCTTCTAACCCTAACCTAAATGTATAAGTGTGTACATGTCTTTAGAACACCTATAAAACCTCTTTAATTTGCATTTTTTCATGATTAAGGTATTGGGAACCCATTGGATACCAAAAGGGGTGAAATTAGAAGTCAAAAACACTTTCAAAATAAAGGGTATAGATGGAGGGAATTTGAAAATTAACTTCTCATGTTTGTGGGATCCCTTTATGGTGAATGAAGGATGTTTGACCCCTACAAACACACCCTTTTTACCTATAATACCACCTTAAAATGACTTGAAATGTCTATGAGACCATTGAAAAATCCTAATTTCAATGTGACATATAAAACACACCTTATTCAAAGGCTTCTAATTATAAGGTTAACTTATAGGACATGTTTGAAGGGAGTTTGATGACCTTAGGGGCTCATTGGAGCTTGAAACATTCTTGACAAATAGGCCATAGAAGATAACCTTGGATATATCATTAGACCTCATGTCAAGAATAAAAACTAACCTAGATATCCCCTACATCATGCTTACAAAACCCCTATTAGCTAAGGCAAGTAAGAATACAATGAGAAAAAGAAACCTTAATTCCTCTAATTACCTTAATTTCTAATAAAATATATTAACATCATCAAACATGATATAGAACACTTCTAGGCTTCAAAAAACACTTGAATGTTTTCCTCTCACCCAACAACTCACAAAACCTAAAACACCATCTAGTGATTCATAACATATTATCACATGATGGTCATTCAAGCAACCCCTAATACATATAGTTAGAACTTAAACAATGATAATAAAGTTTAGTTGAACATTTTGAATACCATGACAAGATTTAGGTAACTTTATACAAGCTTGGAGGGGTCTAATGATAAATTTTATAAATGTAGGGGTTGATATATAACCTGGGAGGCTAAATTATCAATAGTTACATAACTCAAGTCCATCACATAGGTATATATTTATTTTTTATGTACCCATTAGGGGTATATACATAGGTTATTCATTTGAAAAATTCACCCATTTAGGGGTATCTTATACATAGTTCTAATTACCAAGTTATATCATTATACACTACATTGATTCATTACCAACTACTATTACTTTAAACTCAAATTATGTACATATTTCATCTTATACAAATTTTTACCACATGGTCATGAATACTTTCATTTATAACTTTCCTATTTTAGACTTGATTGTGTCTCTATGCTTATACATATATTTTAGGTCATTTGCATATGCCATTTTTATATGGCTCTATGTTATTTCCTTTCATTATATGTATGATTTAGACATGTGTCCATGTCCTTGTGTGTGTATTCTTGATTATGTATGTGAAAATTTAAACATGTCCTTCCATGTGGCTCTATGCCAACCTACTTGTTTTTTTCATATGTGTAAATTTCAACATGTCCTTGTATGTCTTGATTTCTCATATTTAGTGAGATGTGCCCATGTCCCTTGTATTGTGGCCCTTGGCCTACTTTACATGACTCATGTATTTTATATTTATGATTTCATGTATGCATCATGGCCATGAAACTTGTATTTCTTATTTCACACTCTAGTTTTAGATGCCATGAGGGAATTCATGCATATACCCTTCCTCATTAGGTGCCTTGATGGACATCATGCCCCAGCCCCTTAGGTATATACTCAATTTATTTATTAGATTTGATGTTCATACACATGTTTACATTTTTATATCTATCTTGATAGAAGTGTGAATGTTATCTCTAACATACATCATATATTAAAAACTTATGCTTAGATTATCTTACATTCTGATGTCATGTATGCACAATATATTGGTTTATTATGTAGATATCATATATGTTATGGATAACACATATAATGTAGAGATCTTTTTATTTTGAGGATAATTATTACATAGGTTCAATAACTCCTCTCAAAATAGGGGTAATTAATAAGGTTTGTCATAGAGATCAAGCTATCCAAATGCACTTAGAATACAATTTTGAGCACACAAGCATAGAATATATAAATTAATTTTAGTAAATCACAGTGGAAAATAGTTACACAAAGACCAGTTACAATTGCACATAAATCAATATAGTTAGACATTATCACCAAAATTGGGACACTAGTGCCACAAATACTACTATCCAGTAGCCTCAATTTTAATAAATTCTATATTGGCTTAAAAATTACAATAGGCATAGTTTAGGTTTACATAGATTTAGTTATAAATTACTAGTTTTTGCTCAGTTCAACATAGATTCATACTAGTTTGATTAGACTAATGGCATCATGAGAAGCATTATCATTCTTATTTTAGTTTAGATACTCATATAAAAATTATTACAACTCAATCCAGAATCTATATGCATAGATATTAGATTTGGGGGCATGTGCATGGCAACTATTTCCATATGATCAAATGGAACAAAAAACTTCATGCAATTCTCTATTTTATTAATCTAGACACCATTTACACCAACATAATACATATTTGATGACTTACTCCATTTATAGTAGTTGGCATTCATAAGTGGCCTAGATCCATCTTACATTCTCAAATAGCCCAGATTCATCTTACATTACTGAGTTGTCTAGAGCCATTTTAAATTTTAGAATTTCTAAGTGGTCTAAAGCCATCTTATAAAGTTTCATGACATAACATAGTTTTAGTTTTAGATGCATCTTCTACACATGGCTATGAAATGATGGAGTCATATTCTACTTGAGTTCTTGAGCCACCTACATAATAGGGTTTGACAAGCCATCAACCTAATCCATGCTAGTCATAGTGTACAATCCACAAAGTAGGGGTGGGAAATGGAGTTAAAACTAGATTGAGTTGTTGAGCCACCCACACATGGGTATTAAGCAAGCCATCATCTCAGTCTAAGTTATTCATCTATTTATCACTATCTACACACATAGAGAGGATGTCACTAGGTTTATTCATTAGTTTATGTATCTAATGAGGTGTATTGATTCCTTTTATCTCTCTTATATCTTTAATTTATTTTATCCTTTCCTTTTATATCTCTTAAGTAAGGACTGATCTATGTATGTTTCATTTATAGGACACATAATGGAGCATGTTTCTCATACTCAGGTCTAAATTCATAGACTTGACCTCACAAGTAAGTCCATGTACACTTTTTTTCCTTTATCCTATTTTTTTTGCTTTGCTACATTTATATAATAAAGTGGGTGGGGAGAGAATGTAGTCATCTAAAAATGTCACTTGAGTTCTAAGAGTGTTACTTGAGACCACTTATCCATAAATTAGCCATAAATCTATCTTAGGCCTATTTAGACACTTAGATAGCCTTAATATAGGCCACATGTGTCCCTAAAAATCCATAAAGTAGTCTCAAACACTCACTTCAGCATCTTGGCTCTTAGTGCCTCAAGTTCTAACACCTAGACACTATTGCCATAATTTGGATAGTAATGCCAATGGTGATAGTGTCCCAATTTGGGTGTTATTGTCCTTTTCTTTCCTTTTATCACCAATGGATATATTTTAAAATCAAAAACCACCTAGGATTAGCCTACACCTATTTTAATACCTACACAAGCATAATAATGGTACATATACCTAATTTTTATCCTTTTATTCACTAGATGGAAATCAAATGCAATAACATAAACTAACTTAGAATAAGCTATGTAGAATCAAGGTTATTAATCCATATGCTACCCTACTACTAAATACACTCATCTAAATCCATCCCAAGGTTGGAATACATAGATTTATAGTCTCTAGCATCACTCAAACTAACATTTATACTAGCCTCACTTGCACTGACACTATCACTTAGGTAGGGAGAACTACAACAAGATTGATCCCTCCTCAAATTATTGGTATGTAGGAAACTCTTATCATATCATAGTGTTGAGGATGTCTAGCCTACCTGATTAACATCACACTTTACTACTTATGCTAATCAACTACCTTAATAACATGGAGGTCTAGGGTTTACATGCAAAATCAATAAAATTAGGTCATCGATAAGGAATTAAAACTTATGTGCATAATAATAGGCCTAACAGACTCTAACACAGGTGCATCTAAAATCTTAGAGTATTTTTACATTGAGGACACTAGTGATAAAAATAAGACATTAGTGCCATTGGATTTACTATCTAATTAGGGTTCTTATTGGGCCCCTTTTTACACCAATTATGTGGACCACACCAACTCAACACATCTCAATGATGAGGAAATATTGTGAAATGATTTCTCCCTTTTGTACTTTTGGTGTCAACTAGAGGAATCCCCAGGGATCCTGTAACAACTTGTAGGTATTTGCATGGTGTCAACCTCTAGAGGACATCCTTATAGAAACTTATACATGGCATCTTAGGAAGTGAAAGTGTCATAGTGGTGGATTAAATAGGGATAGTGACCCCCTAATGATGACTTAGCATACGATGTGCACTCATCTAACCTGGGTATCATAGTGGAGAAAATTGACTAGCAACCCTTGATGACATCTCATCACTTGGCATGTGCCTGTTTAACTTGGCAAGGAGATGCCTAGTTTCCTATAAAAGAAGGTTTACATTTAAAGAAGAAAAGGAGGAAACTAACATAGAAAATCTCTACTAAAATGGTTAGCCAAAATTAGAATTTTTTAATTTACATGAATAGATTAGGTATTCAGAATGTATAGCCTAAGCTTGCCTATGAGATACTGGGCATGAGTAATGTTAGGGAAGAACATATGCTCTATTTTTATATCTTGAACTTTATATGCTGAACTATGAAGTTAATGAAGAATGTTTTTAAAGTACTAGAGTGTTGAAACTTGGATGTGTCAAGACTCTAAGGCCTATACCTAGAGTGATATCTTAAAGATGAGCACTTGAACCTAAGCCATTTCCATGACTTGACTAACTTTATTTAATGATCTTTTATCACCCTCCCCACATATTGCATCATTAAGAGCTATGTTTAGCACATATGAATGTATTCCATAAGATTTTTATTCTTGAGAAGGGTCATACCTATTTAATCTCCCTAGAATAGCCTATCACTGACATGATGCTTGAACTTGTCCTACCAATAACTAAGCCCCTTTGAACCCAAAGTTATGTCTTCTTTCAATT
This sequence comes from Torreya grandis, assembly GCA_037957365.1. NCBI lineage: Eukaryota > Viridiplantae > Streptophyta > Pinopsida > Cupressales > Taxaceae > Torreya > Torreya grandis. Next base: position 1,771,303 of record JARHVA010000660.1, read on the forward strand.
ATCCCAATGTAGGCTTGGTCCCTTCATTATTTCACTTAGGCTGAGTACACAAAGATTTTACCTTGTGTGAAATTGATGACATTGTAGTATTGTGTTAAATGTTGTGTGCCAAACCCTAGTATGCTCATGCCTAGCTATACCAAGAATAAAATTGACTTGGCTAGATTGTTAAGTGCGTGACCAAGCACACAATCCAAACCAATGAAATAAACTACAACATTTTGGTTTCATTTTTAAAACCCATGTTGAATTTCATTATTTTAATAGTCAAATAAAGTGATGCTTTGACTATCAATCAAGAATATTTAGCACTATCTACATCAAGTGGAAGATAGCTTTGCATAGAAGTATCCTATATGTAAAGGATACGAGCCAATAAAATGGGTGAAAAATAGCATGTATGATGTTATGTATGAGGTGTTGTTTTGAGAGAGACCTAGGCATGTGTACTAGTGGTTACCTATACTACCTCTAGAAGGTGAAGCTACAACTAGCGCATTGAGTAGACAACAGAGTGTATAAAGAGGCTTGAAATATTGGATGAAGTTTGGATGCATGTTGTAGACAAGTGGTGGAGCAACACATTTAATAGCTATGTGTCTGAGCTCATAGTGTCAACCTTCTCATGCCCTAAAGAAGTATATTACGAGTTTATTTATGAACCAAGGGATACACTTATAATAGGGTTTGGAATTAAACTAAAGAAGATTTTGATGGATTGTGGTTTAGAAATTATAATAATGGAAGGCTAAAATCCTTGCACATATGAGAAAATGTAAAAGGTAATAAGGGAAATCATAAGTGAGGCATGATGGTAGAGGATGAACAACCTAATAGCTAAGAGCTCTAGAGGTTGAACTATAGTAAGTGAAGGCATAGGCTGATGGAGGATCTACAACCTGTAAGTGCTGAGAGAACCCATAGTGAGTGATAAGGGCATGGGTAAGGATTCATTGAATTAGAGTAGAATGAAGAGAGAGGAAGAAGTAAAAGACCATGCTTAGTATTTGGGTGCAAGATTTAATGGGTTATTATAAGACATTGTGATTGAGAATGTTCTAAAAGAATCTATCCCCTTTGAACTTTACGTGTAAGCTCATGCATTAGATTCTCCATCAGAAGATAAAAGAATGGTAACTAAACCTATTACTGATGTTGACTTTAATAGGATTTAATATTTGGATTGAGATTTTGTGATTAAGTGATTCCCTATGATAAATTAAGTGAAAATATGGCAAACCTAGTAAGTTTCATCCTAAGAACCATTAACACAAGTGCAATAATTCCTATGCAAAGGATGTCAGTTACACCAATTGGGAAATATCTTATAAGAAGTGGCATGGTGTGACAAGTGAGTGGTACTATGATAAAATGTTTGAGAGTAAAAATAATAATGATAGGGTCAATTCTCTACCCTAAAATTGGAGGCACTAGAGGGCCACCTCCAACATATATTCAAGGGGGACAAGCACCTCAAAACCTGGCACTTCCCCCTCAAAAAATCTAATATGAGATGGTGATGTACTTGCTCAAGTATCACAGTATATAGAATGCCATGAAGCATTCTCTTAAATGTGAGATATAATGGCACACTCAAGGAATCACTTAGTATGATCAAAAGGAAAATTAGTTCATGACCACATTGTTGAATCACCCCCATACTTAGTATCAAAAAGTTGTTCCAAACTAGGTTATGATTGACTAATATATGCTAAAGGAAGCCTTTTTGAAAGATTTTGATATCCCTAAGTTTAAATAGTAGAGCATCATAGTTCTCAAGGAAATTAGCTAAGGGTTATCTGAGAGTGTGCTCCTATATGATGCATGGTTTAAAACTCTTATCTCTAAGTTTCCATATGACATTCACCCCTCCCAACATGCGTAATTGGTTGTTAGAGACCTGTTAGTACCCTTCAGATGAGCATTGTCCATGAAGATGTTCATATACCCCCATGAAATTCTTAAATCCACATTATGGAGTGAGGCAATAGGCAATTTTGATACCAATATCAACCCATTCATGAAGTTGCATATCATGTCAATGGCATCTTAGCTATAGAAAATAATTACTAATTTAGAACACACCACTCACAAAGGGTTATGGTGCACTGATTGTGAGATAGAGGGGCATAAAAAGAATAAATGTTTTCACCATGATTCTTAAATATGAATTTTTTATGGGTTACATGACTCTTAAAAATATACTATAATGCACCAATCAAGTGAACACTACCATTTATTTAAAAATCTATGATCCCTATACATGTTCCCTAAAGGATTGTCAAGTCATTAATGAGATGCATCATAACATAGAAAGAGGCACGTGGTAGGCAACAACATCAATCAATAGTTAGGCAAGTCAAATAAATAAGGGATATGGCCAACAGAATATGAGTTATTGGAATCAGTGAGGTGCATGTGGGAAAGGAGGATGTGGTAGAGGAATATTCCCACCATGATCATGTTACACTTACGAGTCAGTTGATAATTATTAATGTAAATTCCCCATGTATCCAATGTGTGGGAATTTTTGAGGACCATATGCAGTCAAGGAATACCCATACTTGTACAAAAATTTGACTCAAGGATGGCTTGACAAGGGTGCCATGATGGTTAGGAATCAATCAAAATAAGAAAGGTAGGCTCCCAAGACATAAAAAACTCATAAGGAGCCACCTAAAGTGTAGACCATAACCAAGAGTGGATTCACCACTCATCCAACCTCTGCACCAACCCCAAAATTATGTTTGGATTATGGAAAATCAAGTTAAACTAAGCATATATCATGACCTAAGCCAAAATACATGCACTATCTTGACCTTGCATGATATAAGGACATCCTACAACAAGCCATGTGCATGATACGAAATTTTTAAGGCAATCTCTAGTTGGCCATAGATCTAGAGGCACAAGCCATTGCTTCATGTAGAAGATAAGGTAACTAGGAGGCTAAAGTATAAGAGTTGATTGAAATCCTATGCCTCCTATAAAATAAAGGGATGTTACCTATGCTAAAAGATTTGTTATTAAGGCACATAGGGAAGAAAATAGAAGAAAATTTTATGCCTCAAATGATTGAAGTTGTTGCACTACATATAGAGTGGGCACATGAAGTAACGCATACTTAGAATACAAATCATGACCAAGAGTTATTGATAGATCCCACCATCAATGGATGGTCTATTTGTGAGGTAACTATATACATAGGCAACGAGGTTAATATTATGACCAAAATCACTTGGGAGAAGATGAGATGACAACCTTGATACCCTCACCTCAAATGTTGTTCATGGTTAATAAAAATCATGTGTAGATTATTAGGATATTGAAGGGTTTCATTGTAGATATCATGGATGCCAAGTCCCAAGTTGACTTCAGGGTCATTGAATTGGTAGAGCATGATAACTATCTAGTGCTCTTTCATAGGACATGGTGCTATGAAAATAATATAAACATGTGCTTTAAAAGTGCTACATGAATTTTTAAAATGGAAAAGAGAGGGTGGTGATCCCTCTATCAAGTGATCAATATCCACCATATGTGGAAAGTATTGATCTTGAGGATGAGATCAACCACATTTACAACATCAAGTGTAGGGCATCAATAAGCTTAACCCTAGTGACCAAGGCATACTCAAATGGGAATATGGACAATAAGCCTTTGATAAATTGATGTAGCCTAAAAATTATGGGTAGAAGAGGGTTACAATATCACTAGCCAAAGGTGACACCTAGTGTATACATCTGAGCCAAGGCTAACTAAAACAAGACTGGTTAGGATTGAGTACAATCAAAAGACATGGGTTCCCCATGCTAGAAATGCCAAAAAAGGTTGTTCCAAGTAAGTAAATGGATGATTTAAGAACTCCCAAAGTTGAATAGAGATATCCTATAGAGAGGTATGTTCATAACATTAAGTCTTACATCCCCATGGAAATAGATTGAATAGGTACACTAGTTCATACCTTGAACTACACTATTTTTCACTGGTGGGCATTATAAAGACATAACTTGCCAACATGGCAAGATGTAAAGGTATAATATGCACTAGGTTTAGCAAGAGTAATGAGGACCTAGATATACTTGGTTACTTTGGCAATTTTGACCAAATCATGTATGTGTGTTTGTGTGAGGTAACCTAGATTGTCTGACACAAACATGCCAAGGGGCATGTGGATGCACACCTATAAGACTTTGAAAACATGGATGTGAGTGTGGTACATTGTAAATGAGATGCACCATGAGATACAAAATGAGGATATACTCAAGGAGAGGTTAATGCACACCTTTTCCTTTTATTTTTAGAACTTAGCACTATTAGAGCCAATACAAGTCATTCATAAGGTAGTGTTTAAGGACACTGCCATCCTAGAAGAGTGCCTTAGTGAAATGTTTGGGGAGAAATTACTAGCACTCCAAATATTCTTTGAATAATGGTGCTCAACAATAACTCGAGTGTGTAGGATGATGACACCTAAAAATCATAATTAGAATTCTCTAATAAGAAGGCAAAAACATATGTGCCTTGTGGATGATAACACCCCAGATGAAGATGATTTGACACATCTTCAAGTTGAAAAAATTGAGGGGACCTAACAAGTTGAAGACTCTCATCAGGATAAGAATGAACCCTACCACATGCCACTCAAGACCACTAAAGTAGACATCAATATAGAAGGTGACCTAAAGATTTCCACTATAGGTGCTTACTAGTCTAAGGTAGAGATGGTGAAAATCATAGACCTCTTAAAGGAATTTCAGGACTTATTCTTACATAGTTAGTAGGACAAGAAGGGATCCCACCCTTCCCTTGGAAAAATGAACATCAAGCTAGTGGATGGTGTGAAACTGGTCAAGAAACACCTATATAAAATGAATCTCAATCTTCATACCAAGGTGAAAATAAGGATTGATGGAATTATTATCACTGACATCATCTACCCTATATAAGAATATAAATGGATGAGCCTGATGGTCATCAGCATCAAAAATGATGGGTGCATATGAATTTCCATCAATTATAGGCTCTTAAACACCACCGACATCAATGATCCATTCTTGACCCCATTCATTGATGAGGTCCTAGATGGAGTCATAGGCTATGAAATCTATACTTTCACTAATGGTTTTTAAGGCTACCATTAGGTGAAAAATAAGGAGGATGATAAGCCCAAAATAAACTTTATGACTAAATGGATTTGTTTCACTTATAATGTGATGCCCTTTGGAATTAATAATGTGCCATTCATATTCTCTAGAGTGGTTATCACTACTTTCAATGACTTTATCCATAAGTTTCTCCAAGTGTATCTCAATGAATGGATTGTGTATGGCCTTGTAAAGGACACTATGACAATCTATACCTCATGTTTGAGAGGTATATGTAGTTATAGATATCATTAAACCTAAATAAGAGCATCTTCATAACCCCCTTTAGAACATTTATTAGGCACATCATCTGTAAGGATGGTTTACTTATTGATATTATGAAGATAACAAACATAATTTAGCTCCAAACTCCTTCAACATAGAAATACATCCATGCATTTCTAGGCCATTGTGGCTATTACAGGAAGTTTATATGGAGCTATGAAAAGATCACAACACCTCTAGAGTAGATTTTGTATAAATATGGTATATTCTATTAGGGTGAATTGTAAGAGGAAGATTTTAAAACATTGATGTTGAAGTTGGTTATCATGCCAATTTTATAATTCCTAGGCTGGACTATTCCTCTCCACATCCACACTGATGCTTCAGGTTTTACAATTGGCACCATATTGTCACAACTAGGTGAGGGAAATATAGACCAACCCATATCCTTAAAAAGTATAAAATTGACACATGTAGAGTAGAATTACAACACCATCAAGCATGAGGCACTGATAATGGTTGATGCCTTTAAAAAAATTAGATAATACATATTGGCAACTCCATTCATCTTGTTTGTAGATCATGAGGTACTCAAGTACCTCATGAATAAGTCTATTTTACATAGGTGCATATGTATATGGATTTTTATATTTCAATAATTCTAGTTCTCTATTGTTTTTAAACCTAGAAATCATAACTTGGGGCCAAACCATTTGTCTCACATCAATTTTGGTGATGCAATGGTGCAAATTAAGGATGACATGTTAAATGTAGAAATATATCAAATCCAACACATCCTTGAAGATTTATCAGAGATTATCACTTTCTTAATGTCTAGGTTTGTGCCCCAGACCTTGTCAACTAAGGAAAAGAAGCAACTTATAGTTTATACCACCCCCTTTCACCTCATTGAGGGGGAGCTATATAAACTCATTAGAGATGAAGTCCTACATTAGTGTGATATATAACATGAAAGAGACTCTATCTTATAGGAAGTACATGAGGGAATTGTAGGAGTCCATTATGCTAGAGATGTAGTAGCATGCAAGGTATTGTAGTAAAGCTTGTGGTGGCCAATCTTGTTCCAAGATGCAAATAAGTATGCCAAGGCATGTGACATATACCATCATACCAAAAATCCCAACCATCAATGTGAGATTCCTTTCATTCCCATTCTTTCCTAGACATCATTTGAGAAATGGTCCATTGAATTTTTTAGGCAACTCACTCCCACAACATGGTGCATAGGTGAAAGATATATTTTAGTGGCCACTAACTATTTCACCAAGTGGGCTAAATCCACACCAATAAAAGACTACACAGTCACAATAAATATGTGATTCATATGGGATAACATCATAAGATGGTATGGGTGCCCATTAAGTCTAACTAGTGATAGGGGAACTCATTTTATCAATGAGACAGTGTGCATCTTTTTGATCAAATACATGGTGTCAAACCATAAGACCACACCCTATCATTCATAGGTCAATAGCGCATCTAAAGAATTCAATAATATCCTGGGAATGTGCCTAACAAATATATGTGATGTAGGTTGAAAATATTGGGATGAACATGTTTTAGTGTTATTCTAGGTGTACCACATGACATATAAGCACTTGAATAAGGCTACACCATTTCAAATAGTGTTTAGTGTTGAAATACTTTTGCCCATGGAATTCACGGTGCCCTCCTTATGCATTACACATATTAGTCACTTGGATGACTAAGAATCTTTAAGCACAAGGTTAAAATACTTGAAGTGTTTACATGAGAAGTGCACCTAAGCCAAATAGAGTTAGCAGATTGAGAAGGCATGCTAGAAGCATTTACAAGACAATCATATCAAGCACAAGGAGCTGACTAAAGGAGTATTGGTATTTCTCTATGATTTTATGTACTTTAAGCACCTAGGCAAATTGAAAATATGGTGGATGGGAGCCTACATCATCCTCCACACATTGGACATAGGCACATGTAAGTTGTGCACATTGTTCATAAAAATACTCCTTGGGCATTTCAATGGCAATCAACTAAATCCATATAGGTAGTAGGATGGTGCTTGCACGATAAAGACTCTAACTTCTTTGTCACTAGTTATTTTGAGTTGGGATAACCAAGATAAAATTTGACACAAGCTAAACCATTATTTTATTTTTATTTTGTTCCTTGTATAGTGTATAGAGGCAATGAGCAATGTGTCATGGTCATAAGAACTTATCTATTAATACTTCACACATAATTCCAATCATGTGAGTCAATCATTTGCACCCTCTTGGTACATGAGGCCAAACATCTAAATGGTGGGTGCATGAAGCTTACCAAACACAAGCAGAAGTAATAAAAGATACATATTCATAAGATTAATAGTTTAGGGCACTTGAAGGCCCAAAAATGAACCACTTTGTCATTACCTTTACACTGAAGTTAAAAGAAGATTCATCCATTGATCCTGCACTAGAGACCTAAGAGGAAAGTGAAGAAGCTTAACATGGTTCAATGCAAGGAAGAAGTAAATACACACAATCTAATAGTTCACAATAAAATTTTAAGAGAAACAAAGTGCTAGAGGGATAGAACAAGGGATTTATATGGGGTAGGATAAGCTAAGGCAAGATGACATGCAAGAAATTGACCAAGGTAGAGAAGTGAATTTGAAATAGGAGCACAATTAGAAGAGAAAGTGAAACCAAGGAGGATAAATCATATGCATGTGAGGGACTACACCTAGGTTTCTAGAAGGAAGGTGAAGGTTATACCAAGGATATACATGTAGAAGAAAATTATCTAAGATAGCTAGTGTCCACCCAGAAATAAGTGGGAAGCGATCATTTGAACCACATGCCACTTTTCTAAAAAATCCATTAGGAGCATTAAATGAGGTGGTGGTTTGGCACAAAAATACATAATTAATGTGTTAAGGATAAGATATTCTCAAAGGATTTTGTATATTTTCATGTTTTCCAAGAGATTAACATGTTTATACCATAAAGCCTATATTAATGATGGTAGATGAAAATGAAGGGTATAAAATAAAAAGCAACATATTTTATTAGTTTATAAATTTTAAACTAACCCAGACTTAGATCAAACCAAAGTAATAACTAGATATCCAAAGAGGAAAAACCCTATTGTAGTGAAAAATTGAACAATTTAGGCACCTAGAGAGGATGAAATCACATTGATAAAGATTAAATTCATAACAAGGCCAAGTTGAAGGGTTGGGGAGAGAGATTTATGTAGAAAGTAGAATTGGAATGATAATATATTTCCCAAGTAACCATTAATGGCCAAATTAAATTTGAGCTAAAGATAAAATCACAAATTCCATTATTGTAGAAGCACCAACCACAGTTCAAGGTTTCAATAAGCCACACTTACTAAGGTTCAACACAAGCATATGTGGGATAGTGAAGAAGCAAAAAATAGAAATCTTTGTGTAAGTGAGATAGGAACCCAAGTGAATGAATATTTTAGAGGATATTATAGCTACCAAGACAAAGTCATAACTGATTGAAGTAGTTAGCATCATTGAGCTAGACACTAAGGTTCTAAAAAATATGTCATACTAGTATATATAGTTTTCCCTAGAGCTTTGGGTGGGGGAAAATTGGCACTCATTTGTGCACAAATAATAACTCAAAGAGTATAACTATTGGATGTCAAATCACTTTCAATACTTGATGTAGGATTTTGTGGTGGACACAAGGCACAAGTTAGTGCAAGATGATGCCCTCTTCAACTTCTTAATTTGAGACAAGTTAAAATATTTAAATGAAACTCAGATATATGAGTCACCCTACTTTGGGAAATGAGTAGAACTCATACATTTCCTAATCTCACACATCTACAAGGACCACATCTATTTTTCAAGATGGCACATTAACATTTTATCATAGTTGATCAAGAATATAACCAAGCTACCAAATTCCAGACAAGACATCCATCAACTAATAGACGATGATGAAGAGGTAGAATGCATTGCAAATCTCCTCAAGTACTTCAAGGTGGGTTTCACATTTGCCATCAACAAGTGTGAGGACAAAGGCATGAGGGTGATGATAAGTCTCATGAGTTCTAAATTATGCTTCGGTGGTTGATGGACTAATGTTTCAAAGGTGTACCTCTACATTGCATACTACATGGCATAAGGAGTATAATTCAACATTACCAAGTTAATCATAGAGGATTTGGTGAAAAATGCATTGGAATTTCATGGAACCAAGGGCATCTTTAGGTGGGGATACATCCTCATATTGATTATTATGGAGGAAATTAGGATCCTAGACAAGAGTGAGGATAATTTATGGGTGTTCCCAAAACACTATAAATCTCTTACACAAAAATATAAAGACTACACTTACCCCACCACATTCAAGCCCAAGTAAAATACATGCATAATTAACTAGTGAAAAAATTATATATAATCCTTTAGACTAGAGTGGCACATTCCCCATAAGCTCCCCCAGAGTATGTTCAAAATTACATCTTTTGCTATAATCTAACATTATTATGTAGAACACTTGGTGTTATGAGATGGGAACAAGTTAGTATGGTTGAAAATACCCTTTGCCTTCTTGGTAGGGTACTTTAGGGATGTGTTTCAAAGGATATCTAATTCAAAATAGATAGATATTCCAGTAAAGGAACTAGATGTAGAGAGGCATAGATTGAGGCACTGATTCCCTTACATAGATGGAAAGTCCATTGATAATGAAGAAGATGCCTTGGATTGCATAGGCAGCAATCCCATCTAATGGGTCACCATCCTTAGCTTCATATATAGACTATACTATGATATGAATCCATGAAAGAATGATTCTAGTGTTGAGTAGAGGGAAGGCCCCCTAATCTAGATCAAGGATGAAGGAATGTTAGTTCTAACCAAAAATAAATAGTCTATAAAGAAAAAGATGGGGGGGGGGATTTTAGAGGAAATAAAAGAGTGGGCTAAGGATTAAATTTTATTTATAAGTATAAGCATCTCCTTTGACCTCCATACTAAATCACATGAACTTCATGCTAAAGACTTCCCCTAACATAGGAGAAAAGAAGAAGGGGAAGGCTCTTCCTATGGCATAAAAGATAATCCTATATGAGTTAGAGGAAGAAGAGGAGGAAGAAGAAGAAAGTGGGAGGTGCACATACATAGTACCCAAAGATGGTGAGTTATTATCAAGTGAATGGACCCCCTACCCACCACCTCAAACTAATTTAGAGAAGCAGAGGTAGAGATCGAGGAAACTTGGCTTTAGTGAAGCCCAAATGTAGTGGGTGCAGGAGCTAGATGAGAAAAAAGGATAAATGACAAAGGTTGGGATACTAAAAGAGGTTATTGAGATGGTCGAGTTTGAAAAATGAAGGAAAGAGGAAGAACATAAGGTGTAGATGGGAGAAGGAAGTAAATAAGGAGAAATAAGAGAATAACTTAAATAAGTAACACATTTAGGCACGTCAATAGAAGAAGAATTAATTTTCTAGTGGAAAGACATGGGCTTGAACTAATGGAATATTGATGTGGCACTAAGGTTACACTATAAGTGCAAGGACATGAAAGCCAATGGTATGTCCCAAGCTGATATAGATCAATTAAAGGCTGAGGAAATAAAAGCAAGAGAAAATAAGTGTCAAGCAGAAACTACACAGAGGAAGGCCAAACAAGAGGAGGCAGAGAAGAAGGCCAAGGAAGATAAGGATAGAAGAAAGGAAAGAGAGGAAGAGGTGGCCTAAGAAAAAATGGTCAAGATGATAAAGGAATGAGAAAATAAAATTGTTATCATTAGCATAGAAATAAGAGAGGAAAGGTTACCTAAAAAGGCACTTAGCACCTCCACAAAAATAGTAGAAAAAGCTACACAACAAGTGTTCCCTAGCTTTGAAGGGGTTTCTGGAGATAAAGAAGTGATACTAGAATATTGGATAAATAAATAAGGAGATGGAGGCCCTATTAGAGCGAGAAGAGAAGAAGGATGGTGTAATGAAATCTTATACCAAATATCCATTACAATTGGAAATAAATGAGGGGTAAAATTCCATGGAAGAAATCCTACATGAAGAACATGATCGTGTGTCTATCACCAAAGATAGATAAGTAGACAAGGGGGGAAGTTTGATGAAGAACACCAAGAAAAAGAAGGAACTAACATAGGCACCAACACTACTAAAGAAGAAGAGCTAAGTAAGGGAGAGGAATATGAGATAACAAATGAGGAAAGAGCATAGTATGAATTTAAATAGGATGAGGACTTTTATGATAGAGTGTATGACACTAAAGACTACCATGACCTTGGCATGCCACTAGGTCTCTTGGGCCCTAGATTTATACATGGATGAGCTCAAGTTTGAGGTTCTAAAAAAATCAATTTAGATAACCAAGAAGCTAGAGGAAGGGCATGATTACCAACTCATAAATCCTCAATACATGAACCTAATGTGCTCAACTAATGCCCTGATCAGGAAGTCTTCCTTAGTAGCATGCAAGAATATCATCAATGATGTTCATGCTAATAGTTGGAAGAAGAAAGTGTAATAGATTAATAAGGATCTTGAGGACATAAAGATCAAACTTAAATAAATGTTCAACTATGTAGAAGAGGTATATCTATCCCTTTTAGATGGTGTATATACCTTAGGTAAGTGGACAAGATATGGGTGCTTGTTAAGCAAATGAATCCTCAAATGAATCCAACACTAGAGGAGAAAAAATACCCTTGTGAGGCCTTAAGAGGAGAGTTGAAAAAGAATTTGGATGTGGTGGAAGACCTCTTCGCTAAACATGAAGATGGTGTATAGGAAGTAGATGCTATCTTTTATAGCTTCACCACCTAGGTAACAGTCACTGAAGCACACCTTAAAAGGCAAAAGAAGAGAAAGACACTTTATTCCCACACTCCTCGATGCATAGAATTGATCATGTCTAAGTAATAGCAAAGATCAAAACTCTTAGTGCCCAATTAAAGACCCATGAGCAATACCTAGAGACTCTCTTTCATTCCTTTCAAACTAAGGCTAGTGAGTAGGGGGATATCTTAGGTGGTGCGGTAAGGCAAGCAAAAAAAAAGCTTAAGGCCTTCAAGAAAGAACTAGAAATCATGGATGTTCTTGCCCTTGAGGCTGCCTCAACTAAAGCACATGGTGTTATTAAATAAATCAAGGGTGATATATAAGGTTTTTAGAAATTCTAGGTAGAATTAGAGTAGGGTGTGCCTGAATATTGCACATCAAAGGTGTTAAAAGACTAGTCCAAGGTAGACTAGTAATTCTATATGGGGTAATGTTGGGCCCCCTTTTACACCAACTACATGGACCATGCCAAATTGAAACATCTTGGTGATGAGGCAATATTGTACAATTATTTCTCTCTTTTGTAATTTTGGCACTAGCTAGAAGAATCCCTAAAGGTCTCATGCTAGTTGGTAGATAATTACATGGCACTAACCTCCAAAAGACATCCCTAAAAGAACTTGTACATGGTATCTTGGGAATAAAAGGTGTCATAGTGGTGGATTAGGTAGGGATAGAAACCCCCTAGTGAAAAATCAACATATGATGTGTGTTTGTCTAACCTAAGAAGTGTAGTGGAGTCGATGGACTAACAACCCCTAACAATAGCCCATCACTTGGCATATGCCTATCTAACCTGGTAAGGAGATGCCCAATTACATATAAAATAAGGCTTCTATTTGAATAAGAAAAGGATAAAAATAAAATAGTGAATCTCTACTTAAATAAAGATCCAACATTATCATTTTGTAATATACATGAATAGATTAGGTATTTGGAATGTTTAGCCTAAGCTTGCCTATGAGTTGTTGGGCATCAGTAGTGTTAGAGAAGAGCATATACTCTATTTTTATATCTAAAATTTTTAAGTTGAAATTTTAATTTATTTAATAATGTTTTTGAATCACTAAAGTGTTGAAACCTGGATGTGTTGAGACTCTAAGACTAGCCCCTAAAGCACTATCCTAAGGATGAGCACTTAAACCCAAGACATTTCCATGACTTTCCTAACTAATTGAATGGTCTTTTCTCACCCTCCCTATATATTGTACTATTAATAGCTATATATAACACATATGAACATATTTTATATGAATTTTACCCTTCATAAATATCACACCTATTGAAACTCCCCAAAATATCCTAGTGTTGATAGGTTGCTTGAACTCATCTTTCCAATGACTAAGTTCTTTTGAACCCAAATTTGTGCCATGTTTCAACTATCCCAATGCAAGCTCAGTCCCTTCACTATTTCACTTTAGGTGAGTACACAAGGCTTGTCCCTTATGTGAAACTGATGTTAGTGAAGTAGTGTGTTAAATATTTTGCACTAGACCCTAGTATGCTCGTGCCTAGATATACTAAGCATAAGACTAACTTGGCTAGACTGTTAAGAACATGACCAAGCACAAAAGCTAAACTAATGAAATAAAATACAATAGTGATACTATATAGTATGGGCTATGACACTTAGATTAACTCTTATCCTAATTTTTAGCCTCCAATTCTTCTATCTCGATCTGCTTCCAACTAAGTACTTGTTTAAAGAATTTCTTGTTATTTTTAGAAAGGTCAAACAAGGTTAATTTTTCTATAAATGAGTGGATATGTTGCATATTTTATAACCTAATTTACTATACTCATCCCCTTTAACAACCTAGGGATTAATATCCATAACCCTAAGATGTTAAATCATGTGTAATGGCAAGTGTGCCAAATGGACATCATGGCAATATCATTAGAAGAATTAAATGAGTGATATGATGGATGAGTTCATGGATAAGTAAATGTGTGTTACCCCTTGAAGGTATAAAAGGTTAATTACTCATAATTTTAACACTATACTATTACAAAATCACAAATTTACAGAGCCAAGCAGAGTGTTTTCGAGTTACTAGAGGATCATTTATCAAATTTCAGTGACCAAATCACAATTTTGATGTAAGGTGATTATCTTAAATAGAGATATTGGTGGAGTGATGATTATAGAATCATATTTAAATGAAATTTTAGGTTGTGTGTGTTATTTCCATCTATTGGAGGACATTACATTAGGAGAGATGAGGAAGTTAAATCAATAATCACATATTCATTTGGGAGGATCAGATGACCATGCCTCAACCTTCAGGATCCTTAGAGGGTGATGAAGCCAAATAAAAATGATTAAATAAATGATCTCTTACTTATGATTCATGAAGAAGAAGACTTTGAGGGTGTAGGAGTTGTCATACCCATAATTTCATGGTATAAAATCACATCAAAATCACACCATTTTTTCTTTTCTTAAATCACCACACTGATGGATGCACTGATCACATGTGAAATGATGAAACATATACAAGATTAAATATATTCTCAAGAAGATACATGAACCTAAAATGGTATAAAAATAACATATAAATAATGTTTCATGTAAAAAATATCACAAACAAGATATATGCAAGCTTAAATAACACACCTGATAGCTAGTGCATAGCTCGACAAACTATACTTTAAAAGGCAATTGAAAAAACACCTCCACAAGGTGAAAAATCTTTTTATCAATTAATATCAATTCTATTATCTATAGGGTACACATATGATGCAACAAAGCTAAAATTAGACAAAGTAAATGCCAAAATATACTTATTTTTCAATTTGGTTTTGACTAAAAGTGATTGCATTACCTAGAATATTATGCATAATTTGGGTAAGAAATTATGTTGCTAAAAAATAGCAAACAACCCAATTTTAGAGATATTGAATTTCCAAGTTAAAAATAAAACTCATGTAATTTTTAAGAGGCATTCAGATTATAAAATATCTAAATATAACTATGTTAATCATGTCACTTTTCAAGTGACTTTGTTGGTTGTAATTAATAAGACAACACATATTTTTTGTGAATGTCTTCCAAAATGGGTATGCCAACTAATATCCATAAAGGATAGAATGCTTCTAGTTATGGTTCATCACTCCCCTATAATAGGAGATGTGGTTAAAAGTCTCAAATTTAATACAATAATCTATTTAGGTGTTTTTCCAAACTCATCTATGAGCTATTTCCAATAGATTTACACATGAACCAAGAAAACAAATAGAATAAATAGGCCAAGAAAATTGATTACTAAAATTAGTAAACTACCTCCAACCAAATAATTAAAAAATCCTTAAATAATATAAATATCGGTAAAAATATTTATAACTTTATTTTTTGTAGAATAATAAAATATTCACAACTAAAACAAGTCTATTTTGGAGCAACTTTATAGACAACAAGACCCTGAAAGTGCAATCTTTTTTATAAATTACTTCAACTGGCCTATAAAATTGATACATGACTATGATAAATTCATACTGGTAATTAATTTAAACTCCCATATGATAGGAAATATGGTTTTAATAATAATTTTCATGAAATTTATCATTTTACATATTTTTATGAGCCCAACTTTGAGCTATCCTAAGCTGATTTTCCAACAAGCATAGTCACATTCAGAATTGGACTTTTTCACTTGTGGCATCCTAATTAACATTATTTAATTGAAAAAACATTGAGATAAAATGTTATTTTTTATGGTTTGATTTAATTTAAAGATTAATTCTTGGGATAATTCAAGTTGATATACCTACAACGGTATAATAAACCCATTATTTCTAGCTAACTGACTGTAATATGAGAAGTTCAAGATTAAAAAACATGGATAAATTCCAAGATTAAACATATAATAGTTACCAATTCTATAATAATTATAATCTCAAATAATCAACCATAGATTATCAGGGAGGGATGTTATACAATTTTATCCTAGTTGTAGATAGAACAAGTGATCTTTAACAATGCAAAAAGTATTATAAAATTAAACAAATATATTAATCATAATCTTATCTCTAGTTACTCCTGCAAACCCACAAGTGCATTAGTGCAAAGCTAGAAAGGGTTTCCATTTAATTCCATTTAATTAATCAAGTAAAAATCATAACAAATAAGATATGCAAAAATCAAAAGTATTTACTCTTATGAAAGAAATCAATTATCATTTAACTCATTAACTTGTTAAAGTAACATCTCTATTTTTTTAATTATAATGGATAAAATTAAATTAAATAAAAAAGTATATATTCATTCAATTTTAATCATACAATAACATAATCATACCAATTGTACTTTTTGGTTGTCCTAAGATCAAATTTTACATTTTATGGGTATTCCAAGTGGTAAGCTACAATGGATAAAGAATTTAAAAGTTATTATTAGTTATCCTATTTAATCTACATCCCGTCATGACCATCTATGACCTTTTAATGTCATACTAAATTCCATCATAAGTGTAAATAAAAATATATGGGAAAGATAAAATTCTAACTAATAAGTTAGTCCCTAAATGGACATAGTGCCCTAAATAAATTAAATTCTTATTTCTAATTGCTTCACACAAGCATGCAGACTAAGAGGATTATCAACTAATATACTATTAATTCTCATGTTAAAAGGGGGACACCCCTATAAATATTTTCCACTAAAATTTATTCCCATTGCTACTACTTAACTCAACCTCGATGAATAAAAAATAAGATCTATAGTTGTTATAACTATTCTGATATCCTAGAGGTTTATAATTCTCTCATCATCATCTTGAGATTAAGTAATAAAGAATATATAAATTTGAGTCCTATAAAACAAGATTTAAATGAGCTAAAACAATAGTGGATCTACATTCTCTTGGCACCCACTTTTATGCACTCTATTTTCTATTAGATGAATAATACACTTAATGAAGCACCATTTGAAGAGGCAAATACTTTTAGTAAAAAACTATAATATTAAATTTTACTAAGTTGTGCATGTAACTACATTTATATCCAAAACACCAATAAAAACACTGCACCTACTCTTCACTAGTGTAATTTACCAAATTGATCTATTTACTTACTAGTATTTGTATTTATCCTCAATGCCAGAATATCAATTATGCATCCATATATATATATGATAAAAACTTTATCTTTCTTTATGTAAACAAGAGTGCCATATATAAAGTGAAATCATCTAAGAAGACAAAATTAGATTAAAACTCTTCATACTAGAGTTTAATAGAGTCATAAGGAGTTCAAGAAACTATCAAAATTTTATGCCTATTCTATCTCTTGCATAATCTAACAAGAATAACTAGATTCCTTATTTGGCATTTTTTTTTAAAAAAAACAACACCACTAGCTAATTTTTTAGATCAAAATTAGGTTGGTCTTTCTACAGGGAAAATATAAATCATTATTTACAATAGATTTTTCTAGGATGGAAAGATTATTAAATAAGGAATCTACACAAAACCATAGAGTATTATTGGAACACAGACATAGCATTTCACCTTATTTGATTTTTAGAAATAGATAAGTCTTGAAATAAAGACAAATTCCCAATCAATATAAAATTCAATCTATTGATTGGTTATAAAATCCAACTCACAAGGCATAAAAACATAGGTCAAAGATAGAAAATGTTACAGCTATTTGGATTACCATAAAGATGAAGAGTTTTTAGAGAATGAAGAAACTAGAACACAATATTTCTCTATTGGATAGTTTTTACTAAGCCCAAGCTCAAATTAAGAAAGATTATCCAAAAAACTACCATCCTTCCACTGAGTTTGTTCAAATAAATTAAAAATTTAGATAATTACATCTTAAGATATGATAAATTGTATGGAACTATTCTCGTTTAATATATTAAAATGTGAACCAAGATATTGAGGATGAGATAAAATTTAACAATTTATAATTAAATTACACTAATACTCTCACATTTAGTATGATATTTACTTGGATAAAAGAATGGAATCTATAGGAACAATACTTTTTTGATGATGCCAAGCATCATCCTTCTTCTCCTGCTCACTCCAACTCCTCTCTACTACTCAAAGTTTGCTCGATGTTGAGTTTATCCTTTCATTCTCAAATGAATTTCATGGATTTTATTTCATTTATCCTTTGAGCACCACAAATTTTGATTAAGATACAAGGATAGAATAGGTGGAAATTAAAAAAAGGATGGTGAGATGGGATGATAACCTTCCACATACTCAAAAGACTAAAATTTTTGCATTCCTTCTCCTCTATGCCATTTGACTCCCAAACAACTACCCTGGTCTAATAAATTTTTGACATGATAGACATGACTATCTCCACCTAAGTTCCATGATGTAAAAATGGAAGGGAGGTTTGAGTCTATAGAAACAAGGAATGCTCCTGGAGAATTAATTTCTTACCAAGCCAAAATCAGATTTCCTCATGATTTGAGGTTATATTTTATCATATCCCCCACAATCAAATTTTTTTTAACTATGATCAAACCATGTGCTCACCATGTACATGATAATATAAATTATTTCAAAAGATAAAATGAATATTTCAAGGAAGAAATAATATGATTGTTGTCAACCTGGAGCTGCACCTTATTCAAAGACGTGCACGAAAAAATGGGCAGTCCTCTATTCGGCTGAAACAATGGGATCTCCTCACGAGGGTGGGTGCCCCAACAGTGAGGAGAACCTCTAGAGAAGGCTGGTTCCTGTATGATGTATCAATTAGGATTCCTACTCTACATTGTGGACTACCATGGAAAAGGGAGAAGGAGAAACTTAAAGGGAAATCCTACCTAAAAGGGGGTGATACACTAGAACTATGATCCTACTCAGCTCGGAACCTTGAACACTGAGCAAATAACAGAGAAGGAAGACCTTAGACTTCAAATTAATCACTTTTGCATAAGTATTTCATGCAGAGGTTTGGTTCAATTACTAAAACCTGAGGGAAATGGTGGAGAGAGGTCTGATTAAAGACACTTTATAGCCACCTACATCCACTTACAGTCTCAGCAAAAGACAATGAAGAACACTTTAACATGACCTGCACAAAGACAATATAGCAACTAGGTATGAGCAGAATTTGGGAAGGGAGAAAACTCTACCACTTATGCAAATTGCTGAAAAATATACACTATGCCAAGTTTGAAACTTGAAAGTACACTCCTGCTTATTGCTCGAAAAGGTTATACAACTCTTAATGGCAGAGTCTGGTTTAACCAAGAGAGATTGGATCTTTTTTTTTTTAAAAACAAGGCTGAAAAGCCATTATATAGGAAATTACAAGAGGCCAAAGATAGCCATATAATCTTTAAGAGAAATTTTCACTTTGGTTAACGTAATAAAAAATATTTTTCCTGTCTTTGCATGAATTATCCTTGTTTGATGAAGCGCACTCATCCTTGCATGGAAATCTTTAAATTTGGATGTGGTGTTTGATTAATTATGCAATTCCAAAAATGGACTAGTCAACTCCCTGTTATGAACTCAAAAGCCCAGTTGAAGCCAAATTCAGTCCTTCGAATGCATGTTCTGAATGAAGACAAAACAGGGTCTAAAATAATCAGTTAACTGAGACTTATACCGTTTATTCAAAAATAGATTCGGCATTTGCATGAAAGTTTTTCTAATTCTGGTCGTGTCTTATTCTGCGTCAGGATTCCATGTTCAACTCCTTTATCGAATTGCCTATTTTCTACTCCTTTGCACAGTCGGCTTCAGTCCATTTTTTGGATTTTCTGCTATTTCTAAAAGTCCAACGGCTACTTCCCATGGCCTAAATTTGATGACCTGCAGGATGTCACCGGAAGCTTTACCTTTCTTTCGGAAATATTTCCGCAGGCTTCTTACTTAGCTGGCTCTTTTGTTTGTGTCAGCTTTTGAAAACCGGTCTAAGCTTTTGTCCAAGTCTTTATTTCTGTGGGCTTTTGCATTGGTCGCTAGCTTTGCAAATGTTTTCCGCAGGCTGTTGAAAGTTCTGCGGGCTTTTGAACGGGCTCTCGGGGACTTATCCCTCTCGCAGACATTTTCCTGGGGAAAATTCCCGTGGACAAAAAGTTTGGGTGAAATTCCATGGGCAAAAATGTCTGGTTGAAATTCCATAGAAAAAATGTCTGGGTGATATTCTGCAGACAAAATGTCTGGGTGAAATTCTGTGGGCCTTTTTTGAACAAGTCTTTGGACAAGTCGATAAAGTGTCCTTCGCAAAAGTCTAGCCAGCTTCCATATGGCAGTTCGAGTGGCATCTCCATGGCCTCCAACAGTCAGTGTGTCCTCCTAAGTGGTAGCAAATCGCCCAAGTTGGCAGTCTGTGTCATGTATCCTTCATGTTTTTCCAGCCAGACAGTCCACGTGTCAGTTCGCATTTTACTTTGGAAGAATTGGATGGTGCCCAGCTTTTTTGCAAAAGCTTGTGGTCTCTTTCTATTTTAAACTTGCTGAATTCCTTTGGAATTATTGGAAGCGTCCCTTCCGAAGGGTACCCTCCCCTTTGAAAGTCTTGAAACTATCCCTTTTCCTTGTCTTTTGCAATTTTTTCGAACTTCTTCTAAGTGCTTTACAAATCTGAGTGAGTGCGTAGATTTTCCTTAAGTGAGTACGTAGAAAATCAACTGCCCGAGTCCGTAGAAATTTGGATTTAGTCTGCAGATTTTACCTTGAGTGAGTCCGTAGATATCTTCTTGAGTCCTTAGAAAATCTCTGAGTGAGTCTGTAGAAATTTTCATTGAGTCTGTAGAAAACCTTCGTTTCTGAGTGAGTTCGTAGAAATTTTCATTTGACTATGTGAGTCCTTAGAATCTGCAAAGGAAAATAATCAATTCTTCCTTCCTTGACTGAAGACGAGAACTTTTCAAATGGCAAGAAAAATCTGACTCGTGGAAGATTCGTCAACATTCTGGTGACTCAGCTGGGAAGCATGCCTGCTACGCTTGAGGATCCAGTCGTGTATAAACGCTATATGAATCCCAGATGGTGAATCTGATCTCTGATTGAAAAACTGCTCTGATCATTGCTGTAATAACCTCCTTCAAAATAAGAAGGAAAACACATGAAAGTGGAAAACTAACTAAAGCAAATGTGCAAACAAGCACTTATTAAACAAAACTGAAGCAAACTACTGTGCTTTTACAGTACTTAGAGGAAAGCAAAGAATAATTAAATATGTACATGGAACTTTGCTCCTTAATAGCAATGTTTTAGATGTATCCCATTGACTGGGATTGGAAGCTCTTCGCCATCCATCTTAGCAAGTTGGAAGGCGTTGTGGGATTTGCAGCTGGAGATTATGTATGGGCCACTCCAAAGTGAATCAAACTTGGTGTGCCTTCCTGGTTTGGCCCGGTCCTCATCCCACTTAAGGACCAAATCTCCTTCATTGAAACTTCGTGAGGAAGCTCCTTTGTAAAATGTCTTTTTGACCTGTTCCTGATGACTTTCCATGGCCAGCATGGCTTGATTTCTTGTTTCTTCTAGCTCCATAAGTTCTGCATACCTGATCTCCATAGGCTCATTTTCTAACAGTTCAAGTTGGTGCATTAATTCTAGGGTGGGAAACTCAAGAGAGATTGGTAACCTTGCTTCCCTACCATAGACCAGCTTGTAGGGAGAGTTAGCTATCGACCTTTTGTAAGTAATCCTATCAGCCCATAGTGCTGACTTCAGCTTGAGGTACCAAGATCTCTGATTGTCTTCAATTGTCCTTCGTATGATCCTCAATAGGTTTTTATTTGTAGACTCAGCAAGGCCATTTCCTTGTGGATAGTAATTTGATGAGGTGCTGAGATAGATTCTGTGTTGGACTGCCCATTGGCTGATCCTAGATCCCACAAAAGCCATTGCATTGTCAGAGATAATCATTGAAGGGACTCCAAACCTAGTGACCAAACCCTCATAGAAATCAAGGACACTTGTTTCGTTTGCCTCCTTTAATGCAACTGCTTCTGTCCAACGTGTGAACTAGTCTGTAGCTGTTAAAATCCATTTATGGCCTGAACTGGAAGGAGGATTAATGAGACCAATAAAGTATAATCCCCACTGAACGAATAGTTGATCCACTGTAATTGGCTGCAGGGGTAGGGTTGCCAGTTTAATCTTTCCCACAAACATAACACATTGTTTGCACTTCCTTACCCATGCATGGCAATCACCAAATATAGTAGGCTAGAAGTACCCACCTCTCATGATCTTAAGTGTTGTAGTTCTGGTATAAAAGTGTCCTCCACCAAATCCATCATGGAACTCTTCCAGCAACCTTTGAGTATGGCCTGGCTCTACACACCTTAGTAACATTCCGTTGATATCTTTCTTGAACAAGACACCATCAACAAGCAAAAACGGAATTGATTGCAGTCTGAAATACCTTCTTCTTGAGGTGCTTAGGTTGGAAGGGTAAAAACCTTCCTGTAGATAATTTACCAGATTGTAGAACCAGCTAGAAGGTGATGCTTGCACAGCAGCGACTTCTACATCATTTGATACTAGAATAGCTTCATTGGTTTCTTTCAAGTCCTGAGCTAGATGCTCACAAATCCCTTTGCCCCTAACTAGTTTTGTGATCTTAATTTCTATATCATATTCCATCACTTTGGTTATCCAACCAGCCCTTTTCTCATTCATGTCTCTGTTCAGAAGGAATTCCTTGATGCTTGGATGAGCAACCATTAGAAGTATCTTATTATTAGATAGTAAGTGCCTAAATTTCTTCAGAGATCTTATGATTGCAAGGACGTGTTTTTCAACAAAAGAATACCTTGTCTCATACTCCTGCAGGCCTTGGCTGTAGAAGGCTATTGGTTGCTCCAAATTTTCATGGTTTTGTTGCATAAGAATACCTGAAATGGTGTCCACGTTAGCATACATATACAAAATGAAGTCTTTCTTGAAATCTAGATTCAAGAGCATGGGGGCACTTGCTATGGCTTTCTTAACATCTTCAAATCCTGTTATTCCTTCCTTAAACCAACTGAAGCTCTAATTTTTCTTTAACATGACTGAAAGTGGCTTAGCTATAGTAGCAAAATCTGAGATATATCTCCTTATGAAATTGATCTTTCCGAAGAAGCTTTGCAAAGCCTTCCTGCTTTTAGGCAAGGAGAGTGCCAAAATAGATTGAATTCTCTCAGAATCTATATTTAAACCATGCTTAGAAACAACATGTCCAAGCGACCTACCTTCATGAACTGAAAATATGCACTTTTTGGGATTTAGAGATATCCCAAACTGTCTACACCTTTTGAAAACATGTTGGAGGTGCACCACATGATCTTCTACATCCTTTGAGAATACTATGATATCATCTAAATAGACAAGCACGAAGTTGTTAGGAAGGCCTTGGAAGGCCATATCCATGGCCCTCTGAAAAGTTGCCCTAGCATTGGACAAACCAAACAGCATCTTTCTGTATGCGAACGTTCCCCACTTAGTTGTGAAAGCCATCTTGAACTGGTCTTCTTCTTTGACCAAAATCTGATTATAGCTGTTGTACCCATCTAATAAGGAAAACCTCTCTGAACCTGAAACAAGCTGTAAGATTTGCTCCATTGATGGCAATGGATAGTGGTCTTTAAGCGAGGACCTGTTTAAGTCATGGAAATCAACACATAACCAAATCTCACCATTCTTTTTCTGTACTGGAACAAGGTTCGCCACCCAAGTCGAGTGCTTGATTGGAAATATAATAGCAGACTCTATAAGCTTGTGAAGCTCAGCCTTCATTAAAGGCTCAAGTTTTGGATTAATTGGTCTTTGTCTTTGTCGTACTGGCTTAGTTTCGTCTTCTAGCTCAATAGTGTGTTGAGCCAAGCTCAGATCAAACCCTTTGAGATCGCTATATTTCCATGTGAATATGTCAGTAAAATTTTGGCATAATTCAACAAAATCTTTTTGTTGTAGTGGAGTGCATACCTTGCCCAATTTCAATATCTTACCAGCTGCAATCTCCACATTGGCGTAGTGCTCTTCTTTTGTAGACAAAGCTAATTTCTCTTTTCTTAGTTCATCATCTTCACTGAAAATGTTTTCAAGGGTAACCAACCCCTTGGGTATTTTATTGGTTTTCAGCTGTACAATTTGCTCACCATACTACTACAAACATTTCCACTAATTTTTTGGAGAAAACTCAGCTTCCTCCTGTAAAAATCTAACAATTTGATCGTCACTCTTGAATACCTGCCAATTTTCCTGGTTATCTGGGACAGAAGGCCTTACGACTATCCTGATATGTGATTGAGAAGCATCATTTTTAACATCAGCTGGAATGTCAAATTGTGCCCCAACAGCAGCTAACCTATCAGCGTGTTTATTTCTGTCTCTTGGTATGGCCTGAATATTAAAAGCCTGAAAATCTTCAAGTAAATCCCATACCCTGTGTCTATAATTTTTAAGCAGCATGTTCTTGCATACATTTAAGCCCCTTACCTGGTGGACCACCAGCTCACTATCCCCAAACACTTGTAGACAGCTTGCTTTCATCCTCCTAGCCCATTGCAAACCGTGGACTAGTGCTTTGTATTCAGCAACATTATTTGAATAGCCAAACTAAAATTTAATGGATGAGAAATACCTTTGTTTTTTAGGAGAAATTAACATTATTCCAGCTCCTGTCCAATGCTTATTTCTTGATCCATCGAAGTATAGTTGCCAGAAGCCTTCACTAGATTCACCTTCTTTGACCATGGCTAGGATTTGTGCATTGTTCTCATGAATACAATATACACCAAGATCTTCCTCTTCAATCAGTTTGTATGGATCATACTCATGCAAAGTAGAGGCCCACTCATCAAGAAATAAGTCTGGAACTCCATCCAAAGGTGAGTCTTCTTCTACCTCACTAGTTTGTACTACTTCATCTAAAATAATATAATTTGAATTGACCGCACTTGGCACATAAGGCTCCATGTGAAAATGTGCAATAGGCTCTGAATGAATGGTTACCTTTGTGCCATATCTAGTTCTGAACAGTAGGTATGTCCAATCCGCTGATAGGTATCCCCCAATCTTTGAGGTGAAATCTCTTGAAAGGCACATGGCAAAGTAAGGGGGTAGATCTACTACTACGATGTCCTGTTGAATAGTAACATTAGGACAGGCATGTAGTGTTAGTTTCAAACCTTTGATAATCCCTACCGTCTTGGCTGGTGAACCATCCAATTGTAGTACTCCTTTAGTATTTGGCTCATAGACAAGGCCGAGCTTGTCTGCAATCTGTTTAGGCATGACGGTATTGCTGGCTCCACTGTCCACCATGCAATTATGAACTAAGGTGTCTCCTACTATCAAGGAAAGATAAAAACGGGGAGTCTTTTTTACTTTTACCTTAGTCTTGCCTACCTTTGGTATATTATCTCCTTGTTGTACCTGCTGCTTAGTTGGCAGATCTGAGTTTGTTAAAATAGTACCTCCTTTGTCTACTAGTTTTGGAGATAATTCAAGAGTAGAGAGTTCTTGAATGAGGCTGTCCTTTGGGCCTAGAATTGACAGAGTATCCCACATGCTAATATTGATGTTAGATCTTTTCATCTGGTCTACAATGTTGAACTGGGAAGGACTTACCTTTGATTGAACCCTTTGTGTCACTTGTTGCTCACGAACAAGAGGTATTTATTGTACTTTGCCTACCTCTGTAGTCTAATTTTTTGTGACTGTGGGGGCAGCAAGCTGTCCTTTTGCCCCTTGAGCAATAGTACTAGAAGCATTAGATGTACTTGCCATTGTAGGAGCTTCTTCAACAGCTCTTCTTTTATTTCCTTGGCGAGTTAGAGCTGTAACCTGATCATTTGAAGTGTTAGTCCTAATATCCTGAGAAAAAGCAATGTGATCCTCTACCTGCCAATTTACATTAACAGCATCATGCTGCCCTTGGATCGTTCCTTGTGATGCTAGGCCCATATCTTGATATTGGCTCTCATGAAAAGAGAACTCCTCTTGTGTCATCTGTGGCATGGCACTGCTTGTTTGAGTTGAATCCTGATTTTGAAAATTATTTGGATTTGAAGGCTGCCAACCTGAATCCTGCACTAAATTATTCTGAGATGAAGTTGAAATGATGGCCTTTGAAGTAGAAGGAGCACTTGGATCAATAGCAGCATATGGCTTTGCTGGAGTTATAGCCCCATGCGTTTGATAAGGTAGTCGGTTCTCTCTGAAACCTTGATAAGAAGATTTTTGATCCTTGGAAGGCTGATAGCTGTTCTGATTCTGTTGTTGATAAGGCCTATTTGATTGGAATTGCTGCCTCTTAAGCTGTACTATTTCATTTTTGAAAGACTGTAACAGAATTTTTAGCTCTCCTATCTCACTAGACTGACTAGTAGAGGCTACAATTGGATGCTGAGGTGTTGGTATTGGAGCCAATGATGGAACTTGAGGAACATGAAGGGCTGATGCTAAACCTATCTCCAAAAATAAGGGCATTAGCAGTCTTGGAGCAAGCTTTCCTACCTGAATCAGACTATTCTCTGCTCTTATTACTGCGTCATAGGCATCTGGCAAGGTAGTGCCACCCATTGACTGTATCATCATGCCGATATCAGAATTTAGAGCTTTCAAAAAATATAAAAAAGCATACTCTGGCGATGGTCTAATTAGGACCGGTATCCTGTGCCATGTCTTTTGCAGTCTGAGATTGAAATCAGACATGAACTCATGAGGGGCTCTCTGTATGGTTGTTAATTGCTCAACCAAAGATAGGAAGTCAGACTTATCCTTAAACTATTTGACCAAAGCGGTGCCTAATTCATCCCAAGTAGAGATAGATCTAAGCAGGAGGGTTCTATACCATTGTAATGCTTTCCCTTTGAAGGAAGCAGCTAATAATTTGATGGCAACATTATCTTCAATTACGTTGTGAACTGAACAAAGATTAGCAATATCCTGTATATGCTCAATAGGGGTTGTTTGATCTTCCCCTAAGAAGTATGGAATACTTTTGAGGGCAGATATAGGGATATCATTTAGCTGTGCTAAATTTAATGGGCTTCCTCTGTTAAATGGAGCAAATACCTGATTCTTATTAGCCCTCTGCATGATGGGAATTTCAGTGTTGAGCACAATAGGGTGAGGAGGGGCTAAATATTCTCTCCTTAGAGGATATGGTCTGGTCCTTCTTGATCTTGCTCCTTTAAAAGTCAAAAATTCAAAAGGAATACCTTTGCTTGCTGATCTTGTAGTAACCTTTGGCATGAACTAATTGTCTGAATGATGCTATGAATTCTTTTGCCTTTTTACAAATAAATATCTTCCTTTGTTGTGTAGATTTTTAGTAACTCTTTTTCGTAGTCCCACCGGGCATGCCAAAAACTGTTGTCAACCTGGAGCTGCACCCTATTCGAAGACATGCACAAAAAAAAGGCCAGTCCTCTATCCGACTGAAACAATGGGATCTCCTCACGAGGGTGGGTGCCTCAACAGTGAGGAGAACCTCCAGAGAAGGATGGTTCCTGTATGATGTATCAATTAGGATTCCTACTCTACGCTGTGGACTACCATGGAAAAGGGAGAAGGAGAAACTTAAAGGGAAATCCTACCTAAAAGGGGGTGATACACCAGAACTATGATCCTACTCAGCTCGAAACCTTGAACACTAAGCGAACAATAGAGAAGGAAGACCTTAGACTTCAAATTAATCACTTGTGCATAAGTATTTCATGCAGAGGTTTGGTTCAATTACTAAAACCTGAGGGAAATGGTGGAGAGAGGTCTAATTAAAGACACTTTACATCCACCTACATCCACTTACAGTCTCAGCAAAAGACAATGAAGAACACTTTAACATGACCTGCGCAAAGATAATATAGCAACTAGGTAAGAACAAAATTTGGGAAGGGAGAAAACTCTACCACTTATGCAAATTGCTGAAAAATATACACTATGCCAAGCTTGAAACCTGAAAGTACACTCCTGCTTATTGCTCAAAAAGGTTATACAACTCTTAATGGCAGAGTCTGGTCTAACCAAGAGAGATTGGATCTTTTTTTTTTAAAAAAACAAGGCTGAAAAGCCATTATATAGGAAATTAGAAGAGGCCAAAGATAGCCATATAATCTTTAAGAAAAAATTTCACTTTGGTTAACTTAATAAAAAATATTTTTCCTATCTTTGCATGAATTTTCCTTGTTTGATGAACTGCACTCATCCTTGCATGGAAATATTTAAATTTGGATGTGGTGTTTGATTAATTATGCAATTCCAAAAATGGACTAGTCAACTCCCTGTTATGAACTCGGAAGTCTAGTTGAAGCTGAATTCAGTCCTTCGAATGCATGTTCTGAATGAAGACAAAATAGGGTCTAAAATAATCAGTTAACTGAGACTTATACCATTTATTCAAAAATAGATTCGGCATTTGCATGAAAGTTTTTCTAATTTTGGTCGTGTCTTATTCTGCGTCAGGATTTCGTGTTCAACTCCTTTATCGAATTGCCTATTTTCTACTCCTTTACACAGTCGGCTTCAGTCCATTTTTTGGATTTTCTGCTTCTAAAAGTCCAACGGCTACTTCCCTCGGCCTAAATTTGACGACCTGCAGGACGTCACCGGAAGCTTTACCTTTCTTTTGGAAATATTTCCGCAGGCTTCTTGCTTAGTTGGTTCTTTTGTTTGTGTCAGCTTTTGAAAACCGGTCTAAGCTTTTGTCTAAGTCTTTATTTATGTGGGCTTTTGCATTGGTCGCTGGCTTTGCAAATGTTTTCTGCAGGCTGTTGAAAGTTTTGCGGGCTTTTGAATGGGCTCCCGGGGACTTATCCCTCCCGCGGACATTTTCTCGGGGAAAATTCCTATGGACAAAAAGTCCAGGTGAAATTTCACGGGCAAAAATGTCCGATTGAAATTCCGCGGACAAAATGTCCGGGTGATATTCCGCGGACAAAATGTCTGGGTGAAATTCTGTGGGCCTTTTTTGAACAAGTCTTTGGACAAGTCGATAAAGTGTCCTTCGCAAAAGTCTAGTCAGCTTCCATATGGTAGTTCGAGTGGCATCTCCGTGGCCTCCAACAGTCGGTGTGTCCTCCTAAGTGGTAGCAAATCGCCCAAGTTGGCAGTCTGTGTCATGTATCCTTTGTGTTTTTCCAGCCAGATAGTCCACGTGTCAGTCCGTGTTTTACTTCGGAAGAATTGGATGGCACCCAGTTTTTTTGCAAAAGCTTGTGGTCTCTTTCTGTTTTAAACTTGTTGAATTCCTTCAGAATTATTGGAAGCGTCCCTTCTGAAGGGTACCCTCCCCTTCGAAAGTCTTGAAACTATCCCTTTTCCTTGTCTTTTGCAATTTTTTTGAACTTCTTCTAAGTGCTTTACAAATCTGAGTGAGTACGTAGATTTTCCCTAAGTGAGTATGTAGAAAATCGACTGCCCGAGTCCGTAGAATTCAGATTTAGTCCACAGATTTTACCCTGAGTGAGTCCGTAGATATCTTCCTGAGTCCTTAGTAACTCTCTAAGTGAGTCCATAGAAATTTTCATTGAGTTTGTAGAAAACCTTCATTTCTGAGTGAGTCCGTAGAAATTTTCATTTGACTATGTGTGTCCTTAGAATTCGCAAAGGAAAATAATGAATTCTTCCTTCCTTGACTGAAGACGAGAACTTTTCAAATGGCAAGAAAAATCTGACTCGTGGAAGATTCGTCAGCAATGATATAAAAAGGTACAATCATTATCTAGTTTATTAACAACCCCAAATGAAATATTTGCATAAAGACATGCAAGACAAAACCTATTTAGATGTCTTGATGTCCTTTATTATCAAATTTTATGGGATCAAATGTCATTAATATTTATGATATATTAATATTTTAAAGTTATAAAATGTTATTAAATCACCAATAAGCTTGTGACATGGAGAACCAACAACATAAGTCACCACATGGTTAAACAACCACTCTTAAACAAGGCATTGGAATTAAGGAAAATAAGGTCCTATGGATGAAACCATCAAAACAAATTATTGACATGAAAAATCCTCAAAGAGGTAACACATCATATAGAGCACCCATGAGATGAAGGTGTCATGCATCGATAAATCACTAATTAACAGTAAGACAAAGAATAAAACAAATAAATATAATATTTAAAATTATAGTGACTATGATAATCAGTAAAATCAAGACACCTCTAATGTGTCCACAAAACCCCCCAATAAGTCATGACACCATGTTAAGTAGTAATTTGCATTTATGATAACACTAAACACACACCCATACACCAAGGTAGACCTAGTCTATCTATTTATAATTGACAAGGTCCTTCACTACCTCTTTTATAAGGATAACTGGAAGCAAGATTAAATAACAAACCATTAAAGGATCCTTACATGAATACACTCATGATCCTATGAACAACATGAAGATGTTCTTAACACATCAATCCTAAAACAAGTTTACATAGGTTGAAAAGACTTGGTCCTAACTCACTATCCTCACAAGAAATATGAAGACCAAACATACTACCTCTTGTAAGTAATCATGCACAAATTTCTTGCACACATATGACATAACCAAGTGTCACAACTAACTCCCTATGAAATATTGATGAGAAACACTATGTCAAAGTAAGGGGTATTACATTCTTCCCCCACTTTAAAATATTGCATCATCCTCAATGCAGTAACCAAACTTAAGTGGAATCAATACAACCATAATCTAATCACTCTAAAAATATATAAATATTAATTTTAGAACCTCTAAAATAACATGTGTGAAAATTACCATACTTTAGTAGAATCATACAAAATAAATATTGTGCCAACCCATGATGGAAGTAAATAATGCAGTGACAAACACCATGATAAGTGCCATCCTATGGCCATAGCATTTAGAGCAACATGAGCATCATTAACCAATACTGATGAATAATGATAACCATTATTTACTATAAACAAACCAATATCCCAAATACTAATGTCAGAGCCTCTAAAAGAGTAATTGCATGAGTATCAATATTTTGTATGGTTGTACAAACAACTAAATTTAATTTCATGATAATCACATAAGGTGAAGTACAACCATATCATGGCAAAACCTTAAAATAGTATCATGAAGTGCTTAGTAATATTATCCAATACTAATAACCACTATCTATCACACTGTCTCTCTGTACCAACTAAATCAAGAATATCATGTCCCCATAAGAATGTGAATAGCCTCTACAAAGAGAGGTTGTGAACCAAAGTCATTTTGATGTAAGTCATGTTATCATACATATCTGACATCTACCAACTAAAACCAAAAATCCTCATATATGAACATAAGATATTGAGTACCCATCTAATGTATAAATCATTCTGATAATTTGAAATGATGAGTGTCAATCCATGGTGAAATTATACTGCTAAGATAAGTTTATATCCATGAAAATATCATCTTGGGCAAAGATAAATAACATTAAACCATGTTAAATCATAAATAACAATATTGGAAAATTTGAGTCCTAATATCTAGTGCCATCTAGAACACATGAGTATATTTACCAACTCACAATGATGAACTAAGTTAAACGATACAATAGTATACTAGGTCTCATCATATAGCATCATTATAATAGAACAATACCACTACTAAAATAACTAATAAATAAATGTGTTCTATCATAAAAATCCTTATACATCCCAAAAGAATTATATCTCGATGCAAGTACCACACACATACATACATACATACATACATACATACATACATACATACATACATACATACATACATACATATATATATATATATATATATATATATATATATATATATATATATATATATAAAGTAGCTTAGAATATAGAATTATCTATATTCCAAGATACTTTCTATATATATATATATATATATATATATATATATATATATATATATATATAAAGTAGCTTGGAATACAGATAATAGGTCATGATGGGAACTAATCACACCAATTCATGATACCATCCTTCCCACCCCACCATATTTGGTGGGGTGGGAAGGATGGTATCATGAATTTGTGTGATTAGTCCCCATCATGACCTATTAGCTATAATCCAAGCTACTTCGTATCTCGCATACCACACCACCAATGTAACATTTATGCACATTAAAAATACATACAAAAATGACACAACAATCACTAAAATAAATTTAAAAATCAACCAATCATGTAAGAGCAAAACCAATAAGAGTGAGACCAAGTGGTATCAAATGAGAAAGATAAACCCATAAATATAAATTTTAAATTTTAAAAACAATTTCCATGATCATTCAACTAGTTAAAATACATAGAGACAATACAGATAATGCTAGTTTCAAAATAATTAAAAAAATAAGTTCAATCAAATTAAAAATAGTAATAATAATAATTTCAATAAAACACTAGAAAAATATAGATCACATCATAATCACCATGTAACTTTACAAGTCACCCAAGGGGAGAAGGAATAAAAATCATCTCAGTTACCTCCCAAAGGTAAGAGGCATATTTGATTACCTCTTAGAGGTATGAGGCATCTTGATTACCTCCCAAAGGTATGAGGCATCCCTATTACCTCCCAAAGGTTTGAGGCATCTCAATTACCTCCCATAGGTGTGAGGAACA
Source organism: Torreya grandis (assembly GCA_037957365.1). Lineage (NCBI taxonomy): Eukaryota > Viridiplantae > Streptophyta > Pinopsida > Cupressales > Taxaceae > Torreya > Torreya grandis. The sequence continues at coordinate 1,804,057 of JARHVA010000660.1, forward strand.
TTGTCTATTACCTTCTAGAGGTAAGAGAAATACTTATAAATTACCTCCTAGAGGTAATACAATGACTGTACATCATCATATGTAGTAGTGTCATAATACAAATCAACTGAGTAACTCTCATACACAACATCCTGATGTTATAAAATTATCAAGAATAATCATATTATCTCACATCCCTAACTATCATGTAACTACACTAATGTCAACTAACATAGATCATAATAGTAACCCTATTGAAACATCCCTAAAAAAATAGATAAATAACCCATATCATACCAAAATGATAATGAAGAAAAATTATATAATGACATTTGATCATAAATATCCATCATGACAACCAACTGATATAGATGAATGAGAATAACAAATATTAATTCCCACAGATGGCATCCTAGTACCACATAAATACCAATCCAAATATACTAGATCATATCTCTAAATAGCATTGCTCTCAAGTAGTATATCTCATAGAGAATATCAATGTCAAACATAGCTCACTGAAGTTATCTCAAGTGAAAATTGTATGTATATTTGAGTGTTGACCAATAAAAATTGTTATCTTTTGTAAATACTAAAAGTATCAAGATGGCCTAATCAATCATCACTGAGATATAATAGTGCATCAACTTCACTAATCATCAATCCATACCCTAAATGACCAAGCTTTCACCAATTATCAACTAGGGTGTGATAGGATGAATAAGATAGGGTTCTATAGACCCTCTTACATGCATCAAATATGGCACCACATGATATTATATTTTATGTGCATTATCATAACAAAAACTATCAAAAGGATGCAATCTTCAATGCAAAAGATAATGGCCTAAAAATGTCCTCATCTAAAAAAAATATAAAGACACAATTAATGTTATCTATAAGCTCTAAGTAACCACATCAAGGTGCAATCATGTCATGATCATGATTAAAAAAGGGGAGGTGTAGTCACTTTAGGTTATTGCTTCCTAAAGTTTTGAAATAAATTATCTTACATAAATGCTAGTAATACTCATAGGCAACCTATTCAACTAGGTTCCACTACTAAATAATTACACTAATCTAAAAAATTATTCCATTGATTGTATATGTGTAATAGATATATCATTACCACCATTATTTTAAAATTTTAAGGCTATTTACAAGCTCAAAATTGGTTAAGTTTTAAAGGTCAAGCTTGGATCTAAGAAATAATAGTTTCAACTACATTTACTATAGCTTCAAGATTCATATACGTAAAACACATGTAGTAAACTTCTTGTAAATCTCATTAGTTTACTTCTACATACAATCAATCATTATACTCATTAAAGGTATATAACAGTTATTCACCACTAACTAACATTATCATCACTAAACCACATGTAAATATTATAGTTTTATACCTACAATCAATAACATATCATATTATTATTGAATAAATATACTTAAAATCAAGTTAATGGAAAGTAAATGTAATGATTTTGACCTTAATATCCAGGATGAATTACTAAGTATAATATATCATGCACACATTTAATTTTTAACCAAATATAAACAAAGATTTTGGTTGTCATCAACCAATAAAGATACTTATAAGAAAGATTTACCATAATACATATATCCATAACATAGTAAATAATCATAAAATCACATTATGTAATTTCCTTTGTACCATGGTGTAAACTTAAGGAAATAATTACTCTACTCCCTCTCTAGAACATGGTTTATTAGTTATACCATTATAATAAATAAGCTCATTAAGATAAATATATCATAATTACATATATATGAAGATATAGTCAAATACACATTACCACACAATCCTATATAAGAAAATATATAACAAAATACAAAATACCAACCTGAGGGAAAGATGTGCCAACAAATTTATCAATCCAAAACTCAAGGAAAATTTACCCAAGCTCCATCAACATGTCAATATTTCAACACACAATCTTAGTTTCATGAGAGTGTAATAAAGTATTAATATCCTGAGGACAAGTTACACAACTTCATTAGTAAATATCAAAGGTAACTCCCCAAATATCCAAGTGTTGAAACCATGCTTTGATACCAAAATTTCATTCCCATAATTTCATGACTAAAAATCATATCAAAATCACACCATTTTTTTCTTTGCTTAAACCACCACACTGATGCATGCACTGATCACTTGTGAAATGATGAAGTGTCTATAAGCTTAAATAGCTTTGTAAGAAGATATTTGAACCTAAAATGGTATCAAAAAAACATAAAACTAACATTTCATGGAAAAAATACCATAAATAATAAATATACAAGCTTAAATAACACACCCGATTGTTAGGGCACTGCTTGACAAACTGTACTTTAAAAGGAAATTGAAAAAACACCTCCACAAGGCAAAAAGTCTTTCCATAAAAAAACATCAATTATATTATATATGGGGTCCAATTATGATCCCATGAACATAAAAACAAACAAATGAAATTCCAAAATATGCTTGTGTTTGAATTTGGTTTTGACAAAAAGTGATTGCATTACCTAAATTTTTTTACATAATTCAAGTAAGAAATCACCTTGCTAAAAATAGAAAATAACCTAATTTCAGATATATTAAATTTATAGGTTAAAAAAAACCCATTTAATTTATAAAATACATTTATATTATAAAATATCCAAGTATAAATATGTTAATCATGTCACTTTCGAATTTGTTGGTTGCAATTAATAAGACAGTGTAGATTTTCTATAAACGGCTTTCAGAATGGGTCCACCGATCGATATACATAAAGGACATAATGATACTAGTTAAATTTCCTCACTCCCATATCATATTATAAGTGATTTAAAGTCTCACATTTAATATAATAATCCATTTAGGTGTTTTTCTAGACCCATCTCTAAGCTACTTCCAGTTGACTTGCATAGGAACCAAGAAAATAATAGAATAAATAGGCCAAGAAAATAGATTACTAAAAATAGTAAACTACCTCCAATTAAAAAATAATTAAATAATATAAATATCAGGAAAAACATTTACAACTTTATTTTTCATAAAACAATCAAATATTCATGACTAAAACAAGTCTATTTTAGAGCAACATTTAAGATAACATGACCTTGGAAGTGTAGTCTTTTTTTGCAAATTCCTTCAATAATTGGCCTAGAAAATTGATGTCTTATTATGATAAATTTATACTAGAATTATTTTAAACTCCCATATGATAGGAGATATGTTTTAAATATTAATTTTCATGTAATTTATTAGTTTAGATATTTTTATGAGCTTGACTTTGAGTTGTTCTGGGCTGATTTTCTAACAAGCATAGTCACATTCAAAATTGGATTGTTTCGCTTATGACATGATAATTAACACAATTAAATTGAAAAAACATTGAGATAAAATGTTAGTTGGTCTAGTTTTATTTCATTTAAATATTAACACTTTTAATAACTTAAGTTGATATACATATAATGGTATAATAAAACTATTATTTCTAGCCAACTGACTATAACATGAGAAGTTCAAGATTACAAAACATGGATAAATTCCAAGATTGACCATTTAATAGTTATTAATTTAGTATAAAAATATCAAATAATTAACCATAGATTATCAAGGAGGGAATTTATACAATTTTGTTCTAGTTGTAGATAGAACAAGTAATCTTGAACAATGCAGAAAGTATTATAAAATTAAACAAATGTATTACTCATACTCATATCTACAGTTGTTCCTACAAAACCATAAGTCCATCAACATCAAACTAGAAAGGTATTCCATTCCATTTCATTGAATCAATCAAGTAAAAATCATAACAAATAAGATATGAAATAATTAAAAGTACTTACTCTTATGAAAGAAAGCAATTATCATTTAACTCATTAACCAGTTAAAATAGCATCTCTATTTTTTAATTTATAATGGATAAAATTACATAAAATAAAAATAGTATCTATTTACTTAGTTTTAAGCATACAATAACATAATCACACCAATTATACTTTGTGGTTATTCTAAGATAAAATTTTACATTTTACAAGAATTCCCAGTGGTAAAATACAATGGATAAAGAATCTAAAAATTATTACTAGTTAACCTATTAAATATACATCCCTTCATGACCATCTATTAAAAACATTTGGGAAAGATAAAATTCTAACTAATGATTTAGTCCCCTAATGGACATAGTGCTCTAAATAAATTAAACTCAAAATTATGATTGACTCACACAAGCATGGTGCCTTATAGTATTTTTCAACCAATATACTTTTAATGCTCATGTTGAAAGTGGGACTCCCCTATAAATATTATCAACTAAAGTTTATTCTCATTGCTACTACTTCACTCAACCTCAGTGAATAAATAAAGATTTATGATTGTTATAACTATTTTTATATCCTAGATCTCCATAATACTATCATCATTATCCTAAGATTAATTAATAGAGAATACAGAAAAAATAGTCCTCCAAATACAGAGTTCAATGAGATAAAACAATAGTGAATTTACATTCCCCTAGCACCCACTTTTATGCACTCCATTTTCTATAAGATGAATAATACCCTTGGTGAGGATCTATATGAGAAGGTGGAAACTTTTAGTAAAAGAGTATAATATTCAACTTTTACTAGGTTGTGCATGTAACTACAGTTGTATCCAAAACAACAATAAAAAAACTACACTTGCTCTCCACTACTATATATTTTACCAAACTAATCTATTTACTTTCTAATATCTATATTTTTCCTCAATACAATAATATCAATTGTATAGCCATATATAATAAAAGCTATCTTTATCTAGGTAAATGGGAGTGCCATATATAGAGTGAAATCATCCAAGAAGACAAAATTAGAATAAAACTCTTCATATTAGATTTAAAAGATTCATAAGGAGTTCTAGTAACTACCTAAATTTTATGCCTATTCTACCTATTGCATAGTCCAACAGGAATAACCAAATTCCTTCTTTGGCATATTTTTTCAAAAAGAACACCACTGACTATTTTTATAGATAGAAACTAGATTGGTCTTTCAATGAGGAAAATCAAAAGCACTATTTACAGCATATTTTTTAAGAATTGAAAGAATCAAGAATCTACACAAAACCATAGAGTATTATTTGAATACAGACCTAGCATTTCACCTGAATTGATTATTAGAAATAAAGAAGTCTTACAATAAAGATAGATTTCCAACCAATCTAGAATTTGATATGTTGATTGGTTGTTATAAAATCCAAGTCACAAGGTGTAGAGACATTGGCCAAAGATAGAGAATGTTATAGTTGAGTGGATTACCATAAGAATGAATATTTTGTAGAGGATGAAGGAACTAGAACACAATATTTATCTACTAGATAGTTTTCACTAATCCTAATCTTGAATTAAGAAAGATTACCCAAAGCACACTACCATCCATCCATTGAGTAGTTTTAAATAATATAAAAAATTAGATAATTACATCTTGAGATATGATATATTATATGGAACTATTCTTAGTCAATATATTAAAATGTGAACCAAGATTTTGAGGATGAGATACCTTTTACCAATTTTTAATAAATTTACACTAATACTCTCATAACCAGTATGATATTTACTTGAATAATATAATGTAATATATAGGAGCACCACTTTCCTAATGATTTGGGGTGTCATCCTTCTTCTCTTGCTCACTCTAACTCCTCTTTGTTGCTCTAAATTTTCTCAACATTCAATTTCTACTTTCATTCTAAAATGACTTTCATGGATTTAATTTCATTGGTCTTTTAAGTGCCATAAATTTTTATCAAGATACAAGGATAGAATAAATGGAAAATTTTAAAACGCTGGTGAGATGGGATTCTTACCTTCCCCATACTCAAAATACAATCATAAAATTGTATTCCTTCTCCTCTATGCCATTTGAGTTCTTAACAACTACACTAGTCTAATAATTTTTTGACAATATAGACATGGCTATCTCCACCTAAGCACCATGATGTAAAAATGGAATGGGGGGTTTTATTATATATTCACAAGGAATGCCTCTACCATGCCAAAATAATATTTCCTCGTGACTTGAGGTTATATGTTATCATGACCCCCACAATCAATTTTTTTTCAACTATGGTCAAATCCCATGTTCACCATGTCCATGAAAATATTAATTATTTCAAAAGATAAAAGGAATATTTCAAGGAGGAAATAATAAGATATAAAAGGCATAATCGACATCTAGTTCATTGATGGCCCTAAATGAAATATTTATGTAAAGACATTCGAAATAAAACCTATTTAGATGTCTTGACATCTTTTATTATCAAATTTTATGAGATCAAATATTGTTACTATTGATGGATTTTTTATAAACCATAATCAATAAGGTAGCCTCTAACATTTTAGGATCTCAATGGAGGTAAACTCCACTCTAGGGCATAATTTATAAGTATGTAGTTTGAATAACTTATTGATGGAATAGTTTTTAGGGCATGTATGTTGTTGACAAGGTAGTTTAGATGAAGTATGGTTCCTAAAGGGTATTAAATTCTTACATGATTTATATGGATGTTTGGTTACTAATCTAAAGTGGGTAGATCTCAAAAAAATCAAAAAGGAGGGAAGGGTAAGGCAAAAAAGGATACTTTATGTTTTCAAGGATGACCTCTTTAACTAGTTTCTAAATAGAAAAGTGATTTCAAAACTTATGCCTATTGTAAGTAACTATTACACACTAATAGTCAGACATGGTTTAGAATTCTAAGGGGATATTGATAAAGGAAAATCACAAGCCTCATTCAAATATCTCCCTTTTTAGAGTAGTTTTTACACACCCTTAATTAAGAGATTATAGCTTGTGCTAATGAGGTGTTTAAGGTAGATTTTTCACACACAGAGAAAACTATATCAATAAAAAGTAATTCTACACACTTAAGAACTTGAATCAATCAAATTAATTTCCAAGAATCAATGTAATTTACTAATCTTTTAATATCTATTGCACATATAAACCAAGATAAGAAATAATTCATTACAAGTATTGCACATTAAGAATTATTGAATCATACAACCAAAAGAAGATAATCCTAATTACATAGAAATTGGAGAGAGAATACACAAACACATTTATTGATAATGGAAATTACTTCTACTCCTACATATTAAATTTTTTCCACACCTCCAACTAGTGGATTACAATGTTTTAAATAGGCTTGGCAAAAGGGTCACCTCATCCTCCAAGTCCATGAAAAATTATTACATGTTATAGTCAAAAATCAAGTTCTAACTGTGGTCAGAACCATATAAGAGTCTTCTTATGATCATCAATTTAAGTTAGCCTTTTCAAAATCTATGTAACATGTGCATGTACAGAAAGATGTGCATTTTTTTACAATTAAATCTCAAGTTGCATGAAAACTACATTTATAGATCAATACTTTTCTTTTACAAGTTTTGAGAACAACCTATCAAATACTTCAATTTAGCCATTTCTAATAGAGCTTAGACATGCATTAAGGACAAGTGCCCTTTACCAATGCCTCAAAACAAAAATCATTACTTAACTGGAACTAACTTCCTATTACTATCTATTACATGTTACCCCTACCTTTATAGAATAGAAAATTACTTTGAAAGGATTTGAAAGGTCTTTATCTTAAAATAATATGTTGTGTCAACTTACTATTTTAGATGCTTGAGTAACTATAGTCTTCTCTTGTTCTACTACCAAATCTTTCTTTTTATATTCACTAACCAAGTTAAGTCTAAGACTCTTGTGTTATTCACTGGTTCATAATCTAATGTGTCATGTCCATGTATTAATGTCCATACCAATCTATCTATTTAATTAAAACATGATTGTTATTACCTTTAGACACATGTCCCTACTTTTTGATTTCTTGAAATGAGATCAAAGTAAATGTTTACCTCCAAGCTCATGAGATCATGATAATTTTCAATTTTATATTAGCTTTAGGACCTTTAAAAAGTCTCATTGATCTCATACCATTCGATCTGTTTGTACAAATCAAAGTGGGTCATTAATCTTTATCCACTTAGTCTTGTTTTTACTTCTGCATACCATTGGATCTCTAACAAGGTACCCATGATGGTGATACTTGTCACCCTCACATTTAATTTTAAAGGCCTTTATCTTTGATGTTGATCTCAAATTTTTAGATATGTGGTGTGAAAGTTAATATGTACCACATATCTTGGTCCTTGACCTTTGAATTCATGTGAGTTTGACACTTGTCATTTACTTAGGAATCCCATTAATTTATTATCTATTTTTGAGATATTACCTTCAGTTGATCCCCTATTCATTCTTGGCATTTTTGAATTGTTGACCCTATTTCTATCCATAGGTTGTTGGATATCTATTATGTGATCCTATGATGGTGACACTTGTCACCATTGTGTTTGCTTCTAAAAACACTTCATGGCTTTGATCTCGATTATGAACTATTAGGTCTTTGGTATATAAGTTAATGTGTACCATATATGTTAGGTGCTTGACTCAATCAACTCCATCAATCTTTAACACTTGTCACTTCCTTGATACTTTATGTTATGTGTGTATGCTACTTGGTAGCTCCATGGGGGCTTCAATTTATTGACTTGTTAACCCTAGGAAAGGGACCACAAACCATTGGATCTACCATTTGAGCTATGATATGTTGCCACTTGGCACCCTCAAAAATATTTTAGAACTTTGACATTTCAACCCTTTTCCTACATCATTAGCTCTTTGGTACATGAGTTAACGTGTAGCATTAGATATTCCCTTGAACTTTATTAACTTTTAACCTTTGTCATGGGTTTTTTATCTCCATTTGAGGCATCAAGATCTCACCACCTATCACCTTCAGGTTTAACCATTTATACGAGAATAAAATTAAAGTCATAAGTGTTTTGTATACTTTAAAGGTCTTAGCATAAATAATTCAAACTATGGATTTTTTTGCATGTTATAAAGCATGATTAAACTTTAATGCAAATTTCTAAGCTAAGTTCAAAACATAGTAAAATAGTCCCCTTGTTAATTTAGTCCTTATGAACCACAAGATATAAAAATCCTAGTATAAATATCTTAGACTAAAGTCTTTGTTGTATTGATAAATATGATAAGGACCTAGGCTAAAATCTTAAACTAATGCTATAATACAATAAAGTTCTCCCTTATAATTTTGACCCTGTGTAAGATTTTAAATCTATTTCAAAAGGACTTTAGGCTAAAGTTTTAACATGATTTTAAATCATAGATTCAATTTAATAAATAAAATACCAAGGGTTAATCAAAATCAAAAAGTTAATTTAGCATTAGGGTGTAAAACCCTAGGCAATGTTCACACCAATAAGACCCCATTAAACTTGCATCATGGAAACATAAGAATCAAACATTATCAACCTTAGATGAAGTCAAATAAATATTATATGCTAATAGACCCATGTAAATTAGATCAACACAAGATATTAAATACTATTTCTTGATTAAGTTTAATGTCTAATTTATAACACAAATTTGTATAATTTTGAATAAGTGTCCTCATTTTTATAAATGGAGTGTGTTGGGTACAAAAAATGGTGACTCATAGGGGGAATACTCTTGATTATTCAAGAACTATGAACTTCAATTAGTAATCCTTAAATCAATCAAAAGTGTGTCACATAAGAATAATTAAATCAAAAATATGAAAGAGACTCCTAAGATGATTCACACAACATACTTTCCTTCTAACTTTTTGTATTTGTGTTTTGGATTTGTGTGTGTGAAATGTGTGATTCATATAACCCCTATTGTAATGAGTTTTTTTAAGGCTTAATGAAGCTATAGGTTTTGTTTCAGTGTCTATTAAAGCTTGAAAAGAGGGAATCTTAGGCATTGCTCTACTACTAGCCAAGCATCCATAGCCTTGATACAGGTACCTTAGGCTCTTTTTCTTCTCTTTTTATTATTTTATTTTAATCATGATGCATGGTACATTGACCTTATTTCATCATGTGAGCCTTTTGATTTTATAAAGATTTTATTTTACTCTTTTGAACCCATCAATTCTTTTCTTAGTTTATTTTTCTTTTGCTTTTGAATGAAAAGAAAAGAGTTGGAACCCCAATGAGCTTGTATAATTATTAAAAAAAACATTCCCAGAACATCCTTGCCAACTACACCTATACCAAAAATTGTCATTTCCAATAGGTATTTAATGTGATAAATGTATTTGATCCAATAAAACAAGAAAAAAATCTAAATTTGTATGAATCACTCTAATATCAACTTCCACATGCCTGGTAAAAGTATTTAATTATAAAAATATCCATAATGGTTCATGATTACATACCTTTATCCTAAAGACTCAAAATGCAGAGATATGCCCAGTCTATAAACTAGTCCTAAATTGACAAATTTTAAATTTTCCTCCTTTTTACAAGTCATAAGATTGATTGGTTAGGATTTTTAGCTTGGTTATAGTAATAGCAAACACAATTCAAATCAACAAAAAAATAGCTAATCTAAGAAAACATGAAACTAATCTATGAAAGCAAGAATTCTAATCTAAGAAAGAAAGAAATTAATCTAAAAAATCAAGAAAATAATCTAAAAGAGCAAGAAAATAATTTAAGAAATCAAGAAACTAATCTAAGAAAGTAAGAAACTAAACTAATATTATAGCTACATTGATTTTCCCCTCATTACTCAATAACATCAGTAGATGGCATAGCCCTAAAGTAGTGCTTTAGTAACACCCATTTACTAGATATGTAAGCTCATTGCCTTGCAGGTCCTTCAGAAGAAATGCATTATTGCCCATGATCTATGAAATATGGTATGGTACAATCCATAGTGGGGTAAACTTATAATGTTGTCCTTTCTTCTCATGGGCTTTATTCCAAAGTAGCACTAGATCCAAAATTCTAAATGTTTTGACCTTCACTCTCTTATCAAACCATCTCTTGACCACATATTGGTGTTTACTAAATGTCTATAAGGCCTCAATCCTTGAATCTTCCATTTGTATTATGTCTAAAAATATTGACTCTATTTCATTACATGGTTCTATTTAGTCTTGTATGAATTGATAAGTGGGTAACTTTAGCATAATGGAGAATACAGGCTTGCATCCATACATCAATAGATAGGGTGAAGCTTTAATGATTTTTTTTATATCTCATTTAGTCTACCTAAAAATTATACTTCAATAGATTGTGTTAGTTCCTTGGCTTATCCCCTATTGTTTTATTAATTACATCTATCATATTTGTGTTTATTGAGTATGTTAGTCCATTTCCCTAAGGGTAATGGTTATAAACTAACTTGATAATAATTTGGTTGTCATGTGCCCACTCAGTAAATTATGTTGATATGAAAGCTGATCCATTATCACAAACAAAATAAATGGGCATACCAAATCTAGTTTTTATGTGTTCTTCCAAGAAATGAGTCACATCTTGTGTTGTTTAATTATTTATGGCTATGGATTTGGTCCATCTAGTGCAGTAGTCAGTATTAGTAAGCATGAATTTATGTCTAGCTAAGGAATTTGGGTTGATAACACTAATGAAGTTTAAATCCCATTAGGCAAATTACCCTCCTTTAACAACTAGATGTAAGGGCATTTATGTGTGTACTTCCCTTTTGGCTAAAGATTGACATTAGTGGCATGTCTTCACATGAGTGTGGGTATCCTTAAAAAAAATTGGCCATTAGTAGCCCATAATTAAGATCTTGTGGGATGTGGTGTTCTTAGAAGGATGACCACTACCTATTTTTTGATGCAAGTTTTCTATAATTTATTTAGCTTCATCTACAGACACACACCTAAGGTAAATGCATTCATAATTTATTCTATAGAGAACTCCCTTATTAATCATATAATGAGAAGATTTAAGCCTTAAATCTCTCCTTCATTCTCTATTAAGTTTTAGGGAACAAGTACCTATAAGAAAATATTGTATGACATTGATATACCATTCTCCTTTGGATACTTAAGCCTCACATATCTCTTCAATGGTGATGCATGGATTAGGTTCAATCATGAGATAAATGATGCCTTGACCTTAGATTATTTTTGTAGGATTGATTTATATATCTTATTCTTATAATTTTTCCATCCATTGGCCTTGATGTTATCCTAATTCATTTTTTTGTAGGGTGATCTTGACAGTGGGATCAGGCATAACGGTAATGACTTTATTCCTCAAAATGTAATGTCAAAAAAATTTCACTACTTTGACAAGGGAAAAAATATTCGTGTCAATCATAAAGTATCTGAGCTCTGCATCTTTCATATTTGTGCTCATGAATGCAATTAGATGCTCAATTTCATCTTTCTTCTATGTTATGACGATAGTAATTGTATGTTATAAAGTAAATGAATATAGGTAGAAATATTTTGTGAAATATGGACTAATTAATATTTGAGGCTATAATATTGCATCTTTAATGTCCTATAAGGAATTTTGGGCTTCAACTATCCACTCTATTTTGTCATCCTACATGAGAATGGCATTCATAGGCCTAATAATATCTACAATTCTTGAGATGAACTTCCTTAAAAAGTTAATCTTTCTATAGAATGATTTGATCTCCTTATTAATATTTGGTGGTGTAATCTTTGAAATTCCTTGAATTCTATCTAGATCAATGGTGATCCCATCCTTGGTGATGATGTGCCCCAAGAGCTTGCCTTTAGTGACTCTAAATATACTTTTCTTTGGGTTTACAAAAATACCAAACCTTCTGCATCTCTCAAATATGGACTAGAGGTGGCCTATATGATCATCCCTATTCTTTAAAAATATCATAAGATCATCCATGTAGATGATTATGCATTTTCCTATCAATCCTTTGAAAGCATGACCCATAACATGTTGAAATGTAGCACCTATGTTTATTAGGCCAAATAGAATCCTCTTATACACATAAATTTCCTACTTTGTGGTAAACATTGTCTTCATTATGTCTTCAAATTACACCAATACTTAATTATATCCTAAAAATCCATCCAAATAGGACATCATTTTAGACCAACTTACTATTTGTATCACCTCATCTGGAGAAAGCATGGTATAATTGTCCTTTTTAGAAGACTTATTAAAAAATTCACATAGAGTCTTATCTCAGTATTATTATTTCTTATTGGGACCAAATTATCCACCCAAGTATAATGTCTTATAAGAAAGATTATTTTTATGCTTAACAAATTCTCTAATTCTCTTAGGATAAGAGGCTCCAAAATGAGATTGACTAGTCTTTACCTTTGTCTAAATGGCTTATGATCTAGCCTCAAGAGAATTGTAAGAGTAATGACATATGAGTCATATGCTTTCAAGTCCTCATATGTCCAAGTGATATATCTTTATAGTGGATGATTAAATCTTTCATTAATTGTCTCTCTTATGGGGTACAACTAAGACCGATGTTAACATAGTGTGGGATATGTTCATCACCCAAATTTTCTCTTTTGATGTCTAATTCTTTGACCTTGGGTTGCTTGTGTTATTGAGCTTGCGGGTATGTATCAAATGACCTCTCTAAAGAACCAACCTAGTTGGGATGTAATTCTTTTTGAGATGGAGAATACCTTCCCAGTCTGATTCTTCTTGATAGATGTGATTAATTTCCTTGTTATCAATGATTTAAGACTCAAATTCCCCTGAATTTGTTATAAACTAAATAATTTATTGGTCATCATCAAAAACTTGAAAATTTTCTACATTGTCAAGAATAGAGGGACAAGGCACCAATTCAATGGAGAACATTTTTACCTTAGATTATTGAAGGGGCTCTAGATGTTGGAAATATTGTCATTGATGTCAAAGGTTTAGTATTATTGGTGACAAAGTCCCCATTGCATTTAATGTTATTGGTAATAAATATATCTTGGATAATATGAGTTAATATTAATTTAATATTAATGAATATATTTTTGGTTGCATATGAGACAAAAGAAGGGCCCATGGAGAAGTCAAAGAGCCACGGGATAAAGACAAAAGAAGGATGGGACGTATTTTCCCATGAAGAGTCATCTTGGGGAATACCAAGAGTCACCAAGTGAAGACAAAAGAGTAAGGGCGAATTTCTCATGAAGGGACACTTTAAGGAATATGAAAAGTCACCAAAGATAAGGATAAAAGTGGGAAGGATGCTTTTGGTCATGAAGGGTCACCACATGACTTTTCAAATGCTTGGATATGAAGGGTCATCCAAGATTGGTGCCATTTTCCATGAGGATTGAAAGGTCACAAAGGGGGAAGGCCAAAGTTCATTTGGAAAGCTATAAATAAAGGCTTGAGTAGCCATTTGTAACATGGATGAGAGTGAGAGGTTGATTTGATATTGTAATATCTAGCTTAGAAGAGTAATTGTGAGAGATGAATATGATTTGTATTTGTTATATCTAGCTTAGAAGAGCAAACGTGAGAGAGAGGAAGGAGATGTTATATAGATCTATCATTTGTTTAGATAGCAACATTGAGAGATAGGTGTGTGGTATATACAAAGGGGTTGGTGCTCCTATGGGTTGGTGCTCATGAATTATTGCTGGGTTGGTGCTCGGCAAAGGGGTTGGTGAGCCTATGGGTTAGTGCTCATGAATTATTGTTGGGTTGGTTCTCAGCAAAGGGGTTGGTGTTCATGAATAGGTGTTGGGTTGGTGCTTGGAAAAGGGGTTTGAAGCTCCTGTGGGTTGGTGCTCATGAATTGTAGCCGAGGTTGGTACTCGGCAAAGGGGTATGGTGCTCCTATGGGTTTTTTCTAATGAATATATTTGAGATTGATTCTCTATGGTTTTCCCACATTGGGTTTCCATGTTATATCTGGTGTCTCTCTCTATCCTGTGTGATGTTTATTGTTTGAGTTTTATTGCATATCTTGAATGTTTGATTATGTAGAATTTGATAAAGGGAAAGTTTTATAAGATATATAATATACTAATTCACCCCCCCTCTCAATATATTCCATGCTTAACAATTGGTATCAGAGTAGGTTCCTTCAAAAAGGGTTTAACAACTTGAAGGTAGATCAAGGAAAATCACAAGATGGCCAAGCAGTTAAAGAAAGATAATCAAGAGTTGAAATCTATGGTTGAGGCTCTTAAGGAAAAGGTGTGTATCTTGGATTCTAAGTTGGATATAGAAGTAAAAGAAAATAAGATATTTATTCAGGATCTTAAGAATCAGTTAGAGGTTGCAACTTAAATTTTAACATCAAAAGAAGAAGAGTGTAATCAATGGAAGGTTGAGTTAGGTTCTTTAAAGGATAATCATGAGAAGCTTATAATAAAGGTTGAGAAAGATCATGAAATATTGGTCATAGGAAAGAAGGATGCAGGTTTTGAAGGCAAATCAAAGAAGTCAATCAGGCAACCCAATGCTTTTAAGTTTTCAAATTTTAACATGGCCATTATTTTATTTGTCATCATGTTGGTCATAGGGCAAGAGATTGTATGAAGAGAAGCAATTAGTCAAAGGGAGATCTCAGTCACATTCAAGAAAAAGGTATGAGAAATATTGTTTGCTTTTGTTGTCATGAGGTTGGCCATATTGCTAGATTATGCCAAAATAAAGTAAAGAGATATTCAAAGTATGTCAAAGGTTACAGAGCCCCTAAAAGATATGAGAAGAGTCAAATTAAGGTTTGGAGACCTAAAATAGTAAAGGTTGATCAAGTTGATTTTAAGAATGAAAATGAATTACTTGCTATAGTAGACAAATAATCAAATAAAAAGGATTGTGCAGAATCTCTTGTTACATTTGAGCATGAGCTTTGTCAAGATAAGATAGTTGCAAAAGTTGAGAAAAAGAAAAACATCATAAATGATAAGGTTAGTAGGTCAAAAAGGTTAGACATGCTTAAACGGATTCTAAAATAAAAACACAAGAAGATCAAGGAAGAAACAGAGGAGATGTGGGAATCTCCTGAGATATATTTTTAGAACCCTATTGTGTGGGGTGTCTCTTCTAGGCTTCAAGGAGACACTTTTAAGAAAAATTGAAGCATGGTGGATGCTATTGGGTCTTGGATATGTTGCATGACAAGAAAGTTAGTTGGCAAATTAATTTGTATATCTTTTGAGAGAATATATTTTTGAAGAAAATTTTGCATCAGTATTATGGTTTGAGGCTATTAGAATGATTCTTGCATATGCAGTATTTAAAATGATTATGGTCATAAGAAATTATAATGTTGAAAAAGAGATAACATTTTTAGAAAAAAAGAAAAGGATACTCATGCAGATTCAATCAAGAAGGATCAAAGTTTCAAAGCTCCATTCATCAGGAAGAAGGTTCAGTCATGTTCATGGTAGAAGAAACAACCTAAAGATTCTATGTTGGTGCAAACAACTTTGCATGTAAGAGATAAAGATCAGCCATGGTTAATTGATAACAGATGTTTGAGGCATATGACAAGAGATAAAATTAAGTTCATTTCTCTAAAGAATATCAATGGTGGTATAGTGAGATTCAGAGATAAAACCACTACCAAGATAGCTGGAAAAGGTACTTTGAGTTTGGATTATGGTAGAACTAAACTAAGAATGTTTTGTATGTAAAAGGTCTTAAGCATAATCTATTAAGTGTTAGTCAAATATTTGATCAAGGATACTCCTTAAATTTTCATGTGGAAGGTGGTGAGATTAGAAGAAAATATTCAAATGAGTTGATTGCAGATTCTCAAAGGACAGGTAAAATTAGATATCTTCTCAAAGATCGGTGAGCGGAGTTGGGAGTAATTTCTATTACTTCCTACCATTGATGTTCAGCATCAAGTGAGGGGGAGATAAGTGTTAGCTCCAAGTAGGCCCTTTTCCATTGATGTCAAAGGGGGAGAATAATAGGTACAGGTAAAGGTGCAAAAAATAGGTACATGGAATAGGTACAGGTTGCTATAATAAGGGGGAGTTACTATATGTTTTCAAATGACAAGATGTGCAGGTGACAATATGTGGTAGTTTCAAGATTGAGGTTGCCATCAATGACAAAGGGGGAGATTGTTGGAAATATTGTCATTGATGTCAAAGGTTTAGTATTATTGGTGATAAAGGCCCCATTGCATTTAATGTTTTTGCTAATAAATATATCTTGGCTAATATGAGTTGATATTTATTCAATATTAATAAATATATTGTTGGTTGCATATGAGACAAAAGAAGGGCCCATGGAGAAGTCAAAGAGCCACAGTGTAAAGACAAAAGAAGGATGGGACATATTTTCCCATGAAGAGTCATCTTGGGGAATACCAAGAGTCACCAAGTGAAGACAAAAAAGTAAGGGCGAATTTCTCATGAAGGGACACTTTAAGGAATACAAAAAGTCACCAAAAATAAGGACAAAAGTGGGAAGGACGTTTTTGGTCATGAAGGGTCACCACATGACTTTTCAAATGCTTGGATATGAAGGGTCATCCAAAATTGGTGCCATTTTCCATGAGGATTGAAAGGTCACAAAGGGAGAAGGCCAAAGGTCATTTGGAAAGCTATAAATAAAAGCTTGAGTAGCCATTTGTAACATGGATGAGAGTGAGAGGTTGATTTGATATTGTAATATCTAGATTAAAAGAGCAATTATGAGAGATGAATATGATTTGTATTTTTTATATCTAGCTTAGAAGAGCAAAGGTGAGAGAGAGGAAGGAGATGTTGTATTGATATATCATTTGTTGAGATAGCAACATTAAGAGATAGGTGTGTGGTATACACAAAGGGGTTGGTGATCCTATGGGTTGGTGCTCACGAATGGTTGCTAGGTTGGTGCTTGGCAAAGGGGTTGGTGTTCATGTGGGTTGGTGCTCATGAATTGTTGCTGGGTTGGTGCTTGGCAAAGGGGTTGGTGCTCCTATGGGTTGGTGCTCATGAATAGGTGCTAGGTTGGTGCTTGGCAAAGGGGTTTGAAGCTCCTCTAGGTTGGTGCTCATGAATTTTAGCTGAGGTTGGTACTCAGAAAAGGGGTATGGTGTTCCTATGGGTTTGTTCTCATGAATATATTTGAGATTGATTCTCTGTGGTTTTTCTCACATTGGGTTTCCATGTTATATCTGGTGTCTCTCTCTATCTTGTGTGATGTTTATTGTTTGAGTTTTATTGCATATCTTGAATGTTTGATTAAGTGGAATTTGATAAAGGGAAAGTTTTATAAGATATATAATATACTGATTCACCCCACCCTCTCATTATATTCCATGCTTAACACTAGATTAGTAGTAGCAATAACTAGAGAATCGATAACTTTATTTTGCTCTCTAAGAATGGATATTATATTTAAATCTTTAAATATTTTAATCAGGTCCCATGTTATATGTTTGTACCTATTCAAATAACAAAGCTTGCACTTATATTTGTTTCTAACTTGGTTGACCACTAGTTCTGAGTCACCAACTACTTAAATCTATTTCACATTATTTTCAAGTGAAAATTATAATCTCAAAATTAAAGACTCATAGTTAGCTCTATTATTCATGTATGGAAATTATAATATATATGCCACCAAGAACTTTTTACCTTGTGGATCAATCATCTTGATTCCCATGCCTGATCTTTTCTTGGATCTAGCATTGTCAACATGTAAAGTCCATAACTATTTAGAACCTTTGGTTTCTATATTTTGTACTTTATTTTAAGTAGTAAAGTATAATTACCAAGGCTAGGAGACTCATAATTTAACTCTTCATTCTTGACATTATATTATGTGAAGGGATACTTCATTCTCAATGCTCTATTAAATTTGATCTAATTTGTAACTACTCTCCATGGTATCCATATATGAGATAAGTCTATATAAATATATTCATTGAGTGTTTTATACTAGTCTCTACTTAGTATCAAATTTTATCCCTCAAGTATGTCCACCACCAATATATCAATGGTCATCTGAATGTGCAGTTTAGACACTACTTGGATATTCATGTCCCTTAGTTCACCAACTATAGGCACTACTATCTTGTCCAATTATGAAATTTTTCTCTTTGAAGGGCTTAGTATAAAACCAAGATTTTGACATATGGAAGTAGGAATTATAGTTTTATAAACTCTATAATTAACTAAACATATATGAATAATCTTATCGAATGACTTGATAGTCAGCAAAAAGGGTGAAACTTTTGGTTGTATCTTGTAGATAACATTGGTATCATATGATTTTGATTTGTTTGTAGATGATTTCAATTTCTCTATAGGTATTTTCATAGTAATAGACTTATAGATAAGCTCCTTTTGTTTGGTAATCTAAGCTAACTCATGCAGATTTATATTTTCTTTAATCTAATTCATGTCTTTGATAATGTTGTATCCTCCCTTGCTAGGTTCCTCCTTGATCTGAGGCTGATCACTTCCACTTGGAGGATGTGGATTGTCATTAGCTTTATGATTAGGTGGAATTGTAGTATTATTTATAATATTTGACATTGTGATTGGATACTTATTATTTAAATTATAGACACCTTTCTACAATTGCTAGAATGCATGAAATTCATTCATGTTGTCCTTAGGCTCATTGTCATCTTCATATAGAAAGGGAAACTTATGAGTTTAAAATAATATGGAAGTGTTGGAAGAGCTAGGATCTATATGATGTTCAAAAAAATTATACATCTGGTCTTTCCTAGACACCTCTCTTTGAAAGATTTAAAATATTGCATAAAATTTAATGTAATGACCTAACCATGCTCAAAAGTATTATGAATTCTACACCAATTGGGAATAGTTGTCTACCATGTTGATATTTGGGAGATTTTTAAGTTTCTCCATATTATTTTTTAGGCTTTTTAAATGGCATGTTGTACCTATGGAATGAAATGTTATAATTTCTATTAGGTGTATTACCATTACCCATCTTCTTTTGCATGCCTAAAAAGTCTTTTCTTAGCTTCTAGACCATCTTCTGAATAGCCTCAAGTTTCACCTTTGTAGATCTAGTGCTTTGTAGAATAATAGTAGGAGACATAATTTATTTTTGATTTTTTTGGTAGCTTTTTCTTTGCATGTGATTGTTCAAGAATCTATAGTTTGGCTGCATTGTTTATGTCATGGGAGGAAACATATATAATTGGTTTTGATTGAAAATTGGGACATTCTTCCTTGAATTTGGAATAAAATTCAATGTGGGAAGCCATTATATATTTTGGACATATTGGGCACCTAAGGATTGAGTTATCTATCAACATTAATGGATTATTCGAATGCTCATGCCAAATTGTTAGTTATAACAACTTTCCTCAAAAACACTCTAGAAATTAGATCCAATGCATTCTTGTAAATTTCCAATGCCAATGCTTCCTTTGGCTTATAATATGTATTTAACCATTTGTACACATTTTGAAATCTTGTGTTGAAGGAATGGATAGGCTTATTAGGCTCTCTCTTTATACTAGTTAAGAGTTGGTATATTATGTTGGGACTGGTAACTTGTCTAAATTGTGTAAGAAAAGTAGCTTGAAACTCATCCCAAGAAGTGATGGATATCTCCATTAGATTTAAATACCAATCATAAGTAACATCCATTAATTTAAAAGGAAATATTCAACATGCAACATCTTCATCAACAATATTCATTAATCTTAAAGTAGCTGTGAAATATTTGATATGTTCTTCTATTATCCTTGCCACTAAAAGAGAAAATGATGGTAGATACTTCTCAATATTATGAGGTAAATCATGCACATCTCTTGGGACTGTAATAATAGATCTAACTAACCAAGGTGGTTAATCCATTAGTTGATTAATAGGGAAAGGATTCCTCATGACTAAAGGGTTCCTAGTCAGAGTATGTAGATTATTATGAACTAGGGATATTGGCATAATTTTATCTCTTATGATTTGATAAGGGTGAGACTAAAAAACTAGCCTAAGAATTAGATTTGGTCACTCTCGTGGGTGACTCTAGCACAACTCTATGCAAAGGATACTACTATTATCAGATATTTAGGCCCTCCTTCTAGAACTATTGAAATTTTTATACAGACCATAGTTAATGAGGTAGCCTCTAACATTTTAGGATCTTAATGGAGATAAACTCCACTCTAGGGCATAAGTTGCATGTATGTAGTTTGAACAACTTATTGATGGAATAGTTGGTAGGTCATGCAAGTTTTTGACAAGGTTTTTAGAATGGAGGTATTGTTCTTAAATGGTATTGAATTCCTAAATGAGTTTTATGTATATATGATTACTAATATAAAGTGGGTAGATCTAAAAAAAACTCAAAAATGAGGGAAGGGTAAGGCAGAAAAAGAGATTTTGTGTTTTTAGGGATCACCTCTCTAGCTAGTTTTGAAATAGACAAGTGCTTTCAAACCCTATGCCTATTGCAAGAAGATATTAAACAATAATAGGCATACATGGTTTATAAGTGTAAAGAGATTTTAATATAGGAAACTCATAATCCTCAATCAAAGGTTTTCCCCTTTTAGAGAAATTTTTGTACACCCTTAATCAAGCTATTATGGCTCAGGCTAATGAGGTATCTGAGGTAGTTTTTCACACACATAGAAAAATATATCAAAATAAAACACTTATACACAATTAATAACATGAATCAATAAACTTAATTTCTAATAATCAATCTAATTTACTAATCCTTAAATAGCTATTACACATCTAAGACTAGCATATCAATCAAGACAACAAAAAATTCATTGTAGTTGTTGCACACTAATAATTATTGAATCATACAACCAAAATAAGATAATCCTAATTACATAGAAATTAAAGAGATAATACACAAAAACATTTTTTGATAATCAAAATTACTTCTACTCCTGTATGTTGAAAATTTTTCCACACCTCCAACTAGTGGATTATAATTTTTTAAATAGGCTTGGGGAAGGGGTCACCTAATCCTCCAATTCCATGTAAAATTATTACATGTGATAATAATAACTCAAGTTCTAACTATGGTTGAAACCATATAAGATTATTTTTACAATCATCAATTTAAGTTAGTCTTTGTAGAATCTATGCAACATGCACATGTGTAGAAAGAAGGGAAATGTTTTAAAATTAAAGCTCAAACTACATGAAAATTAAATTTATAGATTAGTGAGAAAAACTTGTCAAATACTTCAAGTTATCCATTTCTAATGGAACTTAAACATTCATTAAGGACAAGTTCCCCTTTACCAATGCCTCATAACCAAAATAATTACTTAACTAGGAATAACATCCTATTATTGTGTGTTACATGTTGCCCCTACCTGTATAGAATAGAAAATTCCTTCAAAAGGATTTGTAGCATCTTTATCTTAAAATAATATGCTATGTCAACTTAATCTTTGAAATTCCTAAGTAATTGAAATCTTCTCTTGTTCTACTACTAGATCTTCCTTTTTATATTTACTAACCAGGTTAAGTCTAGGACTCATGTGTTTTTTATTGGTTCATAATCCAACATGGCATATCCATGTAGCAGTCTCCATGCCAAGCTATCTATTTAATTAAAACATGATCATTGTTAACTTTAGACACATGTCCCTAATTCATGATTTCTTGAAATAAGATAAAAGTTAATTATTACCTTCGAGCTCATGAGATCATGAAAAGTGTCAACTTTCTACTAGCTCTAGGACCTTTGAAAAGCTTCATTGATCTCACACCATTGGATCTGGTTGTATGAATCAACATGGTTTATTAATCTTTATCCACTTGGTATCATCCTTAGCTCTACATACCATTATATATCTAATAGGGACCATGTTATGGTGACACTTGTCACCCTTGCATTCATTTTCAAAGGCCTTTGTCTTTGATGTTGATCTCACATCATTATATCTACACTGTGTGAGTTAAAATGCACTGTATATCCTAGTTTTTGACCTTTTAATTCACATGATTTTGACACTTATCATTTACTCAAGACTCCCATTGATTTACAATTGAATGTTGAGATATTTCCATTTGTTGATCCCTTATTCATTCTCAGAATCCTTGACTTGTTGACCCTACTTTTGCCCATGGTTCATTTAATCTCTATTAATGATCTTAGGATGGTGACACTTATCACCACTATGTTTAATTTTGAAAAGCCTTCACTATTTTTATATTTATTATGCACCATTATATATTTAGTGCATGAGTTATTTTGCATCGTAGATCTTATGTGTTTGACTTAAATGACTCCTGCAAGCTTTGATACTTGTCACTTTCTTGAGACTCTATGTTATGTACATGTGCCATGTGGTATCTCCATGGGGGATTTGATCTATTAAATTGTTGACCTTGGGGAAGGGCATATAGACCATTAGATCTACCATTTAGGCTTTGATATGTTACCACTTGGAACCCTCACAGAGCTTTTATAACTTTAACTTTTCAACCCTATTCTCACATCATTATATCTTTAGTATGTAAGTTAATGTGCATAGTTAGATCTTCCTTTGAACTTTATTGGATTTTGACCTTTGTCATAGGTTATTGATCTCTATTTGAGGCATCGAGATCTCACCACCTATCACCTTCAAGTTTTTCCATTTCTATAGGCATAAAATTAAATACATAAGGGTTTTTTAGACTTTAAAAGTCATAGCATAAAGAATTCAGAATAAGATTGTTTTTATCATGTTAAAAATCATGATTAAACTTTAAAATAAAATTTTAAGCTAAGTTTAAAACATAATAAAATATTCCCCTTGTTAATTTCATCCTTGTGAACCACAAGATATAAAGGGCCTATCATAAATATCTTAGACTAAAGTCTTTGTTGTATTAATAAATATGATAAGGACCTAGGCTAAAATATTAAACTAACTCTATAATATAATAAGGTTTTCCCTAGTAATTTTGACCTTATGTAAAATTTTGAATCTATTTCAAAAGGAATTTAGGCTAAATAAATTATTCTAAAGGTTTAACATGATTTTAAATCATAGATTCAATTTAATCAATAAGAGACTAAGGGTTAATCAAAATCAAAGATTCAATTTAGAATTAGGGTGTAAAACCCTAAGAAGTGTTCACACCAATGAGACCCTATTAAACTTGCATCATGGAAACATAAGAATAAAATGTTAGTAACATTAGATGAATTAAAATTAAGATTATGTGTTAACAAATCCATCTAAACTATATCAACACAAGATATACAATACTAGTTCTTGATTAAGTTGAATGTCCAATTTATAATACAAATTTAGAAAATTTTGAACAAGGGTCCTCATTTTAAGAAATGGTGTGTGTTGGGTACAATAGTTACTATTTATGCTATATTAATTTTTAAAGGTATAAAATGTTATTAAATCACCAATAAGGTTGTGAGTAGAGAACCAATAATAGAAGTCACAACATAGTTAACCAACCACTCTTAAGCAAGGCAATGGAATTAACACAAATAAGGCCTTATGGATGAACCTGTCAAAATAACTTATCAACACAAAAACTCTTCAATGAGGTAACACATCATATATATCACCTGTGATTGTAAAGTGTCGTGCATCAATGAATTACCAATTAATGGTAAGACAAATAACAAAATAAGGAAATATAATAGTTAAACTTATGGTAGTTATGCCAATTAGTAAAATTAGGACACCTCAAATGTGTGAACAAAAACCCCCTATAAGTTATGACACCATGTTAAGCAATAATTTGCAGTGATGATAACACTAAACACACACATAGACTAGGGTGGACCTAGTCTATTTGTAATTGACAAAGTCCTTCACTACCTATTTTTTAAGGATAACTGGAATCATTATTAAATAATACACCAACAAAGGATGACTACATGAATACACTCATGATCCTATGAAAAAAATAGAGTGCTTAACACATCAATCCTTTAAAAAGTTTACATGGGTCAAAAATACTTGGTACTCACTCACTATCCCCATAAGGAATACAAATACCAATCATATGACCTATTTTAAGGAATCATGAATAAAATTCCCACACACATAGGAGATAACCAAGTGTCATAACTAACTCCATATTAAATAATAACGAGAAACACTTTGTCAAAGTAAGGGTTATTATAAGAGCACAACCAAATTTGATAAGAGAAGAAATACCTAATAAATATAGTGTGAAAGAGTAAATATTGACACAACAGATAGAGAGAACAAACATTAAATAATCCATGATGGTGCATGAGGATAATAATAATATAGTATCACCATCCCCAATCACTATATTAATTAAATAAATATAGTCCCTTGAGTTGGTATTATGCATGGAGAAATGGGAGTCTAAAGTGTTAACCTTCCATGTATTTGACTCCAATCACCAAAAACCAAGGAACGAAGTAGATTTATAGCATGACTATAGGGTTGAATGGTAGAAAACTATAAATGAGCTCATCTATGACCTTACTATTTTCAATTACCTCAATGATGTTGGAGTTTTTTTATTTTTCAATTTACCATACTTTGGGAAGCCTATGGATGTCATGAGGTTTCTTATCTCATGCATTCATGAATATTATTTCTAATTTGAAAGGAATATAATGAGGATCATTACCCAAAGAGTTAGTAAAGTTATAGGTCTACAATACTTGGGTACTGACCTTAATGGATATTTTGAGGATAAAGAAGAGATTGAGAAAATAGCAGTGGTACTTGAGTATAAGAATCGAGGCCATGAAATGTATATGTATAGTATTTAATATCTCACCCTTTAGGTATATGTGAATTTTTATATGATCAATATTAAAGGATTAGATAGGTGAAAATAAAAATATATAGCACACTTGTATGTAGCCCACCAGATGACCCAAGGGGTCAACTATAATTATTCTATTTATTTTAAAAAGAAAATTATTGTAGATTTGGAGAAGGCCCACCACCTACCTAATTATAAATTTACTTGTGGATTGATTCTTTTGATAATGGTATTTGATGAGATTGGTCTATCAAAGTACATCAATAGTGATTTAAATTTGGCTTACCCACATGCAAACAAGTCTCTGGTTGAGCTATTTAAAGAATTTACTTACCCTAGTGCTATCACCCCCACTCATAAATCAAGGATGAAAAGATGGTATGATGAAATTAAATAAGCTTTAGTGAATTATTTTAATATCCCCAAGGACTTACCTATATAGATAAGGGACCAAGCTTGATTTTAAGTAAACCATAACTATTATTCAGCATGCATCTAGATGAGCACTTCAAATGACTTGTCTAGGTGGCTTAAGCCACCATATGCTTTTATTGATAGTTATTTTATGAACTCTGTCAATATAATATATAATTTTTTCCCCATGAATATTTATGTTGATAATATTGATGATGAAACTCACACTCTTCATCAAATGTATGTATATCTAAGGAAGAAGGCTTATAGAGAAAAAATGAAATAAGATAATGTGTGAACTAAATTTAGAATTTATAATAAATCAACTAAGAATTTAATCTTAATATAAGATAAATTGAACCTAAGATATAGAAACAAACAAATAAAATAAAAAACACAAACTTTATGCTTCAAATGTGCAAGCTTTCTCCATTATGATGTAAACTTGATTTTCTCTTTGAAAATATGGTGCTCACTCTTCTAATGCAAAGGAGAATGGGCAACATTTTGGTTCAAAAGGAGTTTTTTTAAGATTTGATTCTCTTTTATTCACTTGTGAATATAAATTTTTTAGCATAAGTCAATATTCCAATTCTAGGATTCAAGATTCAATTTTAAGACACTTGAAAATGAAGTTCTTGAAGTTTATTTAGAGATTTTTTGAGTAATATCCAATAATGGAGGACTATTTGGATTTATTAAATGATTAAAATAATCAATGTTAGCTAATAATTCTTCACCCATGAGGATTAAGACCATTTCAAATGGTTGAGAGAAACATGGGATTGGTTAATTGAGTTAGTAGGAAAAAGTCAAACTTCTTGACAACTCAAAGGATGACTCATAAAGGTTGATATTGTGGGTTTGGTTGGGATGAGGAATTAAAAAGAGGGAGATGTTAGAAGAGGTGTAAATCCTATATTTAATATTTAAAATAATGATTTAAAGTGTGCATAATTGACAAATCTGACTTATTCAATTATTTGAATTTGAAGGGAGATGTGATGTATTATTTTAAGAAGAATCCTTTAATAGATTTTAGGTGAATTTCAACACTAAATGAAATTTAGGTGTCTATATTTTCCCATCTTTTAAATAGTGTTACAAATCAATAATATTTCGAATAATAGTAGTAGAAGTAGAGAGTTTGATGATTAAAAGGAAAAAGTTATACCAAATGAATGAAAAGGAGTGTGATGATTCCCTTTAAGGTTTTGTGTGAGAAAATGAATAAATGCTTGAAATGAATGAAAGAGTAATGGGAGATGGAAATGATAAAATTGTCATCAATAATATATCTACTTGTCTCAATACTAATGTTTGCAATGTTACAGAGCATACGTGTAAAACTATTTACCCCTAGTTATTAAATGCTAGAGAAGATATTGGAAAAAGTACATTTCCCACTTTATATACTAAATTCTTGGATTATGCTTAGACTTATGGGTTTCATGAGCTGATTTTGGAATGATATATCCTAGAAATTATAATCCATAGGCTAGAAAATAAAAAATATAGATTGTCTAATTTGTAATAAAAATTTACAAAATTGATATTTACATGCATTGATAAGGAAATATAACACTTCGATTAAATGATAGTATAAAATGAGGATGAAATGGATTGAGTGGATGATGATGGTCAAACTAAACCTAAATACCCTATGTCTCTAAACATTTCCTAAATATTCTACCATGGATAATGTTTGGGTGGAGATTTTAGGGTAGATGTAGTTCTCCTAATGTGAGAAGAGATGTAATGTAATATTGACCCATGGATCTTATTAACATACTTAAGTTAATAATTACACATTATGATTAGATGGTGGATTTATTTTCCCACAAGAAATGATATATGCTAGGAGTGGATTGGGAATTGATATATCCCAAGAGAAGTTACATGCTTTGAGGTGCCCCATGAGTCAATGTTCATAAGAATGGATGTGGGAATGATATATCCCATTTTAAAGTCACGAGCTTAGATTGGTTGATGAATTGATTGATTGATTGACTGATCAAGTGATGTATTGATGGAGAAAGGATGAATGTTATTATTTTTTGGTCCTAATTGACAACTATAGGAGATTGAATGGAAATATTAGGAAATGATTGTGGATGATTGATATGCAAGCATTAACAAGGAAATAAAGTGACTACATGGATTAATGATGATGGATCAAATTGTTCAACAACATGGATGAGATAAGGATGGATATAAGAGAGAGATTATTATGGGGAAAAAATTTGAATTTATGTATTTAAATGCTTAGAAAAGGAGAATAAAAAGGTTTTGAAATTATTACAATGATGAAATTAGCATATATAATGATGAATTCATTGAACAGAGTGGTGAATTCATTAAAAAATAATTTTATAACTAAGAGCCATAAATTCACAACTAAATTCTATAAAATTTTAATTAAGTAATGAAAATTCACAACTAAGTTTTATGAATTTGCAATTAAATGATATGAATTCTCAATTAAGTGATACAAATTCACATCTGCATAACTATGAATTCATTAAAGTTAGTTGTAAATTCATTTACACTAGAAGTGACCATTTTTCAAAGGGCATAAATTTTGAATCTAGACTCTATTTGAGATCTATTTTTTGCCAAAATGAAAGTATTGAGAAGTGGAATGCAAATATGAACACATATTGTAGTTTCGGTTAGGAAAAATTATTGAAAAATTGGAAAACATTTATAAATGTTAAGTTGGATAAGAAGAATCTTACTTGATAATTTGAAGTACTTGTTGATATGATTGTGAATGTTAATGAGTGTGTTTGAAATGGATAATGAGAATATAATGGTTAATTTAGTCTATATTTGAAATTTACATGGAATAGACAATTGTGAATATAGTCTCAAACCATTCTATGGATCAGTCTTCTTAGTACATCATAGGTCTTCCTAGGATTATACCATAGTGACTTTGTTCGAGATGACACATAGATTCTTTGTCTAACAATGAGAGATCATTTGATATCTACCTTTTGTTTATTTTGTTCTTTAATTTGATTTTTAACAATAATTCCAACTAAGTAACAATTAAACAACTTGATTTTTGATATTGTGCATGATAATACACATCAATGTTATAGAAAAACTATGATGACTATCGCATGACACACGTAAGGATTAATAGATTCATAAAGACAAAACTTAGTTCATCATGATATGGAAGATCATAATAACACCATTAGTAATTCACATAGTGATATATACAAAGAAACAATAATAAAGATAAGATAAAAATAAAAATAGATGTTTTTAATAATATAAGTAAAATAATCACGAAAGTCAGCAAACACTGCAGAAGCATGTAAACACCTATGATGTAAAAGAATGTAAATGACTATAAAAACAAGTAAGAAAATGTATTTTTTAGATATCCTTAACTATAGTAGAACCCTTTGGCATATGTGGATTTTGACAATGTTGAATTATCTGATGAGTAATCTATATAGGGGATGACTAGGGTACATAACTAAGGACAAGGGATTTTTTAATTTTTGCTTCAATATTGTTTTTGTATTTTTTTGTATTTTCTAATGTTTTAGATTTTATTAGAGTTTAATATTTTTAAATTTTTTTGGATCTATATCTATATATATAAAGAATACCAGCAAAGCGAAAACCATATTCTAGCACTAAAGAGTGAGTGGTAGGGGATGGAAGGAATAAATTATATATGGAGTATGGATGAATTGGAATGGATTAAAATTAAGATGATAACTCTATGAAACACATGACATAAGAAATAAATGTCAATTCATCAAAATATAATTGATAGGATGCACCAATATATTTTTAAGAACACATCTCAAGATGTTTCCACTTCCTTACCAAGGTCAAAATGGGAATAAATATGGTTGTATGATGGTAAAGACTCAATTAATAAGTATGGGTTTCAGTGTTTTTGGGATAAAATGTATAAATATGGGTTTTGATAGGTAAGAGTACTTAAGGATGGGTTATAGTGGTTAATGATGAGTGTATGATGGATTTAAATAGGTGTGCAATGGGTAAACATGTTTTAGGATAACTTAAAATAAGTAAGGATGGTTTAGGGTAAGCATATGATGGTAAAGGATGCAATTTAAATTTTTTTAAGATAGGTAAGGATAGAGGGATGATTTAGAATGCATATAATTAAAACTAAATGAGCTTGACCCCAAGTGTAGGGTACTTTTAGACAACTGATTATTTTATGACACAAAAAATCATTTTTCAACATGGTATTAGCCCAAGTGCCATATAAATGGTTTTCACCTATGGACAAATTTATTTCTCTTTCTTTCTAATTTGATTTTGTTTTGGAATCTTAATTATAAAAGGGTTTGATATGCATGATGATTACCACTATTGATATTTTAGGTATGCACTTCAGATATGTTTTTAATAACTTCACTAATTTCTAAGTTAGCTTTTTCCAAATTTATTAGGATATCATCATATCCCCTATGATAAAGGGTGTTGCCATACAAGGTGAAGAATAAATTATGTTAGATGAAGGATGTGTGTTGAGTACAAGAAGGATTTATAGGGATGGAATTATATTGGGGATAAGTATATGTGTCGTGATGTAAATAGTGAATGGGAGCAACAATCTCATGTTTATCAAGATGAGAAGAACTATAAGTTGGGTTATTTTAGAATTTAATTTTGAATCAATTATATCTTCAATATTTGATGGAGACCCATCCTAAAACTATGTTAATGTAAATGTTATATTAATTTCCTTGTTCATTGGTTACATAGAAAGTTTTTCACCAAAGGATTTTTCTTGATTGTTTTGATTGGGATTTAGATTTGGATTTTCCAATAATGCCTTAAAGATGTTTTCACTAAGGACTCATATTTTTTATTTTCAATATTTTGATTTGGATTTTGACTAAAATTTGTATTTTGATCATTTGATGTTGCCTCAAAAATATTTTCACTATGAGATGTCAATTTTATGTTTATCTTGTAGGATTCATTTTGATTTAGGTACACTTGTTATTCCTTAGAATATGCAAATGTTTCTTGATGCTCTTCTAGTAGGATACTAGTTAGGAAGTTTGTAATTATTTTATTATCATAGAAGGAAGTTAATTGTAAGTAAGATCATTGGTCCCAATCAAAAGTTTAGGATATTGGCTTGCAACATGGAAGGTAGTATTGGTGATGTTGATGAAAGGAGTGATGGTAGCATAGTCCTCATAGAAACTATGAATGGATCCTATTTTGATTATGTATGAAGTTCCATTGGAAACCAAAAAAATATAATTAACATATTTAAATTGACTTTCAAATGGTTTTTAGATGATTCTTTGGAGTCTAGTGTTTACTTTGAAATGGATGGGTTTGATAATTCCTTGCTCATGGATTATTTTATATATAAGTACCTCTATCACTTAGGGTTAATTTTGTGGGATGATGGGAGATTCAATAGGTGATAAGGGTTTGGGTGTTTGTATAATCTATGATAGGCTATGTTGGTTGAAGGTGTTTTTGTCCAAGATAAGATATTGGTCAAAAATGGGATATTTGTCAAAAATGTGATCTTAATAAAAAAATGGGATGTTGATCAAAGATAGTTTCTTGGTTAAAGATAGGCTCTTCAATAAAGATGTTCTCTTCATCAAAAATGGATGGTCGACCATATTTCTTAAAGGTAGGTTGATCAACTATGGATTGGCTAAAAATGGATGTGTCAAAAATGGGATCTTGAGAAATGGATGGAAGGTTATGACCTTGACTTGGAAGTGGTTTGGATTGAGTAGGCTCAAGAAAGACATCTTGGCATATCCCTAAGCTATGATTTTCATATTTGGATACACTTGGATCTACCTTGATGTACCCTTTGTTAATCAAATCTTGGATATAATTCTTTAGTCTCATACAACAGTTTGTAGAATAACCTTAAATTTTTTGATAATCACAATATTCAATAGGTCTATACCACTAAAGTTTTGGGACATTTAGGTCAAAGTATTTTGTGTTTATAAATATGACTAAGTTTTTAGTGACCAATGTTTTGAAAGAATACATCATAATTTTCCCCTAGAGGAGTGATTTATTTCTTAATAGGCATGGTAATGTTATTGATAGGTTGGAAGTTTTTGATTTGTTGTATCTTTTTTGGTGGAGTGATATAAGATGGTAAGGGTGATATAATTTTATTGCCTTTGTTATTATGATAGGGGATGTTAGAATAAAAGCTATAACTATTGCAGGAGAAACTTGGTTGTTTTTGTAAAATATGTTTACTAATGGTAGGGTGATGTTGATGTGGAATGTTTTGGGATTACTTAGTAATGAATTAGGATAGAGAGGTAGATTTATATTGGAAAGATGGATTTGTTGGATTTATGTTGAAGGTGAAAGTATTCAGATTTGGTGGATTTATAAAGGTAGATGGACTTGAATCTATTGGGTTTGTAAAAAAATGTGAATTTGATGTAGTTTGGTTCAAGTTTGGAAATGGGTTGGATGTATAACCAAATGGTTGATTTTGATGAAGGTAGAAAGGTTGGTTTTGAAGTAAAGGTTGATTTTGATCTAAGATATTTAAGATTTAATTGAATATAGGTTTGATTTTTGAATGGGTTTTGGTTCAAATATAGATTTCAAAGTGGTGGTGAAGGTGAATCAAAAGTTTGATTTAGATTAATGATAAGGTTAGAACTAGATAGAATGGTGAATGCATTTTAATTTGTGATTGGTGATTTTTGATTTGTGGATAGGGTGTAATTTTTAGAAGAATTTAAATAATTTTCACTATCAAAGCCAAAAATTTGAATTGATGTTGTCCCTAAAGTAAAATTTAGATGTTGATTTATGGGTAAACATGAATAAGTATTCAAGTTTGAAATTGATTGATTGATTAATATTAAATAGATATTTAAGTTTAGATTTAATTGATTTATGGATGAGGATAAATACATATTCAAACTTATATTTTTTTTTTTTGGATGATTGATTGATGATTTTACAATGAGATTGAAACTTCAATTTATATTTGTTGGATGATTGATTTGATGTTGATTCAAATATGTGTTTGAATCAAAATTTGTTCGATAGAATATTAGGTGAAGACAAAGATTATTTGGATTTGAATTTATGACTGAATTAATCAATGGATTATTAAACAAAGCCATGTGCCTTGCAATGAGTGATGTTCTATAAGAAAAATTACTTAATAGATGAAAAAGACTTAAAATTAGACTCTAGTAAACTAAAATACCAAAGTAGCTAAAATTTTGATTGTTTAAATAATGGTTTTGATCTTTTAGAGACAAAGTTATGATTTTAGGATAACATTTAAACTCGAAATAATTTATTTAAAGATAAGTATTTTGTAGCATGTGGTAAACACAAGGAAATAACAAACAAATTTCTATTCTAAATAGTCAAGAAATTACATATAAAAGGTGAGAAACTAGGATGAGGGTCATGACCAACTATTGGGCCTTCTGATATCACTAACTCATTTGTACTACTAGTTGTGGCCTAATATTTAAAGTCCCTAACCATGGAGGATCTTATCATTCCCATGGCCCATTGAGTCTAGTTTCAAGGGTGTGTGGAAGGTATCTTCTTGGTGCTAACTACTAACTAATGCACCAAAATTGAATGGTAAAAGAGGTTATCCTAGGCTTAAGTTTTAAACAAGATTATCTAGGGGAAAAAACCATGGAACAAATAGATAAATTAGATTCACACCATTAGGTCTTGTTCCAAAGTGTTGAGCATAAAAATAGGGGTCTCAGTGTGTTGACAATTGATTATATTGTATTTTGAGGAAGTTGTTGAAACCATGGGTATTAGATCATGAAATCCCCTCACATCATAGTGTACATAAAACACACAACCACTTACGCAATTGAAATAGCTAGATTTCAATTTATATACCCCATTAGTAAATGGGTTTAGCCTATTATGTGGTGGTGAAATCCATGGTCAATATAAACCCTAAAAATAAAATAAAAAGTAAGTATTTATTTATGATTTTTGAGTATCATCACCAATATGATACTAAGGAAAGAGCATATGTGGGCACTACTTAGGTAACATAAATAATTATGGAAATATTTTTTATTCTTGATTATCATCACCAATGTGACACCAAATAAAGATCATATCAATTTCCACAATTTTAAATAGAATGTTGAAATGAAATGTGATGTAATTACTAAAAAAAATTGAAAACAAAATTGAAAGTGTTAGTAAAATAAATTGGTTTTTTATTTATCATTTTTGCTTATTAGATTTGAAAAGTGTTTTACAAATAAATGGTTAGAATGTTTACTTAGGATTGGATTAAGACAACCTAGAATAAAACAATCAAAAAACACTTCTTTGTGACAAATTTACATTACACAGAAAGATAGGAAAGTGAAATTGTGATAAAATAAACATAGGAAAAAGGTAGAATATACAAAGTAAGAAAAAATAAATTTATGTTTACAAAATGATTTCATTGCATTGTATGATAATTTTTCTACATAAAAAGACAAATTCACTACTAGAAAAGATGATTTCTCTACCAAAAAGGATAATTTCATTACATAAAAATATGAATTCATTGCAAAAAAAAGAGGAATTCACTACTAAGGATGATGAATTCACTACTGAATTGGCACTTTTGTTATTGAACTTGTAGATAGATAACATAAAACATAGAGGACAAACATAACAATTTTGCCACTGAGTTTCACAATTTCATTGCCAAGAATGACAATTTTGCTCTTAGACAAAATGATTTCACTAAAAAGTGTACTCATGCTTTTCCTATAGCAAAGAGTTACGAAAAACCAAAAACACACCCACAAGTAGAAAGTGAATATAAATCCAATTATGTAAAGAAAATAACTAAAAAGAGGATTATTGATGCTATCACAATTCCCATTGGTATATCTAATTGCCACATTGCCAAAGCTACAGCTGCCCTCCAGACCCTTAAATTAGCTGTGGATTCGGGTTATTCCAAACTGTGGCTTGAAGGGGACTCTTTGAATGTTATAAATATCCTTAATAATAAGAATACTGCATCATGGACCATAGAGGATAAGGTAAAGGAGATGAAAACTCTTTTGAATAAATTTGAAGAAATAAAAATCACCCACACCTACCGTGAAGCCAATGGTGTTGTAGATTGGCTTGCTAACTGTGCTGTCTGGGAAGGTCAAATAGTGAGGTGGGATGAAACCTTAGAAAGGAACATGGATTTAAGGGCGATCATTCTTCTTGATGCCACACATGCGAAAGAAGGTAAGATTGGAGTGTAATAAAAACATAATGAGTAGGAGGAGTGGCAGCACGGGGAAAGGAACTCAATTATTAAAGAGTAAGGTCCTCAAATGGGAGAAGCAGATCTTGAAAAGCCACAAACAAAGTTGATGTCCCAATCAACTTGACAGCAGGAGGATCCAGGGTAACATCCACAGTAACTGGGATTCAAAGAAAATGAGTATGGTGCGTGAAAGGAAGGGAGAACCTCGTAAATAGGAGTCCAAGAGCTGTGCAGAATGGAGAGAGAAACATCAAGTGTGGAGAATTCTGCAGAAAGGAAATGTAACGAGCTACATGGAAAGACTCCATGGCTCTAAACCGCATATCACGATGGCCTTCTTCAAAAATTGGTCTGACGATAGGGTCACCTTGCATGGTATAACTGTAAATTTAACTGAGGATTTTCTTGCTGAGGTTACAGGGTTGCCAATGGATGGACTCAAATTTTCCAAGCAGACCAGCATTTTGAACGAGGCCTTTTGTAAGTTCCCCAAAATGGATGAGGAGGAGCAGAAGTTGGTCAAAAATGGGGATTTCTATGAGCTGGACCATATTAAAGGGATATGGAGGGACGTCCTATGCTATATTAGGGAGTACTTCATTCTGGACGAAAGAAGCAAACGAGTGCATAAGTTCCATTTTGTCTTCCTCAACTACTTCAGGCATAAGGTTAGTTTGTCTTTTCCTTTCTATCTTCGCTACTCCCTGATCCAAAGCCTTTACGCTCATAGGAAAAAGGATTTGTGCCCTATTCTTCACGAAGGCCTTATTCTACTTATTGAAGGCTATTGCAAGAATAGGGCACTGGTTAAGTATCCCAAACAGGGGAAAAATAAGCTGCCAGGAAATAAAAAGAATGAAAATGTAAGCAGGAGAGGCAAAATTAAGACCCCTAGTCCTAATAAACAGAATGTAGAAGAAGAAAGGGGTCGGGAGAGAATTGAAGAACCCAAGGAGGAAAAACTGGAGGATGAAGAAGGAACTGAGAGCTGGGACACCAACTCTAGTAATGATGAAGAAGGGTCTGAGGAAATTGAAAAAGATAAAGTCAATACAAAGGAGGATTCTGCTATCAGAACAGAAGAGACGGAGGAAAACTAGAAAGTGTCAGAGGATGATATTGTCCAGGAAGATCATGGTGAGGACCCAACTTCTAAGAATGAAAAGGAAATTTCTGTCCATGATGATATTCAAAAAATGGAGATGGAAATCCAAACTGGAATCAATGAGCGGGAACAAAAGAGTCAAGAAGACTTCTTTGAAGAAGCCAGGAATAGCCCCAATAAAAATTCTAAGGATTGGAGAGGGAAGAATCAAAATGATGAAATACACACTCCTATGACCTGGGTTAACTGTAAAGCTAAGTCTTCTTCCCAATTTGATTCCTGGTTGTGTAGGGAGATCATTGATCTCAAGAGAAAAGTGGAAACTTTGGAAGATTCTCTGAAAGCTGCTTGGAACAAAGTAAACAACATGGAAAATCAGTTAAGCGAGATCCCTGTCAAGCT
Organism: Torreya grandis; assembly: GCA_037957365.1. Taxonomy (NCBI): domain Eukaryota; kingdom Viridiplantae; phylum Streptophyta; class Pinopsida; order Cupressales; family Taxaceae; genus Torreya; species Torreya grandis. The sequence continues at coordinate 1,840,792 of JARHVA010000660.1, forward strand.
CAAAGCTTACGAAAACAACCTCTGGGAACTAATAAAGGACAACAAAAAGAAAATGGAGGAAGTAACATCCAACATTTGTGTAGCTGCTATCAATATAGGTAAACGTGCTAATGAGGAGACCAAAGCACTAGAGGGTCCTAGCAAAAGGACAAGGCAAAGTTCCAGAAAGAAAGATACACAAAAAGGAGCTTTGCTGGAGGTTACCACCCAGGAAACTACTTTGAAAGGAAAAGAAGCCATGAACTTGATACTGGAACTGGATGAATAATCTGGTCCTTTTTGGTTTTGAAACTAGTACTGATCTTTGTTCTCCTTTTGTTATCTTTTGTTTGTTGTGCTACCAGATTTCTGTTTCTGGGTTTTGACTGGATGTGTCTCTAATGGTTTCAGGTCCATTTAAAACCTATTTTTGCTACTTCTTTGTAGTGTTTTTTAGGCGTAGCCTGTGGGCTCAGACGTTCTTTATTTAGCTCTCTGTTTCAGGGTTTTGGGGCCCCTTCAAAACCTATTTTTACCTCAATCTAAAACTAAAAATAGGATTAAAATGGGTCAAAAATAATTTCATTGCTATGAATTACAATTTTGCTATTGATGTTTTTGAAATCATTGTTATGTAGTGGGCATACACAATTGAGTATAAAATGCCTGATAACAACATGTAACTTATACTATAACTTAAAAATATAAGATTAAATTCATATTCAAATACAAATAATAAAAATCAAATGAAAAAATGTTTTCTAAATGCAAATATGATGATCAAAAGATGAAAAAGGTGATAGAAGGTCCCATCGAGCATGCCAACAATGTATGAAATAAATTTATAAGTAATAATAAATATACTAAGAATAAAATATTAATCTAAGATAAATTCAAGCTAAGATAGCTCAACAAACAAAGAAAATAGAAAACACAAACTCTATGCTTCAAATATGACAGCTTTCTCCATTGCAATATAAACTTGATTTGCTCTTTTAAAATGTGGTGCTCACTCTTCCAATGCAAAGGAGAATGGAAAGAATTTTGGTGCAAAAGGATTTTTCTATGATTTTATTTGATTTGATTCACTTGGATTCACTTGTGAATATAACTTTGTTATCATAAGTCAAGATTCCAATTCTAGGATTCAAGATTCAATTTTAGGACTCTTGAAAATGAAGGTTTTTAAGTTTATTTATTGATTTTTGGAGGAATATCCAATGGTGGAGGATTATTTGGATTTATTAAATGATCCAAATAATTAATTATAGATAATGAATCCTCACCCATGAGGATTAATACCATTTAAAATGGTTGAGAGAATCATGAGATTGATTAGCTGAGTTAGCAAGAATAAGTAAAACTTCTTGACAACTCAAGGAATGACTTATATGAGGTTGATAGAGTTATGGGTTTGGTTGGTATGAGGAATAAAAAGGTAGGATATGTTAGATGAGGTGTAAAATCTAGATTTTATTTTTAAAATAAAGATTTAAAGTGTGCATAATTGACTAATTTGACTTATTCAATTATTTGAATTTGGATGGAGATGCAATGAATTATTTTAAGAATAATTATAAAATATGTTTTAAGTTCATTTAAACACTAAATTTAATTTAGGTGTCTACATTTAATATCAACTCAAATCCTAGTAAATCTTGGTTGAAGAATTGATTCATTATTGTTTTATATTTTGAATCCAAGGAAGAAGACATCAAGTGATTTTGAGGATAGGAAAGAAACCATTTCACCCCAACTAAATATTGGAAGGAACTAGAAGAAAAATAATTTGGGGCATGATTGCATCACGAGTTTACAATTTGAATAACCAAAATAGAAAAGGACTATCCCTTCACCACCAAGAGATAGTATGCGTATAAGATAACTATAAGGTTTGGATTCTATAATGTAGACATTTTTTCCTCTAGAATGAGATATTTCAATGTCTAAGGATGGAAAAAATGAATAGAAATTAGTGACTACAGAAGCACTACTAGAGAGGGGACCCTCCCCTGAGGAACAAGAGGAAAAAGAGGCCACATTAGAGCTAGAACATGAGCCCTCACTAGCACATCATGAAGAATATGCCCTTGATGAAACACAAGTGGATCTTATAATTCCCACTATTGAAGATGGGGATGACATAGACATAGATTTCGTCATTGGTAACCTTGATGCTATTATAAGTTACCAAAAGGAGGAGCCAAATTTAGAAATACTTAAACATGAACCCTCTAGAGGAAAGGAATCTATTTATGAATCCATGTAATAGAGGATGCTAGATACCACTATAACTCACTCCATTTTCACAAAGTATATGTAAAATGTATGGAAGAATAACTTATATATATGGGAATATTTTCCCAAGAAGTGTTAACCACCAAATTACACCCTTAGGAGAATATTGTTCAGACCTTTCCAAGTTTGGGGTAACATGGGATTATCCCAAGGCTATGGGTGACCTGTAGATAGCCTAAACCTATAGTTTATTGGGCTATCTCCCTTGGTTCATTAATTGAGATCAATTCTGAAGACTATTGATTTGGTGATGAAAAGAGATAGAAGATGATGCATAAAATAAAACCTAGGATAAAGGGGGAGGGTGATGCACCAACATATTCTTGCCTACTCTAACTTATCTTTCAACAACACTTTGTGAATAAAATTAGGAATAGTGACTAAAACATGTTTTCCAAGGGAATCCTAAGCATTAGTATTTCACATGAAGGCTATTATGAATGGATCCAATTTGAAGGTGATGGATGTGAGGTTTATTTTTATGCACTACCAAACATATTTCACTTCAAATATAGTCACCAACACTTTGGCACATCATATGACATGAATATAATTACATATTAGCAACTAGATAAGGACAAGGACCTATAAATGGGAATAAAACGTCACCACTTATGCAAATCAACAAACACATAACACACTAATCTAGCAAGGAAATCTAAAATAGTCCTTATTATTGATTCAATAGGTTTAAAAGATACAATTTGGGTAGAGTTTCATCATAACCAACTAAAGGATCCATAAATGGCATTAGAGCCTCAATTTATAGAATATGAACAAGAGGGAGAAAACAATATGACATGGAGAAGGGATGGATAGGTCATGAATGGCCATAATTCTTTCAATTATTAGTTACAACCATCCCCCATAACCCCATTCTTTCATGATTTGGTGGTTAGTGGTCTTTAATGAGACCTTTTTGGCATTGGATGTCTATTTTTTTCTAAGGTTGACCCCATACACAAGATGAGTATGCTAACCTAGTTAATTCCCTCTAATTTTTAAAGTTGAAAATGCATCAAAGTGATTTAATTAGGCCTCTAGACCAAGCATATCTTGGCTTGATCATACCCTTAGGAACCCTGAGGAGAATGACTACCATCATTATCTTGGGCTTACCCTTATATGTTTTTTTGACATTACCATTGACATCAGTTAGGAATCCAACTAGTTAGGTAGAATTAACTCACTATATATGCCTAATTCAACTTATTATAACTATCCTCTCTATTTTATTTGTCCTTGAACAACATTATCTCTATTATATACCTTTATTTCTGAAATCTCTATTTCATGTGCATATAGTATCTCACATTCAACGTTGAAGGGAGACTACATGAAGGGAGACTACATGTAGTTTGTAGGTGGTAGTCTAGGTGTGATGTCTATCAAGGAGGGATTCCATGTTACTTTTGAGACTCAATTGGCTTTATTTAAATCCAAATCACACTCTTGAGGTAGTTTTACTCACCACATATGGCCTATCCTTGCATTATGTAGGTTCAGTTATATAATAGTTTTAGAAAACTCTTTAGAGAATATGCCTAAGCATCATTTCTAAACTTGTTCATAGCTTCTTCAATGGTACCCACACTTAAATAGACTCTTCTCTCATAGTAAAAAAGGTTCCTCATGGTATTATGCAACATTTGGCTTTGTTTTCATACCTTAAGCCTGGATAGAAGGGCTTAAAATTTTAAGTGATGGTCATAGGGTAATATGGAGTTTTAAGCTTATAAATCATAGTCTACTATGGGGGGGAAATGATTTATGAGACCATCACATAATAGATTTTCCTTTGATAGGTTATATATGGACTATTAATTCATGTTTAAGATCACCTATGTGGACCCTAAACACCCTTACTCATCTACTCAATAGGGCAAGGCATTTGGAGTTAGTTAACCAAGTATATAAAGGGAGAAAATGAAACTTAGGACTTTACAAATACCTTAAACTCTACTAATGAACCTTAAAATTTACTAAAGAGGTTTATAAAGACATTGAAAAGTAGGTTCATATTTTTTTGGCCTTGAGAGCCATAATAAGGCCTATTCTTTCTGAGGGAGGGACTTCTTTACATGTGTACAACACCTATGATGCTTATATGGTGATCTAATGACCTTCAACAACCATCACCATGAAACACTTAGTTCATATCTACATTAAAGGTCAACTTAAATAGACTATATCATTTTAAGGTAGGATCTTGAAATATTTGAAGTTTTTCTTGATCATCATTATGTTAAGGAGTAAAAAAGACCTAAATGCTTTTATTAAATCCTTATTCAACCTCAAACCACTACTCCTTTTCAGATATATACGTTAAAGGTCCTTCATCATCAAGGAAACATTGTTTTTAGTATATAACTTATGAAAAATTGGAGTCTTCTTGCTCCCATGGACTCACACATGTGAACCATGGGTGGAGAATTAAATTTAAGAACCTTGAGTACTTTTAAAATGCATATACAACTACCACTTTATTTACCTAGGTCAAAAACATGTTAAAATTGCTCCAATCTTGACCCTCTATGGATGTAGAAGACTAGTTTGAATACTTTGGGTTTTTAACCCTTGTTCATAAAGCATGGTCCATCATTCTAAAACTAATTCCAAGGATCATAAGACTATTAAACCCCCCTTCCTCTATCCAAGATCTTAGGTCACCATCTTCTCTATCTTCTCCATACTAAATAAGAACCTGAGATGTTATCTAAGGTTGCCAAAGAGATGATGGAAAGGAGGGGTCAATTTTTAGACCTATTTTGACTTTATACTCCTATATTCTCTTACATGATGTCTACATTTAGTCCCCTTTCTAGATCCCTAACTTTTTATGACCATTATCATACTGTATGGATTCATATAATCTTGAAAACACATGAAAAACACTAGTTTCCTACATTATCTCAGGTTTTTAGATATTAAAACATTATTGGTGGGTAGGAGGAGGTATAATAGGGGTTAAAATTCATTAAAAATAGTTATTACAAGAGGAGGGAAGGTGAAAATCCATCTATTTTTATGTGTGGGCATCTTTAATGGAAAATAAAAGCATTTGACTTATGAAAGGACATCCTTTTACATATGAAATATTGTATCATGGGATTATGATGATAATGGATACCTTTTAGGGTATAAATTTTAGTCTTAGAAGTGTTTTGGGGTCAAAATAACATTATCCTATGGTTAAACACCCCTTTTGAAGGAAATACATATGATCTCAAGTGAAAGCTCAAATAGAGGCTACCTTAATATTTGTTAAAATAATTTATAACATGTTAAGGACCTAAACAATATTACCACATTATTTGTATATCATATTTAACCCTTTGATATTACCATACTCTATAGGTTATCAACATACTTAAATGAATTCATGATAGGTCATGAGATGAAACATTGGGTCATCTTCACTATGAGTAAGTTTAGACCATTGGGACCACTCCATGACTTGTTTTGAATCCTTATACACAAGTAATCACAAAGAGATCACTTTAAATAAGCTCAAAAATTGTGTAAAATACAACAAACATAACATACCATGAAATAGCACCTCATTTGAACCTATTACCTTGACATGATGACCAGTGATCCCCCTTTTGACTATCCTAATGCTTCAAGAAACATAAGAGGGTGACCAAGGTGAGATTAGGTACTCATGTCATATGTTTACTCCTTTCTAATCCCAATTTCAGAAATAATTCAACATTAATGGTGACTTTGAAGGCTTGACCTATGTACTGGTCAAGAAAAAGAGGATGAAAGATTCTTTGACTGAATTGACACCTCATGATGACTACCTTATAGACTATAAGGATTGAAAAAACATATAAAAGACGCACAAAATGACACAAAGTAACACAAAAATAAATCAATAATAACATAATAAGATAAGATACTAAAAAATCATGTGTCATAGCACTTGGAATAAGTAAACCTAAACTACTAGTTACAAGATAGTTTTATGCTTTATAGTAATAGTAATTAAGGAACACCCCATTGATAGGGATAAGGAGTTCATCACTATTCAGTTTGGACAATTATAAATCATTATGTTATTTTTATCTATTAATAATATATGGTCCACTCCAAAGACTATCAAACTTTGAGTGATTACCTAGTTTAGCATGATGTTCATCCCACTTGAGCATAATGTCACCTTGTTGGAAGGTCTATGAATAATCTCTATTTTCAAATTAATTATTTATTTTATCTTTATGGGATGACATGGAATTCATATCATTAACTCTTTTCCCTTCCAGCTCCCTCAATTCATTCATCCTTACCTCTATTGCATCATTCTCCATGAGTTCAAGTTGGTGTGTAAGTTCTAAGGATAGTATTTCAAGTGATATGGGCATCCTTGCCTATTTTATATAGACAAGGAGGTATGGTGAATGAATAATGGATATCTTTGGAGTAATCTTATCCACCCATATGATTATCCTTAGCTTGGTATGCCACTCCCTTTGATTATCCTCCATAGTTCTCTTTATGATCTTAATTAGATTCTTATTGGTGGAATCTAAAAGTCCATTACCCTGTGGATAGTAGTTGGAAGAAGTGTGGATGTAGATGTCATGTTTGATATCCCATTTAATCACACTTGCACCACTCAAATCTATAGCATTGTCTGATATGATGTTGGAGCGGACCCTAACTCTGGTCACTAGACTATCATAGAACTCTAGAATTGAGTTCTCATTTGCCTCCTTAAGTGAAACTTCCTCTACCCACATAGTAAAGTAGTATGTATTATTCAATACCCACTTACTACCTACACTATATTGATGGTGAATCATACCTATAAAGTCTATTCCCTATTGTATGAAGGGATTCTCCACTTGAATAGGCTTGAAGGGTAGGGAAACTAGTCTTTACTTCCTTGTGAACATATCACACTTTTGGAACATACTAACCCAAGCATGGGATTCCTTGAACAAACTTGGCCAAAATTATCCTAATATTATGAACCTTTTTTTTTGTAGTCTTGGCTGCAAAGTTACCACCTATAAGCCCATCATGAATTTGGTGTAGGAGTTTATATTTTGGTCAGTTACTACAAACCTTAAGATCATGTCATCAAGGTCCTTTTTAAAATTAACTCCATAAATCAATACATAAGGGATGGATTTCAGTCTATCATTACTTCTTCTTATCTTATTTAGGCCCATAGGACATTATCCCATTTAAAATAATCTCACCATGTCTTGAGTCTAGTAGGAGGGGATATAGGTATAATTATTTAGTGGTCACTTTACATTACCAAAACCACTTCTTTTTCCTTAGTGACATCTATTTCCAAGTTTTCACATAATCCCATACCACTTACCAACTTGGTGAACTTCACTTCTATGTCATATTCTATGCATTTAGTCACCCAACCATCTCTCTTTTCACTCATGTCTTAGTTAAAGATGAAGTCTTTGATGTTAGGGTGGACCACCATGACATAGATTTTTATTAGACAACATGTGTTTGAAATTTTTTAGGCCTATCATGACTAAAATTACATGTTTTTACACAAATTTTTATCTTTATTCATTTCCCTCCAATGTTTGACTAAATAAGGCTATGGGTTGCTCAAGACTCTCCTATTTTATTACATAATCATGGAAAAAATAGTATCATTGGTTGATAACTCATAAAAGAATAAGTCCTTTGAGAAATTAGGGTAAATGAGGGTGGGTGATTAGGAAATGTCCTATTTTATGGACTCAAAGCTTCTTTTCCCTTCATTATTCCATGTAAAATCCTTATGTTTATTTAGCTTGAAGGTTAGAGGCCTTACCAATTCTAAAAACCCAAGGATAAACCTCTTGTTGAGATCGATTTTACCTATAAAACTCTACAATCCCTTTTTGTTTTTAGGTAGTGATAGAGAAAGGATTTCACTTATCCTCTTAGGGTCTATAGGGAGGCCTTCTTTTGACACAATATATCCTAAAATTCTGACCTCATGGACTACAAAAATACACTTTTTGGGATTCAAATAGACCCCATACTACCTTCAGCGATCAAATATCAATATTAAGTGTGTCAAGTGATCTCTAAGATCCTTGGAGAAGATTTTGATGTCATCAAGGTAGATGAGCACCATATCATTGATGATTCTTTGGAAAGCTACATTAATTTTCTATTGGAAGGTGGCCCTTACATTGGATAGCCAAAATGGCATATTCTTGTAAGCATAATTATACCACTTAGTTATGAAGGTAGTCCTGTGTTAGTCCTCCTCCTTCACTAAAAATTTATTGTACCCTAATTATCCATCAAAAAAGGAGAAATGTTGTGAACCTACAACCTTCTGAAGAATCTTATCTATTGATGGCAAGGGTTAGTGGTCTCTCAATGACACCTTGTTGAGATCCCTTATGTCTACATATAATATTATCTCCCCATTATTTTTCCTTATAGGCAAAATATTAGCCACCAATGAAGAGTGTTTTATGGGGAAGATGATGTTGGATTCAATGAGCTTGGTCAACTATTTCTTCATGAGGATATCAATCTTGGGGTTGACTAGTCTTTTTTTATCTCAAAGGCTTACAACTTTCCTCCAACTCTATGGTATGTTCAACTAAACTAGGGTCAAACCCTTTCAAATAATTTTACTCAAAATAAAATATGTCTAAAAACTCTTTACATAACTCTATGGAGGCTACCTTTTCCTCTTTTGTGTTTACCTTTCCTAGTTTGAGTAGCCTATCTTTGAAAATAATGACCTTCTCATAGTGCTCCTCCTTTATTGATATACTAACTTTATCTTTCCTTAGCTAATCATCTTAATTAAGTATATTTTCCATTGTCACCAATCCCTTAGGTATCTTTTTTGTCTTCACTTTTACAATATGATCACTATACTTATATTGTAATCTACCTTGGTTTCTTGAACAAAATTGTACCTCCTACTACAAGAAACATGTTATCTACTTGTCATTTTCAAATACCTACTAGTTAGCCTCATTGGCAATGATTAAATTTATATACACTACCATGATTTAAGACTGATATTTCATGTCTTTGACTCCACTTGCAATATCATATTGTTATCCTATGGCTTACAATTGATCTACATGTTGATTGGCCTCGTGAGGGTTTGAACAGATGTCAAAGGCCTCCAAGTCTTCTAAGAGATCCCAAACCCTATGATTATATGAAGTTTTCCCTATCACTTGATGTAATACTAACTCATTGTATCCCATGGATTACAGAAGCTTAATTCCTCTCTTTATTTCCCATTACATCCCTTAAATGAGGGCCTCATAGTCTATTGTGTTGCATGTGCATCTAAATTGGAACTTTAGGGCAGAAGGGAAGAAAAGTATCTTTGTTTAGAAGGAGAAAAAAGAATGATGCCTACCCCACTTCCATTCTTTGACCTAGATCAATCAAAGAAAAAAATCTATACTCCATCATGGTATTATTTTGGGCTAGTAAGATTTAGTATGATAACCCCTTCCTCATGCATATAGTATACCTATAAACTTACCTCTTCAGTGATCTTGTATGGATCATAGTCATATTTATCTACCCCTTATTCATCAAAAATAAATATGATACACCTTTAATTGGTCCAATTAGCTCCTGGTCATTGGGGTGTTCATCTTCATCTATGATCCACCAATTTACATTAGAAAAATTAGTCATGTGGGGCTCTAAATGGAACCTAGATATAGCTCAGACCTTATGGTTACCTTTTTTCCATACTTTGTCCTAAACACCATATAAGACCAGTCAAAATAGAGATATCCCCTTATCTAGGTAGTGAAATCCATATACAAACATAAGGTAAAGTAATTAGGGAGGTTAACTACCACAACATCTTGGGATATAGTATAGTTAGGACAAGAATCCAAAATAATTTTTAGGTTCTCAAGTACACCAATGGTCTTAGTACAAAGGCCATATAGTTATAAGACTCCCTTAGAATTAGGTTCATACTTTAACCTCAACTTGTTTATTATATACTTAGGCATGAAAAAAGCACTAGACGCACTATATACCATACAATTATATACTAAGGAATATCTTATGATTATAGAAAGATATAAATGAGGGGGATTATTTAACTTAGGTGCTTGAGACTCATGAGACTGATTGGTATTGGCTAAGACTGCACCCACCTTTTTTTCCTACTTGTCCAAGATGTGGAGTTTAGAAATATCTTCTTGGAGGATATATTTTTATCTCATAATGACCAAGGTAGCCCACATGGGTATGGTAACATGGGTATTCTTTATTTGGCCCACAATGTTAATATGAGAGTTGGCAGCATTTTAATGCAACTTAGAAGTAATAGTACCACTTGGAGCTTTTGTAAATTGGGTTATTAATGGACCTTTATAATTTCTCCCTTTCCCATCTTGAACTTTTGGAGTTGATGGAGTATTAGGTAATTCACTTTATCCAATAACCTCTTGATATTATTGAGATGATGGAGGGGTTATTATTCAAATTTCTAAATCATCACCAACTACTCTTCTTTTATCCCTTATATGGGTTGTGATAGGATTATCCACCTTGGTGGCACAACCAAGTTGATTGGTTGTAAATTATTAAAAATAATTTTCTCCTTCTTGGAAGTTTAAAAAATTGGTCTTTGATGGTGATTTTCTCCCACTCATTCCTTATTGAAATGACATCTCAGATTGAGTCATGAAAGGAGTGTCTCCATGTTGCATAGAAGGACCTTATTTATGATGTGTAGGAGGTTGATTATCTTACATTAGAGGGGCCTAATTATGTTTCTTAGAAAATGTTTGACAAACATCACCACTTGGAATGATATACATCCCATGTGATTACCCCCATTATGTACACCATTGACCTTTTTGAGCATAGTTTTTTTAGTTGGAACTACTACTCTAAAAATGCTAGTATAATTGGGATTGAAGCTATTATAGGGTATTAATTAAGTGATCTACCCTTAAACCTACGGATTAAGATAATATAGAGGCCTATTAAATTGATAAGTCTGATATGGGGTTTGATAGGGTGCTTGGTAAGGCTTATGAGGTGGAATTTTCTACCCCTCCAAGGCCACTATCTTGTTGATTTGTGCCTTGAGTAGACCTTAAATCTTACCCAATCTATCCACCTAATTAACATCGACCTAATCATGAATAGTTGGTGTTATTAAGGTAGAAATGTTAGGCACAATATTTTCTATCTTTGGGAATAAATTCACGAGGGGTATTGGGGTAAGATTGGTTTCTTTTATTAGACAATGTTTTTCCCTTATTGCCACTTCGTAAGCATCTGGTAGTGTGTTCCCTCCCATGGAATGTATCATGACTAACACATCAGAATTAAGGGATATAAAATAATACAAAAAGACATATTTAGAGATTAGGTTGAATACCATTGAGATCATATCCCTCTTCTAAAACCTATAGTTGAAGTCTACCATAAATTGATGAGGAGCCCATTTGATTATGGTCAATTATTCTACTAGAGATAAATGGTCACTTATATATTCAAAATACTTGCATAGGCATTCCCCAAATTCATCTTAGGTGTTGATAGAATCAGGTTTTAAAACCCTATACCATTGAAGTGACTTACCCCTTAAAGAAGTAGATAATAACCTCATTGCCACATTTTATTAGATCACATTGTGAACTAAGTAGAGGTTGTCTATGTTTAAAATGTACTCAAAATGGGTGGTATAGTATTATCCTATGAAATATGGGAGGATATTAAGTTCAATATTAGGTATATAATTAAATTAGTTTAGGTTTAGGGGGCTCCCACCATTGGATGGCATAAAATATTCATGTCTGGTCCTAACCATTAGAGGTGTATGGGTTACATCAGTATTTTATTGAGTAGGATTAGGATAATTAGTAGTTTTAGTATTATTATTAGACTTATGGTACCTCTTTTTCCTAGAAATTTACAAATATAACTCAAAAAACTTAGCTTCCTTACCTTTTGATGAAGACCTTGTGACCATTTTTGGCATGAAAATTGACTACAGATCTGCCACTATAGTGTTTTAAGCTCTTTGATATCATCCAATACTTTAATTGTATACTCAAACTTTATTTAATCTTTTTCCAACTTATATAAACCTAAAATTGGCCATAGCTATATTTTTAGTGGACTTCAAATTGATTCCTACCAACCATTACAAATCAAACCTAGGAATCATTAAACATCCCATATTTGCTTGTGTATCATTCATCAAAGCTCATAATCACATTAAGGAATCCATCATTGAGGTATCCTATCATATGAAAAAATAACCTCTCACATATTCATATCTAATCATCCTAAAACATCACAACATTTAATTTTGCCTATGGATGTATTAAGTGGGGCACTTACACACTTAAATCAAATCTTGGAAATGCTAAATGGCTAATCAGAATTAATTAACAAGCTAAACCAAATTAAATGCCTAGTATAATTATCTATTTAAAATTAATTAATAAATAAAAAAGGAAATTAAAAAATTAAAAATATCCTATCCTTTCATAATTATCTTTATGATTTGTCAAGCTCTTTGGAAATATCTTAAAATATCTCATTTTGGAGACCCATGCCTAGTAATTACAAATCATAATTACTTGAAAACTATAAACTCTACTAGGGTTATATTTGACTCACTTAGGTTAGGTTTGAACCCATTCCAAGCCTTAACTCCACCCTAACTCACCTTGGGTGAGATTTAAATATTTAAGCTATAAATACAATGCCATGTATCTTGAATTTTAAACTCTCATAAGCTAAATTTATAATACAAATTTAGAGAGAGACATAAGGTATTTTATTTCATGAAATGTTATAATGAAAAAATATTAAGCCAAGATACATAAATCCATATCAAAGCCAATGGTTCCAAGGAGAGAAGGAGCTAACAAGTTTCATTTTTCAAATACTCTTTGATGCACAAGCTAAGCAAGCCACTCAATAAAGCATTTAGATCTCTCAAAGAAGGTAAAGGATTTTATGTCTTTTGAATTTTAGTTATTCTTTCATTTATCTTTTGTTACTAAGTTCCCCTTAAGTTCTAGGTTTGTAGTGTAAGTGTTAGTGTGTTTTTTATTTGAGTTCTCTTAATTGAACTAACACTATACTAACCTCTCTTATTGTATTTCTATGACCATAAATGGAATGCCCAATAGGATATGAATAATCCTCTAAAATCAAGGAGACTAATATTAATATATTAGTTTTATTAATAAATGCCTAAGAATCTTAAAATTTTGAGTTTTTACTTTGTTTTTTGTATTCTTTTTTTAGTTATACATAGTTTTACATAGAGATCGATGTCGATCCTCTATGATCAATGTCAAATTTTTTGATCAGCATCGATTCACTTGAAAACAACATTGATGTCTATGTGTGGAACATATATTAGTGGAAATTCATTTAAAACAAGCTTTTTTGGTGTTTTATAGTTTTTGTTTTGTTTTTAAAGGCTTGAATATCATTTTGCTGACCCTTTGGTTGTAGGATCCAGTGTTATTCATCAGTTTTAAACTCACTAGATAACTTTTTTTTCAAAAATATACTATTAATTTTCTATGTTTTTATAGCACTGACATCAACCCCTTGTTGATCAATGTTGATTTCCCATTTTATGACTAAAATCAGCTTTTACAATATCAGCATCAATCCCTTCTAGACCAATGTTAGTCTCTATGATAAGAAAATAGAGACACCCAAGAGCAAAGTTTTGAAATCTTGATTTCTCATTCACATTTGGGATTCAAATTAGGCTAAAAGCCTCTAAAAATTTTAGGACTTGAGCTGGAAAAGGGGAAAAATTTGGAAATGGTTAAGTCTTGAACATTTCATTTGGTGCGTAAAAGGAATTTAGCTATTTTTATGCTTAATTGTTTGTGAAAGTTTTTGTAACTTTTTCAACTAATGCCTTGGGGAAAAATTACATTAACATTTCACTTTGGTGCATTAAAATAAGAAATCACACTTATATTAAAAAATATTAAGAGCATTTTTTTTATTCTTATTTTTTCAAAGTTATTTATTTTTTCAAAATGATTGATGTGTGTATGTTTCCCCCCATCCCCTTTAGTGAACTCAAGTGATCAAAAGTTCTCTTTCGTGCTTTATTTATTTTAGTATAAAAGGCATGAAAATAATGTCATCAAATCCCTCCTTAAATATATATGGTTTGGGTGATATAAACATAACCTTATAGTCTTTTCACTTGTCATTTATTTTCATGCATTTTGGCTTATAAGGAGGAGTTCATCACCTCCTCACGGGTTCTCTAAAGAAATGTTGACCTAGGAATTCATCTCTTGACATAATTTTAACCCCACTCCATGATGGGGTATATAAATTGAGGTCAACATACTAGGACATTTGTTTTAGGGGTTAAGAAAACTCTGTTAGTAAGATACTACCTTAGACTATAAGGGTAACTCAGACATTACACTACATTGAGCAAGTGAAGGATGTAGTAGCTGTGAAAAAGAAAAGATCTTTTCACAACAACATAGTTGATGTAGATCCAAATGATGTGAGAATCTATTATATTATCCCAAATTTAGACCATCTTAAAATGTATAAAATTTAGTCTTAGAATAACCCCTCTTGTTGAGGACATATTATTGATGCAAGGCAAGCAGCCTGAAGTTCCATGTCACCATAAAATCTCTTGAGAGGAGGAGGGTGTAAAAACCCTACTTATTCATTCACTTTTATTTTGGGTATTAATACCTAAAATCCTTTCAAGATCATGTATATAGATAGTATTCAATAGTACTATGAAACCTTATTAGTTTTAGGATTTAGGATGTTACACTTAGGTGTTTGTGTCATTTTTGTCCTTTATTATATGTTTTTTAGTATAAAATATCTCTTTTGTTTTTTATGCCACACCAAAATGAGTCTTGTATTGGAAATTAATCCATTTTTTTAGGAGGAATTATGTCATCCATTTGGAACCATACCTTTTGCCTTAGTATTTTGACAAAATGTTTTGTGTGTGTATGTCACATGATTGAAAAGGGTAACATTATGTTACTTAAATTATTTCAATGTTTGTTCCTTTTAGTATTGAAACAAACCATTGACTACATATTTAGAGTGTGATAATTTCATTACACTACTCACATCATTTCATAGACTTGTTTACCTTGTATCTAAATTTCCATTTTTGAAACCAAGCCGCATGTGTCTTTTAGATCTTTACCTAGTGTCATTATGCCATTCAATTTCATTTAGCTTATTGTTTGTTCAAATAAGCCTAGTTTTATAAGTTGAGTTTTTAATTAGCCTTGACAAGTTCAAATCCAAACATTGATAGATTTATGTGTATGTGTTGTGTACTTTGGGCCTAGAAACCAATCTTTATCTTTTGGATCATTTAACTTAGGTTAATTCTTTACCCAAATTTGAAAATTATTATTTTTCCCTTTATTTGGGAGAAATAACCAATCTTCCATATGCCTTTTGTTTTTATGCCTTATACCAATTGACCAAGTTCTTGTCTAAAGTTGAATGCCAAGTCTATGCCAAAGTGTTTCAGATTTATTAGATTAAAGCATACCCATTTTGTTTAAAGTCTAGATTTTGTGCTTTTTTACCCAAAGTTCTAGAACATGCCTATTTTGAGCCTAGATTTTCACATCGTGTTTGGTCAAAAGACCTATAAAATTTTGTTTTATTAGATTAGACTTGTTTGGAACACTTTGAACCTAGAGTTTGGCATTCTTATTTTATTTCATCCACTTGACCTTTTTGTGTGAGACATTTAACATTAGAGACATTTGATGATAGGTTATTTTATACTAATTTTTAGCATAGACCTTTTTGGAGATTCAACTCCATTACTCTAACCAAGTTAGACCAAGTTTTAACCATTTTATCCTTAGGAAATTGTGTTTTAATTTTATATAACTCTAATCCCTTTATTGTAAAACATTCACCATTAATTCAAACATGTCTCACTATACTCATAATGGTGTTATGTAAAATCTAAGATATGGTAATATTATAGCTAAAGAAGACTTTGTTCAAGACCCCTATGGTGATGATCTAGTATGTGAGATGAATATTTAACCACTTTACAATACTAAATCAAGGGAATAAATCCAAGATCCTTAAGTATATTTGGTCAACATGCTTCCATACCCAAAATTGGACAAAGAGCAAATAACACAATACTTATCTAGCATACCTTTGATTTTAGAACAAGTTCAATAACAACCATACTATGTTACAATACCATTAACCTATGACCATTATTTTTTTGATCATCACTTTCTTGAAAACAAAGATAAATTTTTAATTATATCCATGGAGGTAGGGGATAAGTTTCTAGTAGACTTCCCCCACAAAAATTTACCAAGTTTAGTTTGAGTGCCTGACTACACACCATATAATCAAACCAATGAACATGCCTCTTCTATCAATCCTCAAGATCTAGTGTTGATGTTGTATCATAACCCACATATTCTTTTCATAGGAAAATAACTCATGGAGGACCACTTAATATAGATTTAGATAGCATACCAAACCTCTTTTAACTTAGCACATAACTTTAACAACATATCCATGTCAAATTTTCCTCTTATAGAGCTAGCTCTTTCATCAAGAGTTTTAAATGAATTGATAGGCCTATAAAATTAGGGTATATACCATTCATAGAAATCACTTTATTTGGTGACATGTTCAATGCCCTAGCTATAGAAGAAGTGTCTTCTACTTCTACATAGACTAATGAGCCAAAAGAGTGGAAAATATGCAATTAGCATCCAATCCAAACCAAATTAGTGTAAATTTATAAATAATTATTCCACAAAAAAATATAAATTTATTTAACACCATAATTGGTTCATAAATTTAGTGGGTAATAACTTTTATCTCCTAATTTCAATAAACTACCTCTAATCCTTAACTAGTTTCTTCATCAAGCATGCAACTACAATGATTAAGTAGTCAAGTAATAACTAGTGATTTGCCTCAATAAAATGTGATGAATGTTACTCCACCACAACAGGTGGTGAATAACATTCCATAACAATAGGTGAAATCCAACATACCAATATAGTAGAGGCAAAATCTTCCAACACCTTAGTAAGGGGCAACCAATGTTTTACCTTGTCATATAGTGAACAACATACCTCTTCAATCATAGACCAACATACCTTTGTAAACATTGAATAATCAATCATGTATGTCCATTGGCTAGTGAAAATTTCCAAACTATTAATAACTTCCCAATAAGGGTTTCTACAACTGAGAGGTTATACTATTCCACAAGTATCAATTAGGAAACAATTGCCTTTTGTTCTAAATATGCCATAAATCTAATGATAGGTCCTTGGTTCACAAGTTCCTCTTAATTAACTAGGTATGACTAGTCATTATCAAGTCCCTAATCAACCTTAACATGCACAATACTTCACCCAAAGCCATATCCTTCCATCTCATCCATAATTTCCATAAAATTAGGCCTATAAGCTAAACCTAAACTAGAATATCACACTATAATACATATAATTCCAAAAATCACATATTAATTTGTGAATGAATATTCCTGGTCAACTCCCTATCCAAACTAACCTTCCATAATGAGCCATCGCTCCACTATACCCTAGCCAAATTAGTCTACTTTTGATTGCCCACCTCCACTTTAGGCCAATGTTCCATCTAGTTTCCTGGCACAAGAACTACCATGGATGAAGGATGTAATTACTACCATCTAATATGGGAAATAGATAAAGAATTTTAAGTTAGACAACATGTGTTTCTACCCATTCAACATGGAGTATCTACAAATAGGATTTCCTCTAGGGTATAAAATACCAAAGTTCAACAAATACAAGGGTAAAGGAGACCCTAAGGCCCATTTAATATAATTATTTATTACTTGTTAACCAGTGGCCTATAGTGACATCTACTTATTATTGTTGTTTTAAATGAGTCTAGTAAGACAAGCCTTAGAGTAGTTCATGATATTACCTAAGAACTCAGTATCTAATTTTGATGATCTTTTAGACAAGTTTATGTAATATTTCTCCTACACTCTCAAGCATGAAATTTCATTGGTAGATTTAATGCAAGCCAAATATAAGGCCATTGAAATCTTCAAAATTTATCTAAGGTAATGGATAGTACCTTCCAACCATTTCACCCATAGTTTACCATATAAGTAATTAGTTTTTATATTCACCAAGAATTTACATAGTGAGATATCTTACAATCTAGAGATACAATGTGTATACACCTTCAAGGAAATCATTGACAAAGGTTTGTTAATCAAAATATCCCTTATTAACAAAGGGATCATCAAGATAACCTCATCAAATTAGAGCCAAAATCAAAACAAAAATAATGGCCAAAATTAAAACCATAATTTAGTCCAAGCACAAACATCATATCTAACCTAGGGCAATAATTATGAAAAATCAAAATAATTTAACAGTAATAAGAATGTTATTGGGATTAACGTAACCAATTTGTGACATGTCCAAATGGTGAAAACACTATTTGTTTATACTACGCTACAAATATAAATTACTCCTCACTAGCAATCCATTCAGTAAGTGTAGCCTTCATAGTAACCTAATCCAGCTCAACAAACACAACACCCTTTGCTTTTGCAAACCCATCCTCCTCTTTCAGTGACCTTGGAGAACCAATTAAAGTCATATTTCATAAGCTAGTTTCTTCTAATTTGATTAGTTGGCCCATTCTAAAGTACAATCCTAAGGGTATTCCATATCTAGACTAGTATAAATAGAATGAGTTTGGTGAATATCATTAGGTTAATGAACATAATTTGTGTTTTTGCATGAAAATAAATCATCTTATTTAGAATATATTAGAAAATGGGGAGATAATATTGGATAATGTAGATTCTACATCCAATCAAAATATATATATTTATCAAAGCCCCTTAACACAATATAATAATAGTAATAACTATATCCATAACAACAATAATATTAGCAGCAAAACCATCAACCAGATAGATAGAACCAAGGCTAAGATGATGCCAAAAACTAATAGACTTACCATGTAGTTATACATGACTACAACAAAGTTATAAGACATATTGTAAGAGGTCACATTTTTACCATCTCCATCAATCTGAGACCAAATATTAACCAAATAATACCATTGTTAATTAATCCCAACCAACCAAACAATTCTATTGATCCTTCCTTGACCTAAGATTGCATACAAGCATATCAAAAAGTAGGGATTACTAATTTTAGACCTTATAATAATAACTCATTATTGACCAATGATTGCATACAACTACATGAGCAACTGAGACTTATCTTATCTAGTCCCCCTCTGCCATCATTTATTAGCAATAATGGTCTTGTATCTAATCTTGATTGTGTAATCACAACTTAACGGTCAAATATTACCATCTTAGGCCCACAACCATCTACTAATACACCCATAAAACCCACCATTCTATCAAGGAATAATCCATTTACCACTGTACAAGATAAGACATTTGATATTTTGGAATAACTATAGAAAATACTTGCACAAATTTCCATTTTAGATTTGTTACATATGTCTAAAATCCACAAAAACATATTAACCAAGTTCCTTGGCCAATATCAAGTTCCCAATCACATATCCCCAAACAAATTCAAAACTTTGGTTGGAAATCTAGCCCCAGGCCATCAAATATCCTTTGACCAAAGTGATATGTCATCCCTTGGCCCTCTGCATAACAATCCATTATACATTGAAGCTATCATAATATGGTACAAAGTGAGATGTATCCTCATAGATAATGGATCCATCCTAAATATCATCTCTAAAGTTCATAAAGCATCTTAGATATAAAATATATGATCTCAAGCTACAATAGACCATGATCAAGGCCTATGATAATGAAGAGTGACAATCACAAGGCATTATTAGCTTTCCAGTTATTATTGGAACTTTGACCCATGATACACTATGCTATGTGTTAGATCTTGATTTGTTATAAAATTATTTTGGGTAGACCTTAAATACATGAGATTTGTGCAATCCTTTCTACATTACACTAGTGTATCAATTCTTCCCATTTAGGTATGGAGGTCACCATTCATGGATATTTTCATCTCTATGAACACTATAAGCATTTGGAATTTGAGTATGAAAGATATAAATATCATTTTGGCTTGAATATGGTTCCCAAAAATATGAGGGGAAAGAAATTATTTTTTATTTTTTAGAGGCCAATTACATCAACCTAGATACCCTACATTCATCTTCCCACATGCCACCTCCTAAGATGTCCAATCATTTTACCATCATGACTAATGGCCCAAGAGAATATTTTACCCATGATACATTCCACATTGGCAAGCTTCCACTGAACCTCAAGTCCTATGGAAGACCTAAATCCAAACCACCTTATATGGAATGGAAATAAAAGGGAAATGCCAAACTGCATAGTCCAACACCTATCATTTTCACATCAACCATTGGCTAAGAACAAGAACCTCTTGTAGATGATGAATCCTAGTTGTATAATGACAAAATAGTTTACTAGTGATGATGATGTTGATAGTGAAGCAAAGTCTAATCATAGCCCTTGTGAAGACCTTGTTAGTACCAATCTATTTGACACTTGTGCCATATATACCCTTCAAAAAAATATTCACCATAATCCACTTCTTTTACATCATAATAAACTTATATATTGGGACCAACAAGAATCCCCAAATCCTTTCGATGATTTTGAAAATGATGAGGCCTTTTGCAATTTTTAAGCCTAAGAGACAATGTTTTATTTGGAGACCACAAATAAGGGTTCTCAATCAAACTAGATCTTGTAGCCTACTTTAGATAATGGGTGAAAACCTTTAGCCATAAATAAAATAATAAAACATTGAGTTCCCTAAGTGAAAACCTCTTTGAATCACTTTTGGACTAGGAAAATAGTAAAGAGGATGTTAGTCTAGTGGTGAAAACTTGTTTCAAGCACCATTAGATGGGGATGTTCAACCTTCTTCAAACATAGATTAGGAGGCCACCAATGATGAAATTACTTATGGTTCCAAGTTTAGTTCTGAATAATATCATGCTTTAAACCAAATAATTCAATAATTTATAATAGTATTTGTGACATGGTCATAATTACCCTTGGGGGATTATGATTCATCTTGTCTAGGATAACTTGAAGAGCTAGTCTAAATAGATGACTCTACCATTGTAGGTCAATTAATTATTTTCCAACCATTCTAGATTATGGTTTGAATCTTATTTTATATGACACTATAAAAGTTAACATCAAAACTATGAATAACCTAAAATGGATTAAATTAGGCATGTCTCTCACTGAGGAGGAATGTGAAGTCTTTACAACCCTTACAATGGAATTTATTGGCATATTTACTTGGGCATACTTAGTCATGATAGGTTTCAACCCTACCTTTGTTGTACACCACCTTGTGGTACATCTTGATTCCAAATATATGAAATAAAAAATATGTAAGATGCATCCTTGCATTTCTATTTTAGTAAATAAAGAGTTGGAAAAACTCTTGGAAGCAAGATGTATTCGGTTGATCAATTATTCAAAGTGGATCTTGAATGTTGTGCCTATCAATAAGAAACTAGAAGAATTAGAATTTTCACTAATTTTAGAGACATAAACAAGGTCTAACCCAAGAATTATTTTACTTTACCAAACATTTACATGATACTTGACTCCACAGCTGAGTACAAAATGCTTTCACTGATGGATGGATTATCAAGATACAATTAGATCTAGATTGTGTCAAAATACCAACATAAGACATTTTTCACCATGCCATAGGGAATGTTTTGTTATTAGGTTATGTCAATTTTCCTTAAGAATGTTGGGGCCACATACCAAATAGTCATGACCATCATATTTCATGATATGATGTATGACATTATTAAAGACTATCTTGATGGCATACTAGGTAAATCAAAGACCAAGGCTGATCATCTAGTAGCTCTAAGGAGAATATTTGAGAGACTATGTGAATACAAAGTCTAACTCAATCCTAATAATAGTGTTTTTAGAGTTACTTCAAGTGAATTTATAGGCTTTATTTTATCTCATCAAGGCATTGAAGTCAATCCATCCAAATTACAAACCATTACCTAGATGCCACCACCCTCTAATCTGAAGTAACTTTATAGTTTATAGGGAAAGATTTATTCTATTAGATGCTTTATCTCTTAGTTGGCTAATAAATTTCATCCATTTACATAGCTAATAAATAAGGGTGTAACATTTAATTGGGATGGTGAATGCTAGAAAAAAAATTAGTAATTGAAGGACTATCTTGTGAATCTACCTATTTTATTGCCACCTATGCCAGGAAATCCATTCTGATTATATCTATCTACCACCAAAAAATCCTTGGGGGAAATTCTCACTCAACATGATGATAATGGAAGAGACCATGTCATGTACTATCTAAACCATACACTGGTCACATATGAGCATAATTATATGCCCATTGAAAAATCCTATTTAGCTATGGTCTTTGTAGCTTAGAAACTATGACATTACATGTTAAACAACAAGACCATGGTTATTTAAAAAGAAGATCTAATCAATTATCTGCTATCTAAAATATATTTTCAAGGCCACATGGCCAAATATATCATGCTTTTGAGTGACTTTGATATCGAATATATCAACCAAAAGGCTATCGAGGGACAAGTTCTTATAGAACAGCTTGTTGAATCTCCCCTTGTAGATACAGAACCTATAACATTTCAATTCCTAGATGAGTCCATTATTACCATCATTGAAACATATCTTGAAGAGCATCACTAGAATATATACTTTGATGGATCATTCATAGCACATGGATTGGGGGTAGGCTTTTTATGTATTATGCCATAGGGGGATCTAATCCCTAGATCATTCTAAATCAACTTTCATTATACTAACAACATGGCCAAATCTAAAGCACTTATTTTAGGACTTCATCAGATAGTATAATGTAATATTCAACATCTAAAGGTTTATGGTGGTTCTCAATTAATCATCAATCAGGTTATAGACCATTTTTAGACTAAAGATGAAAATCTTGTGCCATACAAGGCCATGGTTGACACTCTTAAATAGAAGATTATTGATATACAATTTGAACATATACCAAGAACCAGTAAAAGATTAGTAGATGCCATGGCCACCATTAGATCTTTGATTTGTCATATATACATGATAAAATATTATCAATTTCTCACTAAAAATATACTAACACTATCTCATGCAACCCCAACCATCACAATGATCTATGATATTGTTGTCCCTATCTCTATATGGTATTAATACCTTTACACCTATCTTCATGACCATATTATGCCACCAGACCTATCCCAAAAATAATTAAAGGCCTTTATCCACCATGTTGCATGATATAACTTCCTTGGACCAACTCTTTACCACTATACCTTTAATGAAACATTATTTCATTATTTAACTTCTATAGAATCTACATTAGTGTTATGATAAGTTTATGAAGGAGTATGTCGAGCACACACAAGTGGGTCTATCCTTGCCAAAAATATCCTACATATTAGTTATTATTGGTCGATGGTAGACGTAGCTGTAGGTATGTATGTTAAAAAGTATGACAAATGTTAATGGCATGCCAATCTGATTCATGCCCCAACCAAGACTCTAAAACCAATGCTCACACCATGGTCATTTGCTACATGAGGCCTTAATCTCATTGGGAAGATAAACCATACCTCATCTATGGCCATAAATACATCCTTACCACTACTGAATATTTCACTAAGTGGGTTGAAGATATACCCCTCACATGACTAAAAACAATACAAATTCATATTCAACCATCTCATTTTCATTATGGTATCCCATTTGACATTATATCTGATAATGGCGGATCATTCAAGAACAAGGATGTCAAATCATTATGTGTTGAGTACAAAATTACTCAACATTTTTCTACCACCTATTACCCACAAGGTAATAGATAGGAAGAAGCATCTAATAAAACCATTTTCAACATCCTTAAAAATATTTTCATTGATGTTAGCTATGATTGGCAACTCCAACTATTCTATGCCCTTTGGGTGTAACTTACCAGTTAATGTACTCCAATAGGATCCACTCCATATTCCCTTATTTATGGCACTGAGGCCATTCTTACCATTGAGGTTGAGTTACCTTATTTGTGTATATCTTTAAAATATGTCATATATGATGAAGTTTATCAAGTTGATTTCTTCTAAGAAATGGAGTTGTTTGATGAGAAACACATGGTCATAGTCAATAACCTATAAGTGTACTATAACTAAACTTATGGCTACTATAACTAGTGAGTCATACATAAATAATTCAAACTTGGTGATCTTGTACTTAAATAAAACTAATAAAATACCATGGGTGAGAAGAAACATAAGGGCAAGTTAAAACCAAACTAGATAAGCCCATTCATCAGTTTTGCAAACTATGATGTTGGAATATATAGGCTCACTACACTAGACAAGGATGAAATTGATGAGTTAATGAACATTATACATCTCAAACATTACTTTTCTTGAGAGACTTGAATCATTGTTTATGATGCTCATTTTAATTTTTCCATAATAATTGGCATTCTTCTTTGTACCATACCATTATTTCATATATCATTCTACCATACATTTCCTATCAATCGAGTTATTTTCTCTCTTCCTACTCCTATTTGAACTTAGTTTCATGCATTAATTATTCAACTAATTTTATCATGAAGATTATGATCTAGTTTTAGTAGTTGATTCATTATTCTAGATAGAGATTGTATTTTAGAGTAGTATGATAGTGGTTTGGTAGTTACATCCTTCATTTCCTATTTTGTTTTATACCAAGTGGTCCTAATTATAATTGCCTTTGGTAAAATTAGTGTCTCACCATCGTGATACTAATTATAAGCACCTATGGGAAAATTAGTATCATTAACATATGGCATTGTTTACTAATTATAACCATCAATGGGAAAATTAGGAACAACATTATTTATCATGCCTTGAAGCACCACCTTGTCATGCCTATGCCACACTGTGCCATTTACCTACTTTGCCTATTTTTTTTGAATTGGCTACTACCTAGTCATATTCCTCTATTTTAAGGTGAAACTATAGTGACCGGAGGTCCCATATTATGACTATATAGGCAATGCTCAATTTAGTTTGATATCAGCTCAATCACCCTTTTCCACACTCTCATAATTTTGAGATCAATTCTAAGTTTGAATGTTTTTATAATTTTGTGAGCTTGGAATTTTTAGGATCTCTTCATCCTTGATTGAGTTGAGATACCTAAAAAATTTACAAAAACATTCGAAAACACATCTATCAAAATCCTACATAATTCTTATTGACCACTTATTTGCCTTAACAATTCTAGGATCCCTAGTTACTACATAAGAAACCACTTATCATTTAGTTTCCCCATCCTTACTAGTCTCATGTCCCCTGCTCGTGTTATTTTTGGATACCCTTGCCATATTCCTCTATAACATCAATCATGTGTCTTTCTCATCATTTTATTCTATCCCATATATTGGGAGAACTACATTTAGCCTAAAGTGTTTTTGGGTATTACATCCATGGAACTATGTAGGTAGTGCTTGATTCATATTGAGGTCAGCTTGGGCACCCCCTTCCTTTTCTTCTATTCCTCCATTTTGTTTCCTTGTTTCATTGTCTCCTATAACCTAGGGTCAATAGTGTGTAGTCTTATATTTGTCATGTTGTTTGTACTAACATCATCATTAACCATTATTTGTCTTTTATGTTCTTTTGGTTGTTTTGTTTGCTTTTTGTGGTTTTTTATTTGTTTATTTGTTTACCTATTTGTTTTCTTTCTTATTGTGCCTTCATTTAGTATATGTGAATTCATTGGGTGATTCCTTATGAATTATTATTGAATCAATCCATATTCATACATCCATATTATCATCATTGTTTTTATCAATGGTGCATTCTTTACAATTGAGTGTTGGATCATATGTCAGCCTTTATGCATATTTTGGCTAAATCCTTACGGTGTTTAACCCTGATTCCTACTATCACATGCTATAGAAAAAATTAGCTTAGGAAATATACCCAATAATGAGGTAATGACATATCTCCTTGATACTTAAAAAATTTCCCAATCTACCCAAATCATTCTCATATAGATTAATTAAATCACAAAATAATTTAAATCCTTGCTATTTCAAACTAGAATCTCCCTGCTATCAGGTTTCCCAAATTCATCTTTATCCTCTATATTCATTTGCCATCATGTTTACCATAATCAAGGAATAATGCTTATAACTACCTATGGTAAAATCATTGTATACCATCCTACATTAAAATCCAATGATTATAACTACCTATGGACAAATCATTGTGTTTCCATTCATTTGAAGGTTGATGATTCTAACCACCTTTGGGAAAATCATTCTCTTTCTTCTACCCCACTAGGGTACATTTTCATTGAGATAATTCTTATAACTACCTTTGGTAAAACCATAATCTATATCCTCCCAACTGGGGTATGTTTTTAACTGGTTGATGATTATAATTGCTTATAGGTAAATCATTATTTTCCTTTTAATGATTATAACTTACTTTGGTAAAATCATTCTCTTATTACTCTAAGCCTTTTTTGATGATTATAATAGCCTTTGGGCAAATCATCATATTTTTTGTCCCACCTATGATGATGATTATAAATGTTTATGGGAAAATCATCATGTTTATCTACCCAACCAAGGAAGCTCCATATGCTACTAAAAATAACTGCCTATAGGCAAATCAGCCTTTTCCACCCCAACATTTCATCTTTTTGGTCCCATCATTTCCTCATTTTGAGGGACTGATTACCAAACTATTTATTGATCACTCCCTTGAGGGGGCACCTACAGTTCATCCATTATCATTGAAGTGATAGGAATATAGGAATTTTTGATTCTTTGAGAAGATGTTACTATGCGTATAACTTACAACACCGTCCCAAATAAGAGAAAACTATAGACACTTAAAATTGGCCGTAACTAGATTTCAACTAGACTTTAGACTGATTCCTACCAACCATTACAAATTAAGCCCAAAAATAATTGAATGTCCCATATTTGCTTATGCATCATTCATCAAAGCTTAGAATCATGTTGAGGATCCCTAATTGAGGTATCATATTATATGTAACAATAACCTCTCATGGATTCATCTCTACTCATCCTACAACATCATAACAGTTAATTTGGCCTATGGACCTATTAAGTGGGGCATGTGCACACTTAAATCAAATCTTGGAAATGCTAAATGGCTAATCAAAATTAGTTAGCAAGCTAAACCAAATTAAATTCCTAGTTTAATTATCTATTTGAAATTAATGAATAATTAAAAAATGAAATTTAAAAATTCAAAATATCCTAGCCTTTTAACATTATCTTTAAGAGTTGTCAATATCTTTGTAAATATCCTAAAATATATCATTTTGGACACTCTAGTCATATAAAATGTGAAAATTGGTAACTTGAGTGTGGCTTGTGACACCCAACCCATAGATCCCTCTTACTTACTCTCATAACCCTCATAGGCATCTTTTCATTGATTCTTAATCATCCATAGCCTTCCAAATAGTGATTCCACCTCCTCTAGGTATAATTTATAGTGATGATTACATCCCCCTATGTCTCATTCCTTCAGGACTATAGCACTCAACTTCGACTATAGTGCCAAACCCTAAGGTGTCCATTTTTGGTGCTCCTATCTAAGTGTATTTTCACCTCTAATGGTTATTTCCTTCTAGTATTAATAATCACTCAGAAGAAAATACAATCTCTTCTTATCTTTATCATCCTTCTTGTCAGCCTAACACAAATACATTCAATCCATGACCAATATATCCTTATAAAAACCCATTCAAAGTTTAGTTATAAGGGGTTGGAAAATATCACAAAGCAAGTAAGAATACAAGTAAGACTACTCAAGTATATTTCCCTATTCTCTGCATACATCCAACCAATATAACTACAATTTTATACAAATCCTTACACTAGTCCCTATCTACCTCAGTCACACCTAGTTTAGAATGTTGCATCTTCATACACATAATTGCACAAAGCACATCAAGTGAGAGAATTACATATGGCTTGATCCCTCTTTAAAGTATTGTTATGTAGTAAATATGCCTATATAAGGGGTGTAGATACATGTTCAGTGAATTTTACACACACGAAACCCCTCCTTTTCTCAAATTTTGTCAAATCATAATGGAGTCTAGGGTTTCAAGACTAAATCAGCTCTATAAGGAGTTTTGTGGACATCTAGCAGTCAAACTTTCATAGGCAGGATCATATAGACACAATGAAGAAACCCAAAAAGCTCAGATCTCCTAGATAACAATAGTAGAATAGGACTATAGCATCTAACCCCAAGGTGTCTTATTAAAACACTCTTGTCCAATCAAAAAATGAAGGCCAGATCCTAATTTGTGATAGTGTCCCAGTCTTACATAGTGAATTTTAGACCCTACAACAGTCATCTCAGTTAGTTTCTAGCTAAATCTTACTTTCTTCACATTCATTATTATTTTTAGAATGGTTAAAAATATAGTTAAATTATACAATTTAGTATCTTAATTATTGCATATTTATTTATTAATTTTATTACTCCAAACCCTTAACCAAATTAAGAATAGGACTCTAATATTCTCTAAATAGTTAAATCATTTGGTGAACTCCATTACTTTGAACATGCATAAAAACCCTAGAAACCCTAGGGAAAAAATTCCTACTATTTTTTCCTATTTTTTTCTAATTTTTTACCTGCATAATAAAATAAAAAATTAGCATTAATCATTAAATTTTAAAATTTCATAGTAATTTTAAAATAATTTTCTTTCAAACCCTAGTTGCCCATACTAGGTGCCAGTATTTTTCCTATATTTTTTTTTATTTTTTACTCGCATAATAAAATCAAAAATTAGCATTAAATTTTAAAAGTTTGTAGTAATTTTAAAATAATTTTCTTTCAAACCCTAGTTGCCCATACTAGGTCTTAGTATTTTCCCAGTATTTTTCCTATATTTTTCAAATTCTTTACTTGCATATTTAAATAAAAAAATTCATAAAATTTTAAAATTCTTTAGTAATTTTAAAAACAATTTCATTCAAAACCCTAGTTTCATATACTATGTCCCAATGCTTTTGAGGTATCACCTTACATCTAAATTTAGATTACACATAAAAACAAAAATGGATCTCACTATTTTTAAATATTTCTTACATTTTTAGCAAATTATAAGGAGACCATACTTGGTCCTATCATGTACATGAATGATGAAGTCTACCATATGTTAATGAAAAGCCTCATTATTTTTATTTCATGCTTACTTTTCATAATATGGGATGATATTAAGAGAGTTATTGTTAAACATGTTAAGATACATCTTACCTCACCTCCCTTGGAGCCTCTATCCCATGTTGAGTTATGTTTCATGGTCTATTCCCTAGGTCACTGCCCATCACCAAAGATCCCATTTAACACCCTTTGTCCCTCCACCACCTTGACCTATTGATTATCTTTGCTCTCCTCCCATAGTTACTACTAGTCCTATACAGATAGTAGATAATGTGGTTAGAGCTATTACTTGACATGTTTCCATACCTCCCCTACCTAGTCAAGATCCCCACCATCATCCTATTCTTTCTCATCCTAGGCCCAACCCACCTATATAGGTAGATCTATATAAGGCATATAATATTGTTGATAAATATAGAAAAACACAAGCTAAGATTTCCATGTTAGAGCTACTTCAAAAAGCCAATGTGTTCAAGGACATTATTTATCAAGCATTCACTCAGACTTTTATGCCCATTGTTTTAGAGCCTTCTTATTTCACATCAATGGTCAACATGATAAAAACTATAAAATATGTTATTTATTTTGATCATGAGGACATGCCATCTTAGACAGTTATTGATCAAAACTTACCATTGTTCATACAAGTTCAAGTTAAAACTAGTGTAGTTAAGAGAGTTGTAGTTGATAATGGTTTTGGACTTAATATATGTAATATTACATTATTACAAATCATGGGTGTAGATATGGCATCCATGCAAAAATCATATAAGAATATTAGAGGGTTTGATGACATACCATGACAGACATTGAGTACCATTGCTTTAGATATCATGGTAGGGCCCAAAACCCTCTCTACATAGCTTCAAGTCATGCCAGGTCCTCTTCACTATAATATTTTACTTAGATGACCTTGGATACATATCATGGGGGTATTTCCTTCTACTCTTCATCGATGTGTGAAGTTTCTCCATGAAGGATACCTATACACATGCCTAGTAGATAACCATTCATTTAGATATTATCAAATTACAGAGTCATCTTTGACTATTTTTCCATATGGGACACCTCATATCATAGTTCAATCAACACCTCATTGCATTTCTCTTGATCAGATACATACATCTAAGGTAGGACAGACTAGAACATCTTATACTCCTCCACTTATAGTTATGTCCTCAACTCTAGATATTCAATCAGTCATAGCATCTTTAGCCATTATAACTAGTCCATCGGTCATGTTTCCTATCTCCATTACAATTATATAGTCATAGATTGTAGTTTTAATAATACCAATTGATTTAATGAATATAGTTACTCTATTGATTATAGATATTCTCACAACATTTTTTCTACTAATATAGTTGATGAGACTCCCATATCATAGCTACCCCTTATGGTAAATTCTAAGTAACCATATGTACATGATTTTGATATAGGTTCCCAAGCTAATTTATATGATGATACAGCACACACAGTCATAGATGACTATTTGTGTAGATTGAGCTTTACACCAGTTAGCCCAAGAGAGTACTGAGATGACTCTAGAGCTCTCATTACACATCTTACATCACTCTTAGCATCTCAAACTACACTCTTAGGATATAATCCACATTAATAGCCATATATAAATCACTTGGCACATATATTTCACATGGTTACCTCTATGGATATATAGCTAGTATACAAATTTAGGTAGGCAATACATAGCATCAACCATAGATTATGCTATAGATGTTACTTGATCATGGATTAATCACACTACCTACAGTATGAAATAGATCTATTATCAGATTATCATTGTAATATGGTTTCCTATTTTGTCTTTTTCATAGGATTATAGGCCATGATAAAAACTCATGTATAGCTTTATAGTAGAGATTGGATAAATTACAGGTTTAGGATATTATTTAGATTACATCACCACCAGCACCAGATTTACCACTTCCATTAAAGCCATATACTACTAGAGCTAAACATCATATAGAAAAATCAACATATTCACCACCAAATCCACCTTTAGCTCAACTTTGATAGGATAACACCATGTATATAGAGTTTGTGACATATGATGTTACTTATGATAATGATCTTGAGACATTTAATGATGGGCATGATCCCTTCCTCCATCTTCGTCCCTAGTCGGCTCCATATTTTAACCCTTTACCCCCTTCATCCTAGTCTTTTATGTCATTATGTACATATTTATTTATTTATGTGCTTCACATATAGCCCCTTTTCAATTACTTGTACATAGTTTCTGTAGTATTTCTTGTACATAGTCTACATTATGATTGATTTTACATAGCTTATATCAAAAATACAAAAAAAATCAAATATCTTAAAATCTAAAAAAATTCAAATATTTCAAAAATACAAAAATATTCAAAAATATTCAAAAACACAAAAATATTTCAATTGTATGCATCATCCATGTTTTACATTTCTACTGCCATGTTAGACTTACATTTGTTATTTTATGTTATTAATGTCGATTTATCTATATTACCATGATTCACTTGATCTTCTTTGAGTGTGTGTAGTGACTTTTGAAACCTTTATTGCTTCATTCTACCCATTGAGGGGGCATCCTACTTCTATAATCAAGATGCACAATAATATACATACCCATTGGGGGTATCTTCTACATGACTACACCATTCAAGTTTTGCCATTCATACACCACACACTCTAGTTATCATGTTGATGTACATTACTTACTAGATTACATAGGTCACTCTATTAACAATCTCTAGGATATATAACTTGTGTATTTCTTAGCATATACTTAGTCTGGTACTCAATGTTTTACATACTTTCACTTCTTTCTCTGATTAGTTAGATGTGATTATGTTCCTAATATTTACATGTTTTCCTTTTTTGCTTTGTGTAGTTAGATGTGATTTCATTTCTCAATTCTTATTTTCATTGTGTATGTGCCTTAGGGCATTTTCCAATGTCCTTTTATTGTATTCCTATGTGTGCCTTAGGAAATTTTCCAATGTCCTTTGATTATACTCTTATATGTTCCTATAGCCATTGTGACAACCTTGCTTGTTTCAATTTTATGTGAATGTGGCATTTGAACATGCCTTATATGCTTTCCTTCTAGTTTGAGTTACATGTGTCTATGTCCCTTTTTTCCTTGGCCCCTTGGCCACTCTTCTATGTTTC
Organism: Torreya grandis; assembly: GCA_037957365.1. Lineage (NCBI taxonomy): Eukaryota > Viridiplantae > Streptophyta > Pinopsida > Cupressales > Taxaceae > Torreya > Torreya grandis. The sequence continues at coordinate 1,873,543 of JARHVA010000660.1, forward strand.
TTGCCTTGTGTGCTTATTGATTCATTTACTTCTCAATTGCTTACAATGCCATCATCCACATCATGCATTATCTTTCTTTCTTGGATGTAATGATGGACATCATGCTCCATCCCTCCATACCAACTAATAAATAACATTTTTAGAATTAGCTTATTACATTGCACATGATATTAAATTTTTATATCTATCTTGGCATACCCTTGTTGATATAACAATCTCTCATTACAAACCATGCTATATCTTAAGATATATTATGAATTATCATTCCTATATCATGTATCTTTACAACATAACACACTTGTAGGGCTTTTTAATCTGAGGGTAGTCATTACAGGGTCTTCATTCCTACTCTCAGAAGAGGGGAAAATAAATAAGGGTTTTATCACAGAGATTAGAGCTCTTATTAGTCAAAAAAATAGAATTTAGAACACCTAGAATAACAAGCAAACTTGAAACTAGGTTGAACAAACAAAGCATACATTAAAAAATATAAAATAGTCATTAGAATTAGCCCAAGACAATAGCATCAATATTGGACTATAGTTCCAGATAGTAGGGTGTCCATTTTTAGAGTTTCTATCCAAATTAAAAAAATCATTTTTTATAGAAATAGGTAGAAAAGTAGGTTTAGCTATAGTTTTGCAAATTTAGACTAGTTTAAATACAACAATTTTAATACAATTTTTCTTAGAGAATCTAGATATAGTAGGAATCATGCACAGCATGACCGCTTTCACTTGTAGTTTCATATTAGGTAGTTGGTATAACTTTTAGTTTAGAATCCATGTTATAGACGTAACAAATATAACTAATGATTTTGGTTCAATTGTAACTGATCCATTAAAGTACATGGCATAGCTCACCCACTTCTCTCCCATGAAAATGTAACTAATTCTGTCAAGATGACACATGTCCAAGTGACCCTTAGACTTCCTTTGATTGCCCTACTTCTCAAGGATATATATATGCATTCTCTTGGCTCATTTCACAACCTCTACTGGTTATTGGAAAAATGTTGGCCAAATTTGTACTTGTAGAGCTCCTAAATAAATATACAAGTGATTTCACCATTCACACATTATACTATTGATTAGAGGTTTGAATCTTGTTGATAATGATTAGTGAAAGAGCTACTTTTTTAGCATGTTAATCTATGGTCACTTACCAATGTGCCAAATGGATGTTATTTTAGGTCTCTATTAGTATTATTTACTAAGTGTATAATATTCTTAGAAGTGGTATATGTTTATTCTCTTTATGGAATCATTAATCACCCTCATAAGTGTCAAGCACCTTCCTAAATCTAACTTAAAAAATACTTATGTAGCAATGTATTTTTATTGTGAGTTTTTATGAAACATCCTTATTTACCTTTAAGTAGTGGATTTTTAGTCAAATAAGAGGATAATACATATTTTTGCATCATCATTTTTTTTTCTTATTTGTTTCCCTTACCCCTTTCATACATATTTTATAGATTAGAGAGATCTTTAAAGGTGTATCAAGAGGAGATAGCCCCTAATCTAGAGATTCATCTCAATGAAATTATCACCCATAGAAAGAGATATGATTCCATTTTACCACTTGGATGAGGAGAGATGAACATCTCTTCAAGGGTGTAAATCCAAGTGTCAATAATTTTTGGCACACCTAATGGGACCTATAAGTCCTAGAAGATTGTTCAAGATTGGTGTTAATTTTGACATTTTTGAAGAGAACAAAACATCTACATTTATTACCTAGTGACTTCATTGAAGAATTCAAGTTTTTAGTTGATGAACAATCTTATTTTCCATGTTAGAGGTGACCACTAGGTCTACTGCAAAAGGTGTACCCTTTGAATTTATAGAATTACCTCTATATTCCACTAGAAGGTTTAGGTTTGTCAATAATCATTCTTATAGAAGATATTTTATGTTTAAATCTTCCAAGTTTGTGCTACATTACATCCTTATCACCCATAATTATCATTAAAAATTTGCTAGAAGATAGACTTTTATGCCTTTCATCAGGGCATCTCCCTTGCATCTTGCCCAATATGATCAAATTATAAGATATGCCCTTAAAAGTGTCTCATCTTTTAGTGGAGATGGTCTAATTACTACCATTAAACACATCAAGAATATATAAAAAAAATAATATTCATAATATTACCAAATAAAATTTAGCTATTAGGTTGTTGGCCTTGTATTTCAAAGGAAACATTTTGGACTGGTATAGGACCCTACCTATAAATTCTATTGGCTCATGGGATGAGTTGGGGACTCTATTGACTAATAGGTTTGGGAAAAAGAGTGATCACCTATCTCTAGATGAGTAGTTAACCACAATAAATAGGGTGCCACATGAATTCATGTAGGATTTTAATACTAGGTTCTAAAAAACTTGGGATAGAATCCCAATTCTTGTGAGGCCAACCACAAACTATGCATTTTTGTACTACTTGAAAGCATTAAATACTAAAATTACCATGATGATTCAATATATATGTGGAAACACATTTATTACTACCTATAAATAGACATAAATTTTGAGAATTATATTTTACAAGAAGGAAAGATAGCTCCTAGACCTCCAATGCTACTATTCATTGATTTGCATTCTCCTAGTCAAAGTGAATTTCCCACTTTAGCTCATTTTCCTAGCTATGAAAAATCTACCATTGTCCCTACCAATTAAATACATGAATTAAAAACATGTCTCCAAATTTTTACTAATGACTTGGTTTCTCTAAAAATCCAATAATCCCAAGTTTATAGGTCATATCAATCCTATAATCAGTTTGGACAAATAAACAGACCTCCTTCTCAGGGCAATAATTAGGAACAAGGCCAAATTACCCATGTCAAGTATTATCAAAGATATGATCCTAGTGATACCTCATCCTATAAATCCATTTTCCCCACTCAAAAAAATTTGGTCCAAGATTAACCCAACTATCCATCTTTTGAACTTGATCAATAATAAGTGGCTTATGCAAATGAAATGTAAAATCAAGGCATGACTATACAAGGTGATCAAATATCTCAATTTTCAAATTTTGAGATGATAATTCAATTTGGGATGGAAATTAGATAGGCTTATTCTGATTATATAGGCTTATTCTGATTAGGGTGAGTTTTGTGCCTTTAATTATGTAGGGAATACAAGCAATTAGAATACTAGTGTTGCCTCTAATACTAGGTCCAAAAGGAGGGTTGTAGATGAATCTCAAGGAGATAATAAAGGATATATTATGACTCATAAACCATGTCCTATGGTAACTAGGTCTAAAATATCTCTTAAATTTAAATAAAATTAGAGGATTCCAAATTCTAGGCCATTTGTTACAACTCTACCTACACATTCTACATCATAAAGTGCCAATGTTCATAAAGAGAACTCCAAGGTGATTAATCCTTCCATCAATGTGGTTGACTAGATGAAGAAGATTAATATGAATATTTAATTTTCGGATTATATAAAATTACCAAGGTAGAAATATATACTTTAAAAATAACTACATGGATTGGGAAAATAGGCTGGCCCATCTAGAAATGATAATTTGGTTTTGGTTAATAGAACTCAATCCATAGATAGTCAAGTGAAGAAATATGAGAAGACTCCTCCTTTTTAAATATATATAATTATTCTTGATTTATTGTTTCATAATTTCATCATATATAGTGGATTGAGCACATCAATTATGCCCAAATGTATAGCAGAGAAGCTAGGGCTCAAGTATGAGCCAATGGCCAAAGGAGTTTTGAAATTAGATGGATCACCAGCCAGGACCTCTAGGGTAGTGAAAGGTTTGAATTTGACCCTTAATTATTTTCCTAATTTTTAAATTCCCCATGATGTGGTAGTATAATATTTACCTCCCTGCTTTTTTCTTTACTTATTAAGGGACTTTACATCCAAGATAGGTGGATATTTGGCAGCTAATTGGTCCTACATGGTGTTTAGGACAAAATATGGAACTAAGGTGAATATTGACTTATAGCCTATCCATATAAACCACTTGGAAAAATATTCACCTCAGGTTTAAAATGTTAACTATTCCATTATTGATGAAGAGGAGCTTCGTGCTGACTAATCTCCATCATCTTCCCTCAAGGGAGTTTCTGATTTGTTCTTAGATGAGTAGGGAGATGAAAACTATGAGCATGATCCTTAAAATTTTATTGAAGAATATATTCTTAGAGTCTATTATATTCATGAGAAGGTATATTTTATGCCTAATTTTATGAATCTAAGTGAGTATGTGAATGGCTTGTGGCAGCTCTTCTTTGATGGGTCTAGAAGCAAAATGGTGGAAGGTGGTCAAACTATGTTGGTTTCACCTTTAAAGGAAAGGTATTTTTCATCCTTCAAGTTTCAATTCTCATGAAATTATAATGTGTTAGAGTATGAGGGCCTTATCCATGCCCTTGAATGGGCAAGTAAAAGAGGTATTAATGAATTTCAAGTGTTTGGTGATAGTGAGCTTTTTGTGAATCAAGTTAGAGGGCAGAATCTGACCAAGAACTCCTTACTCAAATCCTATAAGCATAGAATTTGGGACCTTGTAGAATATTTCATGGATTTTAACATTAAATCTATTCCAAGGGAAGACAATAAGCATTTTGATAAGTTGGCATCTATTAGTGTTTAATTTGATGTTCCAAAGAGCTTAAAGGAAGACAAAAACCAACCCTATCTAAAAGTGATTGTGAGACCATCCATACAATAAATGTCACCAATTGGTAGGTATTTGATAGTGACCATCAAATATAACTTTATATACAAGAAGAGGTAGAATTTTCTTCCAAGAATCAGTCTAAACTACAACAACAATATGGAGGGTAAATTGTCCAATTGAAGTCCAAAAAGCTTCCTAAAGGCTTAGTGACTCTTGAGAGCATTTTCAATGATGATGACCAGATCAAGAAGGAACAGGTAGGTATGTACACTAAGTAAGATAACTATGAAATGGTATAAATATTTATAGATAAGCTATTTTCACTTGGGAAGGTATGCACTAGTTAAGAGAGGCATGATTTCATGAAACTATGTAAGGAGTTTAGTGATATTTTTTCATAGGAGTATAGTGAATTGAAGATTTTGACCCAAGCTTAGCTCAACACACCATAGAGCTAGATTAAAATACCAAACCCATCAATAAAATACAAAGGTTGATTAATCCCAAGATTGAGCCTTTCATGAGGAAAGAACTCGCCAAACTGATTGAGTCCAAAATCATCTTTCCCGTCAAGCATTCTTCTTGTTTGGCCAACTTTGTCACTATTAGAAAGAAAAATGGGGAGATCAGAAGGATTTTAATATAATGTATTTGATAGATCCTTATCCCCTCCCTTCTATGGAGAAAATTATGCAAGTGGTGGTAGGTAGTGAGAGGTTTTCTTTCCCAAATGGTTATTTTGGGTATAATCAAATTTTGGTGAAAGAAAGTGACCAATACAAGACAACCTTCACCAATAAATGGGGCACCTATGCCTATAGTAACATGCCATTTGGATTTTCAATTTTTGGAGTTACTTTTCAAAGTGCAATGGATATGGATTTCCAAGGACTAATCAATGACATTGTATTGGTATATCTTCATGGTGTGATAGTTTTTTCCAAGGAAGCAAAATATCATTTGAATCACCTAAGAAATTTTTTTGAGAGGTGTAGAGATTTTGGAATCTCTCTAAAGCTAAATAATTTTGTGTTTTATAATCATGAAGGCAAAATCTTAGGCCACATTATTTTCAAGAAAGCTCTATCTATTGATCTGTAAAGGGTAAGTAGCATTTTGGTATTGTTTTTTCCTAAACATAATAATGGCATACAAAAATTCTATAGTAAGATAAATTTCATTAGGATGTTTATTCTTGATTTTTCTAACCTAGTCAAGACCTTGACGTCCATGCTAAGGAAAGATGAGATATTCACTTGGATAGGAAGGAGGAAAGAAAGTTTTGAGGACATCAACCAAGCCATTTTCCAAGATCCTACTCTTGCAAGTCCAAACTTCTCCAAGGACTTAAATTTGTACACTTTAGGGAATGAAGAGGTAATATATTCAATGATTACTCAAGATAATGATGAAAATTTTGAATATCCTATTTCTTTCTTTAGTCAAGGTTTGAAAGGCTATGAGATAAGGTACACACATGTTGAGAAACAAGTGATTTCAGTCATAAGGAGTTAAATAAATTTAGGCATATGTTGTATAATAACAAGATTAACATTTTTTTGCCTCATCATAGTGTGAAAGACTTTTTATTGAGCATGGATTTGAATGAGAAAAGGGTAGGTTTTATCACCAAAGTGATGGAGTATGATGTGATCAAAACAACCAAGCTAGTGAGGGGAAAAAGATTGTGTGAGCATATTGCTTTAGACTTAAAAGAGTGAAGAGAGGTATTTTTGGCAGTCTATGATAATCCTATAGTAGTTGTATCTTTAACCATGAGGATTTGGACATAAGACATGATTCACTTCCATTAAACTGGTAAGTGTCCATAAGGTTTTGATAGGGACAACAAAAGGTACTTTAGGCTGAAATCCATTCCTTATGTAATTATTGATGGAGTGATATTTATAAAGGACTCTATAGGTGTGATTTTGAGGTGTATTTATTTGGATGATATTGATAAAGTGTTGCATGAGTTTCATGATGGACCAACTGGTGGTCACTTTACTCCAAGAACCATAACTGCTAAGATTATGAAGGCTAGTTACTTTTGGCCTAGCCTATTTAAGGACACTTACACTTGGTTAAGGAAATGCCAAAAGTTTGCTCTTTTTTATGGAAAACAAAAACTAGCTTCCTTACCTCTTCATCCAATCTAGGTTAAGTAGCCTTTCATGTAATGGGATTTGGATTACATATGTCTAATCAATCCTCCTTCTAATGTTGGTAAAAATTGGGTGTTGATAGCCATTGATTATTTTAAAAGATGGGTAGAGGTTGTAGCTATTAAGGAGGAAAACAAAAACTCAATCTTGGACTTCTATGAAGGTATAGTAACTAGGTTTGGAGCTCTTTCAAAAATCATTTAAGATAATGCATTAACCTTCTTAATAACAAGGACAAGTGAATGGGATTTGAAGCATGCCATCTATCTTATCACCTCCTCCAATTATTACCCCCAAAGAAATAAACTAGATGAGTCCAAAAACAAGAACTTAATTAGGATCATAAAAAATACTATGAAGGAAAATCAAAGGACTTGGCACACTAAGTTGAAGACAACCCTTTGGGTTGATAGGATGACCCCAAAGAGATCAATTGGGAACACACCATACAAACTTGTGTATGGAAGGAAGGCTAGGCTTCTTATCTCACTCAAGTTACTAGATTTAAACCTCACCTATCAGTTATAGTTGATGGAGAATGAGAGCATGGAGGTTAGGTTATGTGAGTTGATGGAGCTTGAGGAGACAAGAGATAAAGCTATGTAAACCATGACAACTCACCAAGAACAAACAAATAATTATTTTGATAAGAAATCCATGCCAAGGATTTTTAAGGAAGGAGACATTGTCCTAAAATGGGATGAAGATAGATCTAATCCTAGAAGGCATACAAATTTTGATGCCTTGTGGAGTGGTCCATATGTGATCACATAGTGAAAACAACACAATTATTTCCAACTCTCAAAGTTTTATGGAGGGGAGTTGCATATCCCAGTTAATGGGATATATCTATAGCATTTTTATTGATGTCCTCCTTTTCCTTTGTACATAGTTTCCTATTTTTCTTGTGTTCCCTAAGTGGTTATGCACATGTGTGAGTTTGTCCTTGTCTTGTTTTGTGTTATCTTTACTTAGTCTTGCTATTATTTTGTGGTGTGTTTCCTTATGTTTTTTTTTGGCATAATCCTTGTTAGTCATCTTCAATAATCCATTAACTCCATTGACCCTAAGTTGGACAAAGCTACTAGTCTGGTGAGTATAGTAGGCATACTACCCCTGTGAGTCACCAATTTGTTGATAAAATTTTGTCCTTTCAAGCCAAAATTGGGCACCCCTATTTGAAAAAATCATCTTAGTCTATATGTTTGGCTAGGTCCAGTACTTAGCTTTTCTTTAGCAGAAGTGTTCTTTGACAAAGCTCTCAATAAATGTACAAGTTTATTCCTTCTATAAAGTTCATTATTGGTCTTTGCTAAGCCTTTACCAAATTCTTTTGAGGTTTTAATTCTAAGCCTTTGTTGAATTCTTTCAAACTTTTTATTTGAAGCTTTTTATTTAAGTGTATTTCTTTTAGAATTTTCACTCAACCAAGTGACAAATTCTTTCAGACAATTTGTTTGAGAAAAATATCCTAAAGACAAAGTGCTGAATTCTTTCAGATAAATTATCCATGCAATTTTTCTAAAGGTACTTTGCAATTTTTATAAAAGATATCTTTCAAGCCAAAATTGACACTTTCAACATTTCTAAAGGGTATGTTTCATTTTTCTAAAGGGTATCTTTTGTTGGAAAAATTGTCCATTTCAACTTTTCTGAAGGGTATGTTTCATTTTTATGAAAGGTACTTTGCATTTTTTATGAAAGGCATTTGCAAGAAGGCTGATAGGTAATTTTTATAAAGTCTCGAAGGGTACTTCAAATTTCCTGAAGGGACATTTTCAAAAATTATGAAACATTGTTTCAAATGAAGGTGGACCATTTCAAAAATCCGAAGGGTATTTTTTCCTTTCGGAAGGTCATTTTCAAAACCTGAAGGGACACTTGAATTTTTTTCAAGGATCATTTTCAACCTTCCAAAGGGAAATTTACATATTATGAAAGGACCATTTCTTTTGATTGAAAGGACAAAAAAAAATTCTGAAGGAATTCTTTCAAAAAGTTTGTGTATGGAATTCTTTCAAAAGACTTGAAAAGAGGCCAAAGTCTAATTCTTTTAGACATTTTGTCTGATAGAAAGGAAATGAGGTGACTACAGTAAAGTGCCCTAAATGAAAAAATTGAAAGAATGAATTCTTTCAAAAAACTTGTCTAAAATAAATGGTCAAGGAGTGATGGCCTACAAAATGTCAATTTTAGATTGAAAAAACTAACTATTGGAATTTAAAATAAAATCTCGGTGGGAACTTGAAGGTGAGAAAAAGAGATAACAAATGACAAAATATAATTGAGGCTTTGGTTCAGTTGTAACAAATGTAACTAATGCTTTTGGTTTAGTTGTAACTCATTATAACTAATCCATTTGGTGACATGGCATATTTCACCCACTTATCTCCCATGAAAATGTAACTGGTTCTTTCAAGATGACACATGTATAAGTGACCCTTGGACTTCCTTTAATTTCTTGACTTCTCAAGGCTATATATATGCATTCTTTTAGCTCATTTTGTAGCCTCCATTGGTTATTAGAAAAAATCTAGCGAGATTTGTACTTGCAAAGCTCTTGAATAAATATACAAGTGATTTTTCCATTCACACATTATACTATTAAGTATAGGTTTGAATCTTGTTGATAATGACTAGTGAAATAGTTACTTTTCTAGCATGTCAATATATGGTCACTTATCAATGTGAAAAAGGGATATTGTTGTAGGTCTCTGTTAGTATTCTTTACTAAGTATATAAGAGTCTTAGAAGTGGTATATGTTTATTCTTTTCATGGAATCATTCGTCACTCTCCTAAATGTCAAGTACCTTCTTGAATCTAACTTACAAAATACTGATGCAATAATGTCTTTTTGTTGTGATTTTATGTAAAACATCCTTGTTTACCTTTAAGTAGTGGATTTTCAATTAGATAGGAAGATAATACATATTATTACATCATCTTTTTGTTTTCTTATTTGTTTTCTTTACCCTTTTTCATACACAATTGATAGATTATAGAGAGCTTTGAAGGTGCATCAAGTGGAGCTAGCCCCTAATCTAGAGATTCATCTCAATGAAATTTTCACCCACAACAAGAGAGATGATAACATTTTTATACTTGGATGAGGAGAGATGAACATCTCCTCAAGGGTACAAATCCAATAATCAATAATAATAATGCTAGAATTATCATTATCTAATGATAGATTTATATTAATGGGTTGACTATTTATTATACATGAAGACATCAAATCAAGCCAATGATATTTATCAAATATCATTTAAATTAGTCAATATGTTAGATAACAAGATTATTGTAAGCATCCAAAACATGATCGTAAAACAACATTGTATGAGTAAATCTATGCACTATAATCATAAATTAGATCACACAATATGATCATCATAATCATTAATCAAAACAAGTTCATAGTAGAAGTATATCAGCACTCATAAACAAACTAACTATCTATATCAATAAGTTATTCTACTGTGGTGTGTGTTGGGTTACAATAAGTTCCTCTATCATCCCCAAATCATCCCATCTATGTTATCTTATCTAATTATGCTCTTCCTCTATCATGTTCTAAGGGAAGATCAATCCTAAATCCACCTTACGACAAGTAGGTAGTTAGTCTGAGTCATCATATATATCAAAACTAATGATGCATAACTAAAAAATATACATCCATAATGTATAGAATAATAAAGTACAAGTATCACATAATTAATCCATTATGTAAACTAATCAACATATAACTATCCCATAACCACTATATGTCATAAATCTAAAATCAAAGCTATAATAATCAAATGATAACCATAACAATCCATGGATTCAAAGATTATAATACTTAAGGTGAAATCAAGATGTAACTATTGGAGTTCTAGGTTGTACCCAAGATGAGGAAAGAATTGTTAATGTCCACATCTCAAACCTAGTCCAACATGGGATTGACCTAGGATTCTAGGTCACTTATTATAAGGATAAACCTATAGATTGTTAATGGTGCTAGTTCCCTAGATTTCTCAATATGAATCTTTTTTCTTAAGACCTAATTTATTAGGATGAAAAAGGGTAAGAAAATACATTAATGAAAACCTACTCTAAGTGTTGTGATGCACCTAATATCATTATATCCACTCACATAATTTAAAATATCAATGCACTAAAAAATAATTAATAGAGATGAAAAACTACATCAATGACTTCCAAACATAAATATTTTATCTAGAGGTTAGTTGGATGACTAAAGTGAGATTGTCTAGAGAAGAAGGCCTAGTTCAAGGCACTTGTAATCTGTTTGGCACTTTCAACCTAGGTTATCTACCTTTCCACACACTAGACAACCTATCAATAATATTTTATAACACTTGGGTGTATTTAGACCTACAAGAGGGCATGTTATACCAATGTTACATATCCAACAATCTTAAAAACATGAAGTGTAAACCATGAAAAAGCTACAAGATACTCTATTAATCATTCAAGAGGTGCATGAGTACAAATGCTAGTAGAGTCTCCTCATACCAGCCTGAGGGATACCATATAAGGCTTAGAAGCCTAAATATATAGAAGATGTGAGGAGAGAATAAAATGAATCTAGCATATAATAATGGGGATGAGGTAATCAATGACCAAGTCCATTCAAAATGGTAGTTACAATAGTTACATGAAATGCCTTTTTGTTCCTCCATATATTGGATTCTCCTTAAAGGCTCCTTTTGATATTGGAATTAGGGTGATGAGGCTAAGGAAGCTTCAATTACACTATGTTAAATTCTTGACCATGCCTAGAATAGTTTACAATTACCCCATATGGTAGTTACAAGATGAATTAGACCATGATAGCTACATAATAACCCACATTCCTTTAGAGCAAGTTGATAAAGTAAAGGAACTATCTTATTTATTCACCATAGTCATGAAATATGCATTAAATTCCCTTCAAGGGTTAGTTACCAAGCATGACATCCTTTCATTTAATCATTTTGCCTACCTTTAAATACTATCTTGACCTTTTTTGATGATCAATTGGGCCAATTAGGCCTAATTACTTAAGTATTTGCATCTTGCCCTCATGAAACTTGTAAAAAGTATTTAAAACCTATATATTAATGTGATCCATGCTTGAACCAATATTTCCAGCCATGACATGGGATAATAAAAACATTATGAACTTTAAACCCCTCTCTTTCAATCTGATTGGTTTATCCTTCTCCTGCACTGGCAGACTAGCAGTTTTGAAGTCACTTGTAGAGGCCCTTATAGGTGAAATAATGAGCATGTTAAGACTTTAGAAGTTGGGTTAGTTCCTAAATAATCCATTCTAATAATTGGAGTCATCAATAATTACCAATCACCCTTCAGTCTACTCAAAACCCTAAAAATATCTTGTTTTTTAGGATTCTATATAATGTCCCTAAGATCAAGTACCATAGGTGGATTCCCCTCTATGTTTAATTCTTGTTTCAATAGCTACTCAGACCATTTTAGGGTGTTATGACATCAAAATACTAATTTTATAAGACTAGGTTTGCCTAGGGTTTTAGGGAGGTTTATAACTAGTCAGGAGTCTTATGGATAGTTTATACAATACTAACATCCAAGATCAGAATAAATTATATGAATCACTAGGGCACAAACTTTCCTAACTTCCATGAATGGATATAACTCCCATGTAGAGGATGGACAAAGATATGAATGTTGAAAGATGACTTTAGGGTGGTCTATAGGCCATTTCTAAGTGTTTATCTCCTTAACATTTGATCATAAAAAATAGCCTCCCAATTCTAGTTTTTATTTCATATATTCTTAGTGCATAAGGGTACCTAAATCATCCTAAGATATTTGGCCTTGAAAGCTCAGGTGGTGGATAGGGTGAGTGCTTGAAGTTGGCACTTGAGCTACTTGTGTGTAGGATTGAATGTTCAAGCAAGATTTTAGAGGTTTTATGATATTTATTTACTTTTTTCCACATAAAATATCCTCTATAATGTCCCAAGAATTTGCATTCTCCTCTCCACTTGATCATACAACTTGGTATATGAGCTTAGAGAGCTTAAGGTGGCAATGTAGCCTGTAATTAGGCCTAAATCCTACTTATTTGTCTTATGTACAAAGTATTTTCCTATAGTAAAACATGTAAAAAAATTTAGGAGGTATAATGATACTCAAAACATAATTATCCATTGTCAAAAAAACTTATATGGGCTCTAAACTATCTTGCAAACATTCAAGCTTGACTTTGCCAGTTTAGCCCTTTGACTATTTTCATAGACATGCCTTGGTCTGAGACAAAAAAATGGGAATACCCACTATTTATCTAACCAAGACAAGAGTATGAATGCCTTTTATAACTCATGATCACCTTTTATTTCAATGTTAGGGTCTTAAATCTACCTCAAAGTGTCTTAAATGGCTATTTTAGTCCAAACTACCATTATTCTACTTGTAGACTATGTTGGCATGGGGTTCTTTGAGTTTAAGGTCATTATAGGTGGACCAATCACAACTAAAATTATATCCTTGTCTGACCTCCATCCTTCTCCCTTAAATTATTTAGCTACATAGATTGATCAACCCTTCTAAGCATTAAACTCACCTGTGTAGGGTTTCGAGGTTGAGGGTTTGAACTAACCCTAGGAGGTCTATAGACATTCTTTGTGATTGGTTTGAATAGTAATATGATTATTAAATGATATTAATCATAATTTTTAATGTCTCTTAATTCTTATACATTGATTCAAATCTTTGAAACTAACTGACTTGGTACATAATGTAACAAGAATGCTCTCATAGTGTTGATTGGCTGAGTTCTAGCTAAAACCATGTACATTGTCTCTTTCGACTGTAACCTGACTTGTGATGAGGTCTTATCTTTGTCTAGGATGTGGTTATATTCATATTTAACCTTTTTTTGGTATAATAATTTTCACATGTATGTAAATTAACAACCAAACTCCTTCATTTGACTTGGCCATTGAGCTATTGAACCAATTATTTAATTATGTTGTCAAATTTGCCTTGTATGGGCAACCTATAAGTGTTCCTCCTTGATATATTGACTAAGAGGGGTATTAATTTGTCCTTTATATGAGTTTTTTTAAACCCTTTATGTCATGTATGTCCTTAATTCATGTCTTGGTAACTTGGTCATCCATCCAACTACCCTAAGACAGTTGTATTTATCACTTAACACTATTCTTATGTAAGCCAAATAAGTGGTTGTAGGTATGTACAAAGGAAGTATTTTGGGACATGGAGTGTAATAATCATATTTTCATCCCTTGTGATATCATGGAGGGACTCTTAGTCTCTGACACACCCCTAAATCACTATGAAATAGGACCTTTGTATCAACTAGCATCATATCACACAACCAATGATAGGAAAACATAGTTATTGATGCTTGAGGACTGAGTCTCAGACCTAGAATAGGTCCAACTATATTTTTTACTTATATTATTCATTTAAACATACCTCAAGTACATGGTGATTCCAAACTCTACCCTTTTCAACCTTTCTCATCTGCCTTTGACTATTGACTATAGGTTTGCCTTTGTGTATTGTCTAGGTGTATATCATGTTGTATTAGGCCTCTTTGAGGGGGTGAAGTATCCTATTTTTATGTGTTATGTATTTTAATCATAATTTATACCTTTATTACCCATTATGGATTCCACAATCTCATTTAACACCCTCTTTGTTACCTCTCATAAACCATCTTCTCATAGAACAAGCATAAGCCAATCAGTTGGTTATAGGTGCCCATAAGCCTTGTGATGGAGGTGATGACTTGGTGATATTAAAATTTAATGAATCATTCATAAAAATATTACCATATATTTATATCTCTTATTATTCATCTAATCTTGATATTTAACTCTAACTATCCTTTCAAACTCAGTCCCTAAGGAATATGACCTTATGTTGTACAGACTGATATTGTCCTCATGTGCCTCCTTGGGTGGATAATCTAGTATAGTTGGTTTCTAAGTGGTATTCAGTATTTTATTATATCATCATATTTTTTCCCTTATATCTAAATCTAATTTTAAATTCCTTCTTTTTCATGTCCCTTTAGTACTCTGCTATAGTAGCTCTAGACTGAATGTAGGTGCTATTGAAATTTGTGATAGAAAAGAAGGTAACCTAAAGTCACTTGAATTCCTCACATCATGACTTATGTCATCATTCATATATCCAATGGGATCACATCAAACCTCATACCTTTGGATTGTTTTCATAATGTCTCTTATATACCTTATTATAGTAGTGACCAAATGGTGGACTATAGGTGAGTTTTGTCTCTTGATTAGGTTGATGTTCTAAAAGATCAACATTTTGTGGTTTCATTGCTTCTATGGGATCTGAGGTGTATCAAGGATATAGGTGTGGTTCAATATTAGGAAGGAAGGTGAAATGGTGGAGGAAAGGTGGTAGTGGAATGGTGGTGATACTATAGCACCAAAATAGTGATAAAAACATAGTGAAAAGGTAGAGATGGTAGTGAAACATAGCAGTATGGATAAGACATGGAAATGGAAGGCAAGGCCTCTTCCCAAGGCCAACTACTTGTACTCTAGATAACCCCATACCCATACCTAGGCCATAATTAATCTTTGAATACATATACACATCATACATTTTTTGGAAATGAGACATTAAGAACTCCAAAAAAACTTAATTTTTACCAGGAAACCTTAAACTTTGTTAAATTCAGACTAAGTGGGTTGTGAGGCAAGAAGTTGACTTACAAGAAACTTAAGGATACCAAGGAGATGAAGGATATTTTTTGGAATAGCATGAATTTTTTCTATCATCAATTTACACTTCTTTATAATTCCCTTAAGTAGCTTCTTAAAGTCCTATAGGTGCCTTGAGAATATATATAACCTTCTACATAGAGACCTCCATATATGCATAAATCTCTCTCTTTGAGGTGAATTGAAATTAAAAGAGACAAGTAATCATTAAATTTGAGTGAGAGGGAGTTATAACTATCAAAACACTTCTAAAACTCTCCAAAACAACCAAAACAACTATTGATGAGGGCCTTTAACCTTGTCTAACATAGTCAGTTCTTCTATAAACTACACACAAAGACTAGTTATGGATATTTTCCACTTATACAAGCTCACACATGTTAGAAAAGTGCTCCAATTTTCATAAAAGATTCCATAAATACCTAAGACAATAACATAAGTAATTAGACTGAGCAAAACAACCAAAAAATGGTGAAAACCATTGACTTGAAGATGACATGTGTAGATAAGAGGTGCACACATATTCCTTAATTTCTTAAGGTTAATAAATTTGGGAAGACCAATCTTTAGAAAATCACACATGATGGGAATTTGGTTGAGTCTATTTATTATGGCCAATATTTTGGACCCTAAATTTATCTCTCTAGTATGGTATAAGTAAGAACTTGACAGGTTGTCCAAGCTTGCAAATGAGGGTTGAGTATGTACAAACTAGTTTTGAGCTTGAAAGGAAACCATGTGACCTAAAAAATTATAGGGACATCAGACATGAGTTGACCTTAAACCTAAACCTCTAATCTTATTTTGTATAGTAAAGTTCATATAATTTGTACAAGTGCATAGTAAGCCCTCAAAACCTTAGATTTTCACTATTTTTTCAAGTTTTGAGATATTATAATATCATATGGGGGTGAAATGAGGAAAACCATGCATAAATAATCTTATTTCAAGAATAATAATGCATGAGTGAGGTGTAAAATTCATGAAATGTCATGTGGGGCCCACTTGGCTAGTGGGAAGGGTATGGGTGGCTCTTAAAATGAGTCAATGTGGCATGAAATTCTTAATGAAATAAATTTCCATGGATAAAATCTATTTTATGCCCCTTTCAATGTAATTAGTCAAAATATGCCTTTTTCCTAGGTTTTCAAAAGTGATATAAGTTCATAAAGGGGGTTTGGAAGGTGAATAATGATTTAGGAGTGGTAATGAAGGGTTAAATTAACTTGGATGAGTATGTCATGTAAAATGACTTAAATATGTCATGTTCCTTATATTATAGCCTCAACCAATTTTAAAACATCCTCACATTATCAAAATACATCTATACTCCTCACAACATACCTAAATACTCATTGGCTTTCATGACCTTTGACAATGACCTTTCTCATTTTAAGACACCATAACACCTATTATATCATCAAAATGACTAAAATATTCTCATTAAATCATGGATAAATCATGAATTATGACACATCATGACATTCTCAATAAATATTCCAAGACTCTCATCAGGACAAAGAGGACATGTCCATGTTGGGAGTGGTCATAAGTAGGTTAAAAGGATAGGCATCGAACATTTTTGATGTAGGAGGTTAACATTTTGCCTATGAGGCCAAATTTTCAAAATTTATGATGAACTTGATGGGTTACTAGCCTATTGGACAAGGAAACCCATAGATTTCCATGACAAGGAAAATCAAACAAAGAAGCATAGAATAATGACTACTTGTATTGAATTATACCTTTACACCTCATGGAATTGTAATAGAAACAAGGCACACATAAACAAGGAAGGAAAACAAACCTAACACTAAAAACACACCTAAGAACTAAGGATAAACAAAGGAAATATATAAACAACAAGACACTACTTACAAACTTATGTAAAACACTTATTTGACAATACATCAAAGTACTACAAAAATGAACTAATTTTTTACTTTATTCCCCCATGATCAAATGGGAATGTTTTTTTATCATTATGGAAAAATAATGTGGAGGTATCATTTGATAGTTTGGTTGAAATCAAACTTTGACTAATGTGTGACAACATCCATATACATCTAGCACTCTCCTGGTCACTTGGAAGAGTAAATGGACCATCTAGCTTCATTCCTACGTGTGTGGGTGGAGTATGATGGTCAAGAAGCCAATCATATTCCTCCCAAATCTTCATATTTTACATCATAATATTCATATTCTCTTCAATTAGGGGATGTAAGTAATTTTTATCTTTGGATTCAAGATGGTCAACTGACCAATCATTCTTGACAAGTTCCTTCTCATGCTCTAATTGATGTAGTGGTGGGGTATCTAGGTTCAGGTAGAAGTTTTCTAAGTCCTCCCAAAAGGACATCTCATATTGGTTAATGGATATATCACAAGGTTAATTTATACTTCTACCATCTACCTATTATTCATCAAGTTGAGTACTCACCTCCTTCACTTTGGTAGGATCATCATAAGGTTATTGATCAATTGAAGTTTTCTCATCTTCATCTCTAATGGAAGGTGAAAATTCATCAATCCATTTGAGTATAATCTCATCTTGTATTCGGCACCTATTTATTTTCATTGTTTTCTTCATTTGAAACATTAACCTATTGTTTAACTTCATCACTCAAATCTATCTTTCTAAGTTATTTCATTTCACTCAAGAACTCTAAGCATAATTGTTGTCACGTATCCTCCAAATCAATTGACATTCCCTTTACCTCCACAATAATCTCATGAAGGTTGTTATTTTTATGTTATTCTAGAGGAGAGTTGACATGAATTGTGTTACTATTAACTCCACCATCATGGCATAACAACTGACTCTCATTATCCATTTTTTGATCATGTTTACTTCTTGATTTGTTAGAATGCATAGGGGTTTTGATTTGAATCTCCTCTTCATAGACACTATAATCCTCTTCTCCAACATACTCTTGAGGCTCACTTTTAACCATTACACTATCAATATTTGGAAGGACTAACCCTTTATCCACTAAATTTGATAAATTATCCACCATATTTGGATGGTCATATTCTAATTTTTATGTATTTGATTGCTCTTAAAAAAAGGTTAGGGTGGGTGGGTAGCATGTTACTTTAGTATACTTGACGGTTGCAAGGGTATTTCTCCAAATTAGGATCTTAGGATTACTAGACTTGGAGAACACACCCTAATTGTTGGAGTCTTCATTTATCTCATCATTTCCTGATATGATTGGTTTCTCTTGAGTTACTATAGTATGAAGGGTTGAGGATGTGTTTTTGGATCTTGGGAGGTTCTTTGAAATGGTTTTCATACCTTCTCTTCCTTATTTATCCTCATTTTCAAGGGTGGTTATAATGAAGTTTGGGTCTTTATCCCATTAATTATTCTAAGTTGGGGTCATTTTAGGTTCTTTAGCAGGTATAGGATTTTGAATATAATCATATTTCTTTGGAGAAGGAGGGTGGAGGCAATATGCCTTTGGGGTTGTTGGGGTGTAGGTATGAAGGTGTAATTTAGAGAGTGACTCAAATTTTATTTTAACTTCCAAAATTCTCAAGTTTACACACCATATGAGATAAGTATTTGAACAAGTATCCCTTAACCTTAGGCATAAATTCATCAACCAAACACAAGAAAAAATGAGGAAACAAATCTTCTATAATAAGGTCTTATACAACTGAGAGCTTAGGGTAAGAATGGAGGGTAAGTTTAAGGTTATTAACAATTCCAAATATTTTCATGGGGGATCCATTCCACTATGGCTAAAAATTATACATGGGTTCACACACCAAATTTAAATTGTCTACCACCAAATTAGGAATGATTGAAATATTTGTCTTATCATTAAACAAAAAATTGTTGACTAAGAAATCTCCTATGATCAAAGAGGCAAGAAAGGGACATGGAGTGGGAAACTTAGTTTATTATTTTTGGTTTGTAGGTGTCTTTTCATGAGTAATAATGTCTTTACACTCAACCCATTTCTTCTATCTAATATCCTCCTACAACCTATCTCTTTCTCTTCTTAATTTTTCAATTTCTAAATGCAAATAGTTAGTGTTTGGTACAAGTTTATTTTAAGGGGTAGTAGGTTGATAATATGACTAATCACAAGGGTTTATATGTTACCATGGAGGTGGAGGAGGCTCAAAATATGGTGTATTTTATTGATAGTATGGAGGATGTTTATTGTATGGCTGGTAAGGATCAATATATTGATCATATGGGTCATGATAGGGTAGATATGGGGGTATAAGGTAAAATATTGCCTCATAGGCTTCCATTAATCCTTTTTAAACATGTATAACAACTCATAACCATAAATAAAAATTTCATACCTCTATTGAAATTAAAACCATGATACCTTTGAGCTTGAAAGTGATTATAACCCTTGAAAATGATGCTTGAATCTGATCAAGATGAATGCAAATGATGATATTGATGTCACCAAATTCAAATTTTATTAAAATGTATTTAAAACATGCTCCAAGACACTTAAAATATATCCCAATGGGCATGCTAGAACTATTGGATTTCTAGGTTACACCCAAGCCGAGAAGAGAATTATTCATGCCCTCCACTCAAACCTAGTCAAACATGGGATTGACCTAAGGGTATGGGTCACCTATTATTAGACCAAACCTCTATATTTTTAATGAGGATAGCTACCCCAATTTATAAATATTAATATCTTTTTCTAAGACCTAATCTATTGGGATGAAAAGGTATGATAAAATACATGAATGAAAACCTACTCTAAATGTGGTGATGTACCTGATATCATTATATACACTCACAAAATTTGAAGTCTCAACACACTCAAAAATAATGCATAGATATGAGAAACTAATTAAATCACTTATAAACATTAATATTTCATAAATAGGTTAGTTAGATGACTAAATTGACAAGTTTAAGAGAAGAAATCCTGGTTCAAGGCACTTGCAATCTGATTGACACTTTAGACCTAGGCTATCCACCTTTTCACACACTAGACAACCTATCAAGAAGAGTTGTTAACACTCAGGTGTACTTAGAATTAAAATAGGGAATTTTATACCATTTTTACATATTAGACAAGCATTAAAACATGAAGTGTAAACCATGCAAAAGCTGCAAGATACTCTATTTATCATTCACAAGGTGCATGATTATAAATGCTACTAAAGTCTCCTCATACCAACCTAAAGGATACCATCTAAGGCTTATAATCTTGAATATAAATAATATTTGAGGAGAGGAGAAAGGAAATATAACATATAAGAGTGGAGACGAGGTAATAAATAACCAAGTCCACTCAAAATGGTAGTTACAACAATTACATGAAATGCCTTTTTGCTCCTCCATACGTTGGATGGTCTTTAAAGGCTCATTTTGGTCTTAGAATTGGGGTGATGGGGATAGTAAAATTTATTTATATTATTTCAAAATATTTATCATGCATATAATAGTCTACAATTATCCCATATGGTAGTTACAAGATGAATTAGGCCATGATAGCTACGTAACAGGCCACATTCCTTTATAGTAAGTTGACAAAGTCAAGAAACTATCTCATTTATTCACCATAGTCATTAAATATGCATTAAAATATCTTCAAATTTTAGTTACCAAACATGATATTCATGAATTTACTCATTCTACTAACCTTTCAATACTATCTTGACCTTCTTTGATGATCAACTAGGCCAATTAGACCTATTAAGCCAAATTAAATAAGCATTTGCATCTCGCCCTACATGAAAAATATAAAAATTCTTGAAAATAGGTTTATTAATGTGCTCCATTCCTAAAATAATATTTCCAACCATGACATGGGATAATAAAATCATTATTAACTTGAAAACCCACTCTTTTAATTTGATTGGTCTATCCTTCTCTTGCACTGGTAGACTAGTAGTTTTGAAGTCACTTGAAGATGCCCTTACAAGTGAAATAATAAACATGTTAAGACTTTAAAAGTTGGGTTAGGTTCTAAACCACCCATTCCAAGAATTGGAATCATCAAGAATTGCCCAGAACCCTTTATTCTACTAAAAACTCTGAAAATAGCCTATTTTTGAGGATTCCATACAATGTTTGTATGGTCAATTACCATATTGGATTCCCATCTATGTTTATTTATTATTATAATAGATACTTAGACCATTATAGAGTGTTATGACATCAAAATACTAACTTTTCTAAGACTGGGTCTACTTAGGGTTTTAGGGAGGTTTATGACTAGTCATGAGTCTTAAGGAAAGTTTATACAATACTAACATCCAATATCAGAAAAAATTCCATAAATCACTAGGGAATAAACCTAAATAAATTATATCAATGTCTAGAACTCCCATGCAAAGGATGGACAAAGATATGAACATTGAAAGATGACCCTAGGGTGGTCTATAAGCCATTTCTAAGTGTTTGTCTCCTTAAAATTTGTTCATAAAAACTATCCTCCCAATTATAATCAGTCTACCATCGATTCTTAGTGCATATGGGTACCTAAAAAATCCTAAGATATTTGGCCTTGAAAGCTCATGTGGTAGATGGGGTGAGTACTTGAAGTTGGCACTTGAGCTACCTATGTGTAGGATTGAATGTTTCAAGCAAGATTTTAGAGGTTTTCTGATCTTTGTTCACCTTTTTCCACCTTAAATATCCTATTTCATGTCCTAATAATCTTCATTATCCTCTCTATTTGATCATAAATTCTAGTATAGGAGCTTAAGAGAGCTTAAAGTGGTGGTATAGCTGATAATTAGGCATAAAACTTGCTTTTTTGGCTTATCTCCAAAGCATTTTCCTATAGTAAAACATGTCAAATAATTCTAAGAGGTATGATGATCCTAAAAAATCATTATCAATTGTCACAAAACCTTATATGCGCTATAAACTATATTGTAGACCTTCTAGGCTTGATTTTGCCATTTTAGCCCTTTAATTGTTTGCATAGACATGTCTTGGTCTGAGATAAAATAGTGGGTATACCCATTATTTTTATAACCAAGTATAGATTCCTTTCATAAATCATGATCACATTATATTTAAATTTTTTGGGCTTAACTCTATGTCCAAGTGTCTCAAATGGATATTTTGGTCTAATCTACCCTTATTCTACCTGTAGACTATGTTGGCATGGGATTCTTTGAGTTTAAGGTCATTATAAGTGGACCAATCACCATTATAATTCTCTCCTTATCTAACCTTCATACTTATATATTAAATTATTTATCTACATGGAGTGATCAACCATTTCAAGCATTAAACTCACCTATGCAGGGTTTGGAGGTTAAAGGTTTGAATTGACCCTAAGAGGTTTGTAGACCTTCCTTGTGCTTGGTTTGACTGGGCACAATAATATTGAATGATCCTAGGCATAAATTTTAATTTCTCTTAGGTCTTATAACATTTATTCAAATCTTTGAAACTAACTAACTTGGTACCTGATGTAATAAAAATGCTCTCTTAGTGTTGATTGGCTAAGTTTTAGCTAAAACCATGTACGTTGTCTCTTCCACCTATAACTTGACTTGTTATGAGGTCTCAACATTGTGTAGGATGTGGTTATATTCATATTGATTCTTTTTTTTATTATAATACTTTTCACATGTATGTAACTTACAAACCAAAATCCTCTATTTAACTTGGCCACTAAGCCATTGAGGCAATTGTTTAACTATATTATCAAATTTACCTTTTAAGGGCAGCCTATAGGTATTCCTCCTTGATATCTTGATTGAGATGGGTACTAATTTTTACTTTATATGAGTTTATTTTAACCAATTATAGCATGGATGTCCCTAAGTCATCTCTTGTGAACTCGATCATCCATCTAATTGTCCTAAGACAATAGTCTTTATCACTTAGCACTATTCTTATACAACCCAAACAAGTGGTTTTAGGTGTGTATGGAAGAAGGATTTTGGGCCATGGAGTGTCACAATAATATTTTTATCCCCTATGATATCATTTAGGGAATATCAATCTCACACACACCCCTAAATCACTATGAACTAGGACCTTTGTCTCAATTAGCATTATGTCACATAGTAAATGATAGGAAAACACAATTGTAGATGCTTAGGGATTAAGTCTCATACCTAAAATAGGTCCAAATATATTTTATCCTTATATTATTCATTATTAAATTATTCCTTTTAACTTACCTTAAGTACATGGTGATTTCAAACCCTATCCTTTGTAACCTTTCTCATCTACCTTTGATTGTTGACTGTAGGTTTACCTTTGTGTGATGTGTAAATGTTTATCATGTTGTATTAGGCCT
Organism: Torreya grandis; assembly: GCA_037957365.1. Classification (NCBI taxonomy): domain Eukaryota; kingdom Viridiplantae; phylum Streptophyta; class Pinopsida; order Cupressales; family Taxaceae; genus Torreya; species Torreya grandis. The sequence goes on from JARHVA010000660.1 coordinate 1,897,383, forward strand.
CATTAAGGGGTTGAAGTATATTATTTTAATGTATTATGTATTTTATGCATCATTTGTACCTTTATTTCCCATGAAGGGCTCTATACTCTCATGCAACACCTCTTCTATTACCTCTACTAAACCCTATTCTCATAGACCAAGAATAAGCAAATCAGTTGGTTTTAGGTGACCATTAGGCCTATGATAGAGGTGAAGACTTGGTGATATTAAGAGGTAATGAATAATTCATAACAATATTAACATATATTTATATCTCTTACTATTCATCCAAGCTTGATATCCAACTCTAACTATCCTTTTAAAATTAGTTCCTAAGGAATATGACCCTATGTTGCACAGACTAATATAGTCCTCATGTGCCTCCTTGAGTGGATTATATAGTATAGTTGAAGTTTCCAAGTGGTATTAATTATTTACTTAGATCATCGAAAAAATTCTAGTTCATCTAAACCTACCTTTTAAAGGCCTTCTTTGTCATGTCCCTTTTTTACTCTATTATAGTAGCTTTAGACTGGTTGTAAGTGGTATTGAAATTTGTGATAGAAAAAAAGGTGACCCAAAGTCACTTGAATTCCTTGCATGATGACTTGTGTTATCATTAATCTATCCAATTATATCACATAAAACATCATATCTTTAGATGATCTTCATCATGTCTCTTATGTACCCTACTATAATAGTGACCAAATGGTGGACTATAGGTGAGTTTTGTCTCTTGATTAGGTTGATTTTCACAAAGATCAACATTTTGTGGTTTCATCCCTTTTGTGGGATCTAAGGAGTATGAAGACTATAATTGTGGTTTATTATTAAGAGGGAAGATGAAATGGTGGAGGAAAGGTGGTAGTGGAGTGGCAGTGATACTATAACACCTAAACAAGGGTAGCAACATAGTGAAAAGGTAGAGATGACAGTGAAACATAGTGGTATGTATAAGATAAGGAAATGGAAGGCAAGGATTTTTCCCAAGGATAACTACTTTTAATTTTAAGAACCCCAAACCCATAACTAGATAATAATGAAGCTTTGAAAACATAGACACATCATACACTTCCTAGAAATGAAACCTCAAGAAATCCAAAAAAACCTTAATTTTTACAAGGAAACGTTAAACCTTGTTAAGGTGGGACTCAGTAGGTTGGGAGGCAAGAAGATGACTTCCAGGCCACTTAAGGATACCAAGAAGATGAAAGATATCTTTGATAAAAACATGAATGTGTTCTATCATCAATTTAAACTTTCTTATAATTCTCTTATGTAGCTTCTTTAAGTCTTATAAGTGCCTTGAGACTATATACAACCTATTACATAGAGACCTCCATATATGCATAAATACCTTTCCTTGAGGTACCTTGAGATGAAAAGAGATAATTAAGAATTAAATTTGAGTGATATGGAATTGAAACTCTAAAACCCTCCAAGCCAACCAAATCAACTAATGATGAGGGCATTTAACCTTGTCCAACACAACCAATTCTTCTGCAAACTACACATAAAGACTAGTCATGGATATTTTCCACTTATGCAAGCTCACACATGTGAGACATGTGCTAAAATTGTCATATAATATCCCATAAAGACCTAAGACAACAACATAAGTGATTAGACTAAGAAAAATAACTAAAAACTCATAGGTTTAAGTAATTGGATTATGAAGATGAGAGGTGTAAACATATTCCTTAATTTCTTAAGGAATGTTCATAAAGTTGGGGAGACTCATATTTAGACAATTTCTCATGATGGGAATATGGTTGAGTCTATTTCTTATGGCCAAGAGCTGGGACCCTAAATTTCTCTCTCTTGTACAGTACAAACAAGAACCTGAGGGGCCATCTAAGCTTGCAAAGGAGGGCTAAATATGTGCAGACTAGTTTTGAGCTTGAAAGGAAACCATTTGACCTAAAAACTTGCAAGGACATTAGACATAAGCTGACCTTCAACCTCTAATCTTCTTTTGTATGGTACCATTTGTACAGTCCATAAAATTACAAAATAAGCCCTCAAAACCTTAGATTTCAATATTTTTTCAAGTTTTAAGCTATTAGAACATCATATTGGGGTGAAATGAGGGAAAATAGACATAAATAATCTTATTTAAAGTATAAGAACACATGAGGGAGGTGTAAAAGTCATGAAATTCCATGTGGGGCCCATTTATCTAGTGGGAAGGGTATGGGTGGGTCTTAAAAGGAGTCAAAGTGGAATGAAATGCTTAATGAAGGAAATTGACATGGATAACATCTATTTTAGGCCCATTTCAATGTAATTATTCAAAATATGACTTTTTCCTAAGTTTTTAAAAGTGATATATGCTCATGAAGGGGGTTTGGAGGGTGATCAATGATTTAGGAGTGGTAATGAAGGGTTAAATGAACTTGGATGAGTATGTCATGTAAAATGACTTAAATACATCATGGTCCTTATATTATAGCCTCAAAAAATATTAAAATATCCTCACATTCTCAAAAGACCACTATACTCCTCACAACATACCTAAGCACTCATTGGCTTTCATCACCTTTGGTAATGACCTTTCTCATTTTAAGATACCATGACACCTATTATATCATTAAAATGACTCCAATATGGTCATGAAATCATGGATAAATAATTAATTATTACACATCATTATGTTCTCAATAAATATTCCAAAACTCTCATCAAGATAAAGAGGACATGACCATGTTGGGAGTGATCATAAGCAAGCTAGAAGGATGGCCACCTAAAGCTTTTGATGTAGGGGGTTTAAATTTGGATTGTGAGGCTAAAATGTCAATATTAACACAACCCAAACAATAATATAAGGTACAAATAATCATAATCAATATTTTCATTTTTTTCATTCACTCAACCATAAATGTGTTATGTAAAGATTTATCAAATGAATTGTATTCAAAAATAGAAATGTATAAGAGACTAGAAAAAGAATACAAGTATAATAAGTAATTTCTCAACATATTTCTCAACCATAATTCACATATATATACATATATTTGATGGTATAAACTTAATCAACAATATAACCCATTGAATCTCAAAATAGCTAATTAAACTAAGCTTATTCTACATTTTAGTGACAACTTTATCCATTTAAATCTTATCTTTTAATTTCCTTAAACCAATAAATCCTAATATTTTAACTAATACATATGTACAACTCATATATGTTTTATTTATTGAACTTCCATATTGAATTATAATATATCAAGAGACCATACCACATGATGTAACTCATATAAACTCAGAATAGTTGACAACCATAAAAGCATTTCCCTATGTTCCACTTTAAATTTTACATATATCCCTTTTAGAATTATAACTCAAAAATTTCCTTATTGTACAAAATTATGATACTTTATCCAATTAAAGTACAACTTGAACTATTTATTTGAGTTCATTAAAACTAGGTGTGTCTAATGATTTCATTGACATAATAAATGTAATTAAAGACCCAAATATCTTAGCTTAATATTTGCATCTTAACCTAAATTCCTTCTAACAATACTTACCCAACTTCAATATCTTAGGGTTCAATTAAGCCATATATTCATATACATTGTTATATGCGTCACTAGTATTTTTTATTTATACATAGTACTAAAATAGTTTCTAAACAATCATTATTGCCTTTGTAAATAGTCAAATTTCATGTTTATATTAAATAATGAAAAAAATTATTGATTCCTCATATGCATGTGTATATATATAAATATATAAATATGCATGAACACATAAATGTATATTTATGCATGTGTGTGTGTGTGTGTGTGTGTGTGTGTGTGTGTGTGTGTGTGTGTGTGTGTGTGTGTGTGTGTGTGTGTGTGTGTGTGTGTGTGTGTGTGTGTGTGTGTGTGTGTGTGTGTGTGTGTGTGTGTGTGTGTGTGTGTGTGTGTGTGTGCGTGTTGTGAGAGAGAGAGAGAGTCAGGGTACTAAATTAAATTCTCTATTAAAACCTCAACCATCCAACCTAGAATATCTCCAATTTAATAGACTTTAGCTATAGGTCTTCAAATTTTGATTATATATAAAATCAAATCCATTATACAATATTTATATTATATATTCTATATAAAAATGTCTTTCCATCACCTTTCCATAATTCGTAAATCAATATAAGTTCTAAATCCATTAAAAAACTAAATATGGGAGTTGTAAATCTATTATATAAAATCAGATATCCTCATTATAACCTATATCTATGTTAATTCATCTACAAGAAACCCATCTAATCTCAGCTCATGTAAGACTATAAAAAGATTGTATAAATTTTAAGTTTCTAATTGGAACTTTTATCCGCATATTATTTATTCCATATAAGGATAAAACAAAACACATATTTGGTACTTTAGGCTCACCTATCATATAAACACCCAATATTCTTCTAGTATGGATTAGCCTCATCTCCATAGGATTAAGGATGGAACTGAGTTTCATCCTCATGTCTATAGACCTGAAGCCTAGGGTTTGAAGTAAATTTTTTTGATAATAAAATTCAATTTTCATCATTCACAAATTAAACATTACATTTATGGGCCTAGGGATGGAAATTTGTTCCATCCCTAGGTCTATAAACTTAATACCCTAGTTCTATAACACAAACATTCTTCCATTTCACCCATTTAGATAAAATATACTAAACCCATATCAAAGAATCACATTTATTTTTCAAATCAAAGTCTATATACAATAAAAAAAATTACAAGATCAAGTTTAATCGACCTGATTTTGTAATGGGTGTCTTATATATGTGAAAAATGGAAGTTCCTCTTTTCCTCCTACCCATATCTCTCTTCGCAATCTCTACTCCATTCTACTTCCCTTTTTCTCTTATTATTTTTCCAAAATCTATGCACATTTTTACATGACCTGGTAAATCTCCTATAAATCTATGAGTTTACCATCATGTAACTTGAATTCATCAATTCCCATTACATTCTTTCGTCATTAACTTGTATTAAAAAATCCTTGTCTTCAGTATGGTAGTTTCATGAAACCCTCATATTCAAAAAATGGTGAAGTTAACTACCATCATCATATAAATAACAAAACAACCCTAATTCCTTTTGTGTTTTTTAAATAACCCAATTTATTTACCTTTTCACTTAGTGGCATTTGTCAATAAATAATGATTAAATAAAAACCAAAGTCATGAATTTATTTTTTAATTAATTTGATATGGGGTGATTTTACCCTTTTTCATCCTTATAATGTCACCAAAAATGGATAATAAGCAACCATCAAATAAGATTAATGACACTCATGCCTATACCAACTAGAATGCATCCAAAGTTACATAATAAAGTTATTTCATATAGATATTTTTAAGAAACACAACCAATAAATCATAGACTACATATATTATTTAAATTATGACAAGTGATAAAATTAGATAATGCAAAACATGCCTCATTTATTGCGAGGACAAACAAGCAAACACCATTAATCAATTAAGCATAATTTATATTAACATTCATTTCACCCAAGAAAACTAGAATGTGGTGTGTATGTGTTTATATTATTTCTCTCAATCCCCAATGCTAGTATCTTCTCCCCCCTCTATAATGACCCTCTCCTTTTGTACTACATATGAGGGCAGGACAGTCATATAACCACCTCAATCAAACGTGTAGTTAGTTAAGGATTATAAAAAATAATTAATATATAAGCATTAATAAACTATTGTAATGTAAATCATCTAAAATGAAATCATATTCCACATAACCATATAACATATATAAATTTTATCCAAATGTAATTAATGATAATAAATTAAATAATATGACTATCATTCATACATCGTATATAACCAAATAAAACATAAAAAAATATAACTTCAAATCATTAGTTTCATGTTCCCTATTATACTTAATTATTTTTTGTAGAGTAGGACATTATGTGACATCATTCCCTCCTAGAATAGGTCATTGTCCTGATGATATTTATTTCAATTAATAGTTCAAAAAATAAAAACATTGTTTAGTAAAAAAATCATTTAAATAAATGAGGAATCTATCTCAAGAAATCCTCATAATTCTCCCATGTAACACTATCCTCAAAATATTAGTCCCAGTATACCTTAAATTATTATAATTCTTTATTATACAAGCTAAGATTTCAAGTATTAATTATTCTAATTGGTTCTACTATGACCACACTTGGATCCTCAACCTGTAATGCATTCTAATCCAAAACATGTGTAGGATCAAAAATATATTTCTTAAGATAAGATACATGAAAAAACATTATGCATTTGAGCCAAATTTGGTGGTAATTCAAGTCTATACGCTACATTATTAATCACTTCTATAACCTCAAATAGTCTTGCATATCCTGATTACAATTTTTTTGATTTATCAAGCTTGATAGCACTCTTTTTGGGTTTAACTCATATACACACTTTATCTCCAACTAAGAATTGCCTTTCTATTATTTTTAAATCTACATAAATTTTATGCATATTATTAGCTTCAACCAATATTTGCCTTATTAAATTTACTTGTTCTTCCATCTATACATTCATATCAAGTCTAAAGACCACTATATCTTCTAATTCATCCCAACTAATTGGTGTTCTACATCTTATACCATACAATGCTTCAAATAGAGCCATTTTCAAAGTTGATTAGTATGAGTTGTTATAAGAAAACTCAACCAATGGTAGGTATTCCTCCCATTTTTAATGCTGGTCCATGTAATACATTCTCAAAATATCCTCCAAAACTTAATTTATTTATTTCTATTTACCCATCCATTTCTAGATGGTAAGTTGTACTGACGTTCAACTGTGTACCCAAATTTGAACTAAGATTTTTCCAAAAACATCAGGTCATCCTAGGATCCTTATTTGAAATAATATTTTTTGGAAACACATGAAATCTATATACCTATTTCAAAAACCTTTTGGCAATCATCAGTGTATCATTAGATAAATTACTTGGAATGAAGTGAACTACCTTGGTAAGTTTATCCACAATTACCAAAATCATGTCATGATGGTTTCTAGACATAGAAATCCTTGGACAAATTCCAAACTAATAAATTTCAACTTCCATTCTAGAATTAAATATTGGAATAACAATCTTGGAATATGAACATGTTCAACCTTAACTTGTTGACCTTCCAAGCATCTCGACATAAATTCTATTGCATCCTTTTTTATCCGCTTCTAGAAATACAATGGTCTTAATTTTTATAAAATCTTAGTCACTCCAAGATGTCCTAAATATAGAGTGTTATGTTATTATTTTATCATAATACTCCTCAAAATTTCCCTATCAGGCACATATATTATCCCATTAAACTTTAAAATTCCATCATTTTCAAATTGAAATCTAGGGTATCTACAATCTTGAGAATTTTCAACCAATGATTTCTTAACCTATTTGTAGAATTTATCTTTAGGTTAGAATTTTACTTCCTTATATTTAAAATTACTTATTATTTTGGCAAAAGCTACAATATACCTTCTATGACTAAGGGCATCTGTAACTTTATTCTCTTTATCCTCAATGTAGTTAATGTCAAAATCATAATTTGACAAACATTCTAACAACGACCTCTGATGAACATTAAGGTTAGGTTGGGTAAATATGTAATTGAGTCCCAATTTATTATATTTAATATCTATAGTATTTCCCTAAAAATAATTCTTTGAAACATATACTATGATAACTAGTTATAGGTTACAAGCAGCATAATATAGCTCATAAGGTTTTAATTCCCTTGATCTGTAGGCTATGACTAAACCATCCTACATAATAAATCCTCATAATACATTTTTTATAACTTTAAAAAGTTCATTTATATTGATATTCACAACATTGGTACTGAAGTAATCCTCTTTTTCATAAATTGAAATGATTCTTTGCACTTATCAAACCAAACAAAATGTGGTTCCCTCTACTAAAGATAGGTGATTAGATTGGCTATTTTATAGAAATTTGGAACAAACTTCCTATAATTCCCTTCTAAACCCATGAAACTATGTATCTCATGCACATTTTTAGGTGATATGCATGCCATAATAGATATAATATTAGATGGATCTATTGAAATTCTTCAAATACAAATGATGTGTCCCAAGTATTGTACTGTTATTTGAAAGAAAGCACACTTAGATAATTTCTCATACATTTTATGCTTCCACAACTGCTACAAAACTAAGCATAAATTTTCAACATTATCTTATTCACTTTTGGAATAGATGAGAATATAATCCAAAAAGACTAAGATAAATCGATTAAGTTAATATATGAACACACTATTCATGAGGTTCATAAATGTTATAGGTGTATTTGTTAGTCCAAAAGTAAGTACTATGAACTTCTAATGCCCATAAATAGTCATAAAAAATATTTTTTATAATATTTCCCTCTCTAATTATTGGGATATTTTACTTTAGTCTAGCATGTATTTTCCCTAGTTTCATTCTTAAGAGAACAAGAGTTCCAACAAGCTAGCACATTGTCACATCACACAAGAAATAGTTCTCATGTGCTCACCCAAAGCACACAACTTAAGAATGATTCTCATTAGTTTCATCACATGAAGGTGTATTCATTTACTTCCCTAAGCTATGGTGAACAAATAATAACTTAGTTTTAAATTCATACTTAGTTTCATGTCTAACTCTTAACTATGACATCCCTACTTAATTAACCAAAGAAAAAGAAACTAGGTGAAAATTGATAACATAATAGTAATAGTTATATTATATTCATAAAAAAATTACATAATTATTTCATCAATAAAAAAGATTAATTTCATTGCATTAATATGCAATATCCAAGATTATAATGACTCTGGGATTATAATAGTAAAAAAAATACTAAGTAACACTAAGGGGTATTTACACACAGTTCAACCTGATCATTCAATTACATAGATAATTAAAAAAATATGACTCAATAATGACCATTAACATCAATGAGTCATGGAAATATATTTACAATGAATTCATAAGGACTTAGTCACCCTATATGCTCAGTCTTTACTAGATCCTCATTTTTGTGTGCCTATCTTCTTATACACTGGTGTTGGATTCACACTTGACTATTCTTCTCTGATATTCATGCAAACTATTCCCTAATCATCTCCACTCTATTCACCTTTACCCAAGTCTCTCACTATTATCTAAGTTCTTAATTGTCATTTTCTCTATGTTTCATGCTTTCTTGTTTCACATGACTTGCCTCTTCCTCACCATAGTCTTTTGTTCCATGGTCTTTTGCACCATATCTCTCCTACACCAGTGTATTCAAAGGTTAACTAAAATATATTCAAAATTAAAGGCCAAAAATCACCCCATACTAAGTCAGTAGTCTATCTCAAACTATGCATTATGCTCAGAGCCCTCTATTTTTAAAAACTTAGGTCCTATCTATTTAACCTACCACTTCACTTCCTCCCAATGATTCAATTCATTCTAGAGTTTGGAGGTGATTTCCTCAACTTCTTCCTTAAGCCTCTTAGTCTCCTTGAGTTGTTATATAAATTTACCTACATGAATGGTTAAATACTCAATTGATGTAAAAACATCCTTATGAATGTCCTCTAGTGAAGTAACCTCCATCAAAACCTATCTTGGGAGTGCTACAAAACTATTATTCAACTCCTAATGATGAGGGATTATTTTGTTTCCTAGGGCCTCCATATCTTGATATGGTTTGGTGCACTAAGCTCCATCATTTCTTGTTAATGTTATCTCACAAATTATTGGTGTTGAAGTTCATCTACTTAAATCCTTACTTCTAAAATATTTCCAAGTCACACTAATTTAATAAAACTCCCTCAACAATGGGAACAGTGTCACCAACTTTAGTTTAAAAGATCTTAAAATTTTTTATGGCCTTAGTGAAATGATTTATCACACAAGTTTTATCACATAAAGGATTTGGATGCTCTTTACATTTTTTCAATAACAACTTCATCAGGGTCCCCAATTCATCAATAACCTCTCCATAAGGAGGAAACCCATCTATAAGGGTTGGATCATGCTCCAAAATTGACTTGTAGAGCATTAGAGTCTTCACTCTCACCACCATTGTTGTTTCCAGTAGGCGCTTGAGATTTTATAAATCCTCTTCAAGTATATATTTTTCACACACTAATTATGATAAAGAGAAATAATCTCTTGATGCTTCCTCTTAAGTTGTTTTACATCAAATTCCTACAAGGCATTATGCCTTGCCACTTCATGAATAAATTTTAAAAGGGTTGAACATGCTTGATATGTTCTTCCTTTCTAGGGATCCAACCAAAATGCTTTAAGAAGTTCCACATCTCATGGTGACAAAATAATACCATCTATAGGTAGTTCATATAATGTTCTTCATTATATATATCATTATTAAAAAAAATCTCACTGAGTCTACTCCATCGAGTCTTTATGTTGACTTATTTTTTCCCTTGGGATTATAAAGGAGTCAACCTATGACATGAGTAACTAAGATCACCTTGGTCACCCTCTTATGTCACTTAAAGTGTTAGGGAAGTGAAAATGGGGATCATTAGTCATCAAGTCAAGGCAACATGTTTAAGTGAGGTACTATGTCAAGGTATGTTATGGTGTTTTTTTAACCCCCTTTTTGATCTCATGTCAATTTTTATCTTTGTGATTAGTTATGTATAAGGATTCACAACAAGTCTTGGAGTGGTCCTAATGGTCTAAACTTACTCATATTTAAGATGACCCAATGTTGTATCTCATGACAAATCATGAATTCATTTAAATATTTTGAGAGCCTATAGAGTATGGTAAGATCAAAGGGTTAAAGATTTTATAATAAGAATGTGGTAACCTTTTTTAGGTCCTTAACATGTTTTAAGTTCTTTTAGAAAATATTAAGGTAGCCTCTATTTAAAATTTCACTTGAGATCATATGTATTACCTTTAAAAGCGGTGTTCAACAATAGGATGATGCTATTTGACCCCAAAACATCACTAAGACTATAAATTACACCCTCAAAGCTCTCCATTATCACCATAATCCCATGATACAACGTTTCATATGCAAAAGGGTATTCTTTCATAAGTTAAATGCTTTTATTTTCCACTAAAATGGCCCACACATGGTAAAGAATGGATTTTCACCTTCCTTCCACCCATACTCCATATTTTTAATGAATTTTGACCCATATTGTCCTTCCTCCTACCCACCAATAACATTTCAAGATCTAAAAACTTGAGGAAATGTAGAAACTAGTGTTTTGCACATGTTTCCAAGCTTGTATGAACCCATACAATACGGTCATGATTAGAAAAGGTTAGGTATCTATAAAAAGGACTTAGTGAAGACATAATATAAGAGAATATAGGATTTTCAAGTCAAAATAGGTCCAAACCTAACCCCTCATTTCAATCATCCTCCTTGGCAACCTTGGATAACATCTCAGGTTCTTGTTTAGTATGGATAAGAGAGAGAATATGGTAACTTGAGCTCTTGACCAAAGGAATGTTGTTTAATGGCCTTATGATCTTTAGCATTAGTTTTTACAATGATGGACCATGATTTATGAACAATGGTTAAGAACCCAAGGTAGTCAAAATAGTCTTCTACATCCACATAGGGTCAAGATTATAAGAGATTTAGTATGTCATTATCCTGGTTAAATAAAATGGTAGTTTTATATGCATTTTACAAGTCATAAAGGTCTTTCCATTGCATTATCCACTCCTAGTTCACATGTGTGAGTCCATGGGAGAAAGAAATCTCTAGGTTATCATAAGTTTCAAACTATAGACAATGTTCCCTTGATGATAAATGACCTCTAATGCATATATTTGAAAAGGATAAGTGGTTTGAGGTTAAATGATGATTTTATAAAATAATTTAGGTCTTTTTTCCTCCTTAAAATAATGATGATAAAGTGAACCTTGAATTCTTTCAATATCCTACCTTAAAAAGAGATTGCCTATGTAAGTTGACCTTCATTGTAGATATGAACTGAGTGTTTCATGGTGATGATTTTTAAATGCCATTAGAGCATAATAAAAGAAACATATGTGTTGTACACATGTAAAAATGTCCCTCTTTTGGAAAGAATAGTCCTTATTATAGCTCCCAAGGTCAATAAACTATGAACCTACTTTTCAATGTATTCATAAACCTCTTTAGTAAAGTTGAAGGCTCATTATTAGAGTTTAAGGTATTATCAAAGTCCTAGGTTTCATTTTCTCCCTTCATATGCTTGGTCAACCAAATACAAATGTCTTTCTCTATTGAGTGTATGAATAGGGGTGCCTAGGGTCCCCATAGATGATCTTGAACATGAATTAATAGTCCATATGGAACCTCTTAAAGGAACATAAAAAATTTAATGGTCTCATAAAACAATTTCACCCCATAGTAGACTTTGATTTCTAGGCTAAAAACTCCATAATACCCTATGACCATCACTTATAAATTTAATCCCTTCTACCTAGGCTTAAGGCATGAAATCAAGGTTAAATGTTTCATAATAACATAAGGAACCATTGGTTCTATGAGATAAGGGTATATTCAAGTGTGGATACCATTGAATAAGCTATGACCAAGTTTAGAAAATGATGCTCAGGCCCAGTCTCTAAAGAGTTTTTCAAAACTATTGTACAACTAAACCTAAACAATTCAATGATGGGCCATATGTGGTGAATACAAATAACTCAAGAGTGTGTTTTAGATTCAATAAAGTCTAATTAAGTCTCAAACATAGAATTAAAGCCCTCTTTTTTCTTAGGGGGTTTGTTTGAGAACTCCCCTTGATAACCAGCACACCTAGACCACCACATATAAACTAAAAGTAGTCTACCTTCAACAATGAATGTGAGATACTATAGGGTCATGAAATAGATATCTTAAATAGAGAGGTAGAGTATATAGATCATGTTTTTCAAGGATAAGGAAATTGGAACGGATAGATAAAACAAGTTGAATTAGGCATATATAGTGAGGCAAGTCTACCTAACTATTTGGGGGCCTAACTGACATCAATGGTAAAGTCAAAAAGAACATATAAGGGTAAACCTAGTTAATGATGGAATTCATTATCCTTAGGGTTCCTAAGGGTGTGATCAAGAAAAGTAGATTCTTGGTTGGGTTGGATACTCATGACACATATACTTTAGTGCATGACTATAGGGGAGTTTTGAGAATAAGATGAAGGAGAAACTTAGCTCAAAGGTATGGTCAGACCCTAAATACACCCTACATGATCCCCCAAATTATACCCATAGTGAATAAGATAAGATGGAAGTCCCACTTAGGCCTCTAACATAGCTGACTCAAACACTTAGGATGCTTTATGGTGCTCATGTTAGACCTACATGAGAGACGGATAGAGATGGTAGTTTGGGTAGATGAAGACAAGTGTAAAGTGTGTAAATTAGATATATAAGGGTGTGATGGTGAAATTGAATCTATAAATACACCTAGAAGTGACTCAAGGTCCTCAAAATCAATTTAAACCTATAAGGCCTAAAGTCCTCCTTGAACCCTCAAGACTGCATCTCTATCTTTCTTACAAAAGTAAATCCAATGGTAGGCCTAAGATAATGAAGAGGTGTATATAAATGATATAGGTCCTAAATAAGGTCTTCTAGGTAAAGGAATGTAGGGAAGTGGCTACTTTGGTCTTATCACCTCTCTTAAGCTCCACTACCTTAGTTTGTCATATCGAACTACCAATTCCAATGCTCATATCTTACATGGCATTATGAATCCATCATAATGATCTTAGGGGGTTTTTGGGACCCCTATTAACTTATTATCCATGAAGGAAATATTTTAATTAAGGATTTTAACTCTATGAACAATCCCTAGCACTGCAACCCACACATAATGTTGAACAAAGAACTTAAAGGCTATGATATTTCACTCATAATGCATCGTATAAGTTGCATGGGACCAAGATATATTAAATAGTTTTGAAGGGGTCTATAGGCTAAACATCCATGGTAATAAGTTTTGTATTTAAGGCCTGTACTCTATGAACCATTGTTAAGATGGGTAGTAACTAAAACCCTCTTTAACCTTGATAAGGACCTAATGAAGGAATTTCACCCTCAAATGTTTTCAAATGAGGTATTTGAGAATTGAAATGGTCTTAACAATCCCCTCAATTATCATGAGAACATTGATGAGTCATTGGTTAGCATGTGCAAAGTATATGTGGTATGGATCAAGCCTAAATAAAACTGTTACAAGCTTAGAAATGACTGCTCCAAGATTATATACAATAAATTAAAAAATGGTCTACATATTTTAAATGTTTATAAAGAATTAAAGGTATCAATAGAATATAATGACCACCTAAAGGGGTATTTATGTTTAATATCCACCTGTAGATATGCCTAAGTGTCTAGTTAGAGGATTGTATGTACATAAAGAAGAAGTAATTGGATTAACCAAGTCAACATAGATGATATAAAGGTCCTAATAGATGTATTTAATACTATAAATGGTGGACAAGTTCCCTCATAATTATAGTTTGGAGACAAAACATAGGAACCCTATTATTAGGCCTATTGGTCTAATACCTTTCTCAAGGTAGGTATATTTAAAAACTGAGGTTGAAAGTAAGAAAATGTGAATGGAGACCTAAGACAAACATTATATCCTTCCCATGATATTTTAAGATGTTAAAAGGCATTATTTTGTAGAGGGAAGCTTGGAAATGAACATTTTAGCCTAAAATTTGATCCAGAGTTCAGTTCAAAAAAAATTCCAAGTTGTAATGAAACCAATTACACAACGTAGAGCTCATCAAGAGCTTTCTAGCACTTTTTGTTATTTTCAAAATAGACACCATATGCAAAAATTATAGGCCATTGAAGTTTTCTTGAAATAGGGAATCATGTGTCAAAATATGACATGGCATTGTTTGCATGTAGCACATGGACCAATCAGCCATTGACATGTGGAAGTTAGTTTTGTAAATTCATGCAAAAAAAAATTGGTTGGTGTTTGGTTTGGTTTCAACCTCTAGTCTTTGATAGGCAATCATATGGAAAACTATGGGCCCCACTATTGGCTTGTTGGGGGCCCTCAGCGAGGGTCGACACACTTAATTAAGAAGGGGTGCCTTGACCTCCATTTCATATTTCAATGTATTTGACTTTGTTTTTAAAACATTCTATTGTGCCCACTAAATGCATGTGAGAGAATTGAATTGTAAGTTTTTAAATGCTTTATAATATTTCCTTGGTAATATTTATATTTACCATTCCCCATTACGCCACATGGGAGAAAACCATAGTTGCCATGTCGAGTCAATCTTGAGATTGAATAATGAGCCATATTCCATGCTAAGATTAGCATTTGAGCCATGTTAAGAATGTGCTTCAACCTTTTCACCCACATGGAGGAACCACATAACACAATTTCCAAGATCAAGGACCGAGCACACCACCCAAACCACCAGTCATGGCATATGCCTTAGCTAGAAGGCATCAGTGACCATTATGGTGGAGAGTCAAGCTATTAAAATTTTGAGTTGGTTTGGATATACTCAATGTGGGACTAAAGATAACCCATGAAACAAAAGTGTAGGCAATGGTTGGAACAAAAGACTTTTAAAGCATGATGACTTTTCCCACCCACTGTATGTGGGATAAATTGGATCATCAACATTTCAAAATAGACATTCAAGTCTATTAAGAACCCAATAGCCTTTCATAATCTCGATGATGTGGGATTAAGGAGATAATACAAGTGCCCAAATAAAATGGGGGAGACTTGAACCACAGACCTGCCCAGTAAAAGGATTAAGCCTTGACTACCCAAGCTATGGATAGAGATCAGGCCTGAGAGAAGTTGTGTAGCATTTCTAAATAATTTGTAAGCCATTTGTTGTGAAAATTTAATAGAAATGGTCCTCACTATTGGGCAAACCCAGAGATGTAGGAAAAATATGTTGAACTCCGTTATTAATGTCGAATGGTAATTTGTCATTTGTTTGCATGTTTGAATTCAATTTTCTAGTTTTTAATTATGAAATCATGCAAAGATTAAATTTTGACAATTTATGACATTTGATTTTTTAAAAACTAGTTTAATTGGTGAATGGAAGTTTAAAGTCAATTGACGGTTCCAATCCAATTCGATAACTGAGAATGTTTTTGCCAAACATTTTACAAGTTCTTTTGAGTATTTCAAGAATTTGTATCTATTTGAGAAATTCTAAATCTATAGTTTTAAACTTCACTTTGAGTTTGTTAGTGGTGTTTATAGATCAAATTGGTATCAGAGTAGTTAGAAAGTTGGGTTAGCTTCTGATTATGATTTGATAGTTACTTTTAGTTTATTGGTTTTCAATATCACTTGATTAGATTGTAGTGTGTAGTTGTGGAATCAGTGTGTTTGTAGGAAACCATGGGCAAGTTGTCACATAAATCTAAGCTTGACGAGCTTGAAGCATATAACCAACATATCCAAGAAGAGAATGCTTTCCTGAGAGCTTGATTATACTCCTTGGATGAGGAGATTGCAAGTTTGAAATCAGAGCTTAAATTTAAGGATGATCTCTTAATTAAATTATAGTGTGGTGAACCAAAGGGCCATAGCTTCTACTTCAAATGCAGAGACTATGACTAAATGCACTATAATTTATTCACCATGTAATTCATCTACTTCTTCTTTCCATTCAGATTTGGATTCAAGTAATGATGCTTTTGGTAGTTTTGAATAACACATTAAGGGTATAGGATCCAAATTATTGATGAAAATGGGCTTTAATGGAATAGGTCTTGGTCGATATGGCCAAAGAATTACTAACCTAATACAAGTAGAGCATTGATCTCTTCATGCAGGTTTGGGTTACACTAGTGAGCAGGTGGAAATTGGAGAAACTTCCTCTATGGCTAAAGGAAGACAAGCTTCTGATAGCAAAGGTCTGAAGCCACTAGTAGAGCATGTGCAGTGTAAGAGGACATGTAGACAAGGTATTGAGATTACACCTCCTAGTTCCTACACTAGAGTTAGAACTAAATCTTTTGATCCACTTTTTATGTTTAAGAAATTTGGATTTAACATTCAAAAGATGATGCAATCATTTCCTTGCACTTTTTGTGGGATGCATAACCATAGTGTTGCATTTTTTTGAAAGAGGCATGCTATGATTAAGTAGATTGTAGGGGTTAAGAACCATTCTCAACATGGAAAAATGAGAAGAGGTAAAAGGAAGACCTCACCTAAGAAGGTTTTATGCACTCATTGCCATATGAGTGGACATCAGATTGATCAATGTCTTAAACTTCAATCATATTCTCATACTAAACATGGTAAAACTAAGATGATTTATCAACCTATTAATAAGTTAAATGAAGCTAAATCAATCCATAATGATGTAAAGGAATCCACTAAGGAAATCAAGTTAACTAGGTAAAAAAATTTGATTAAGTGGATTAATAATGCACTTGTTTGTCAAAGCATTTTTAAGAATTCTATTAAGAGAAAGAACAATCTTTGATGATGCATTAGTAGAGTTTGTGAGAACACTTTGAGATAGGTTCATCATTTGAAGTATTTCAATTCTCATGTTAAATAGCTCTATGTTATGGAATCTCCTATTTATGTTGTGTGAGTTATCTAGAGGACTTGAACTCATTTGATCAGTTGGAGATACAAGAATGCATGTTCTAGGTTGAGTTAATTCCCTTACAACACTTGTCTCATATTTGACTGCTATTTTGAGAATGTATCTATTTTTGGAACATGGATGTATAGATGCATTGTAAGACCCTATGGGCATGTTTGAGATGTTAGGCAATATACACCTGGTGTTGTTTTCATTTTCTTAGCATATAAGTCCCATACTAGGGCATCGTATTACAACATGTCTACAACATTTATTGTATGTTTATAGCATTAACAAACTTCTTTTGCAGTTGCATTGGGAATTATTTTAGTTTATTGATAGTTCATTGCTTTACAAGATGTGATATGGGCAAATAGTTTTGGTATATTATGATCAGTTTATTAGTAGTTGTAGATTCCTAAACTCATGCCATTTTTAGGCATTTTTAGTTGAGTTTTGAATCATTTATTTTTCCAATGTTTATCTCTTGCTATGATTGGTTTTTGTTTGATGTGATGTAGTAGACCAGTTATCAGTGTTTAGGAGATAATATACTTTTGAAGACCAAAAGCCTCTTTTATAGGGAGGTGTGATCCAGAGTTCAGTTCATAAAAAGTTTCCACTTCATAATTAAACTAATTTCACATCGTAGATATCATTGAGAGCTTTCTGAAACTTTTCATGGTTTGCAAAATAGACACCATATGCAAAAGTTATAGGCCACTGAAGTTTTCTTGCAATAGGGAATAACGTGTCAAAAAGTGGCGTGTCATTGTTTGCATGTGACACATGGACCAATTAGTTGTTGACATGTGGTAGTTAGTTTTATACATTCATGTAAAAAAAATTGGTTGGTTTTTGGTTTGGTTTCAACCTTTGGTCTTTGACAGGCAATCATATGGAGAACCGTGGGCCCTACTATTGGCTCGGTAGGGACCCTCGGTGAGGTTCGACACACTTGATTAAGGAGGGGTGCCTTGACCTCCATTTCATATTGAAATGTATTTGAATTTGATTTTAAAACATTCTATTTTTCCCACTGAATTCATGTGGGAGAATTAAATTGTAAGTTTTTTAACACTTTGTAATATTGCCTTGGTAAAATTTATATTTACCATTCCCCATTATGCCACATGGGAGAGAACCATAGTTACCAAGCCAAGTCAAGATTTAGATTGAATATTGAGCCATATTCTATGCAAAAATTATCATTTTAGCTTTGCACCCATGTGGAGGAGCCACGTAACACCATTGCCAAGATCAGGGACCAAGCACACCACCCAAACCATCAATTGTGGCATATGCCTTAGCCAAAAGGAATCAATGACCATTATGGTGGAGAGTCAAGCTATTATAATTTTGAGTTGGTTTGGATATACTCAATTTGGGACTAAAGATAACCCACAAAATAAAAGTGTAGGCAACGGTTGGAACAAAAGACTTTTTAAAGCATGGTGACTTTCCCACCCACCATATGTGGGATAAAATGGATCATTAGAATTTCAAAATAGACATTCAAGTATATTAAGAACTTGTTAGCCTTTCATAATCTCGATGATGTGGGATTAAGGAGATAAGACAAGCTCCCAAATAAAATGGGGGAGACTTGAACTATGAACTTGCCCAATAAAAGGGATAAGCCTTGACCACCCAAGATACGGACTTCCAAGTGTTATAGAAGGCACTAATTTGTATTTCAATGTAAGTTTCGCAGGACTGTGTTTTTATATTTAGGAGGCCGAGAGCTAGTTTAAGCTTGGAGATGGCTTTAACAAGTGGATTATGATTCATATTACGACCTCTATACACAGGGTAAGCCTTTCAATTATGTTTTGTAATTGAAAGAGAATATTATTATTATTATTAGACCAACAGATTGAATTAAGGTCCAAAGCACATTTGGAAGGGGTTGAAGACTGAGGAAGAATTTCTATGTGGTTGAGCTTGAGTATATTAGTGAGGTGGAGTTCTTCAATAGAGATCAGGCTTGAGGGAAGTTGTGCAGCATTTCTAAATAATTTGTAAGCCATTTTTTGCACAAATTTAATAGAAATGGTCCTCACTATTGGGAGGACCTGGAGATGTAGGAAAAATATGCCAAACTCCGTTATCAATGTCAAATGGTAATTTGTCATTTTCTTGCATTTTTTAATTCAATTTTCTAATTTTTAATTATGAATTCATGCAAATATTAAATTTCAACAATTTATGACATTTGATTTAAAACAAAAACTGGTTTAATTGGTGAATGGAAGTTTAAAGTCAATTGATGGTTCCAATCTAATTCGATAATCGAAAACATTTTTTCCAAACATTTTGCAAGTTATTTTGAGTATTTCAAGAATTTGTATCAGTTTGATAAATTTTGAATCCATAATTTTAAACTTCACTTTGAGTTTATCAATGGTGTTTACGGATCAAAATTGCTTATAGAATGCATAAAATGCACAATTGTCACCTGAGGAGCATCTTTATGAGATCAGAACTATATAGATTAGTTTCATGGGGTTATAACAAATTGGATGAATTTAAGGGTCTTTTCTAAAATAAATTAGTGGTATTATTTCATAGGTTATGGGCCTAACCTTTATGAACTATTGCTAAGAACCTAAACCTCCTTAAAACCCTAATACATACCGGTGAAGTAAATATTGAATAATTTTCATCCAAATTAATTTAAATGGATTTGGAGATGCATAAAACTTATATTTCACTATGAGGAGGTCCCATACATGTCATTGGTATGTACGAATAGTTATATGGACCCATTGAAAACACTATCTTATCAATATTTTGTGATAAATTCAAGGTTTAGAGTTATATGAATATTTTTAGATCATGGAATAGGATAGTGTGAAACATATTTCACATATTAAAATTAAAAAACACACTTATTTCATCCTATAAAATATTCTATAGATCTATACTAAAAGGCTAGTCTAGATGAGCTAGTGGGAGGTGACCTAGTCACCTAAATGAGGTAGAGTTGTAGATGTGTAATGATTTAAAGGGATAAGTAATGGTATATCATGTTTTCTAAAACTTTAAAAATCTTCAATCATTCATATTTTAAGTTTATATATGAGCATCATGATCATTTAAGCAGTTAACACTAAGTAACTAGGCCTAATTGCCTAATAGGCTTTCTTGGTCAACTAAGGGAGAAGACTATTGGTGTAGAGGATTATTAAGGAAATAAATTTAGGTTATGTACACATTTTTATCTACCTCATGAGGCAAGAAGTCTCATTTTTCATCTATGAGAGAGGATGTGATAGTTTTCTAAGTCTTATTAGCATGCAAGAAGGGTATAGGCTACTAAATACTTCATAGAGGCCTAATTGAATCAATTTGATTCCTTTTAAAATATAAAAATTAGAGGGAGTTAACTAGGTTGGAATTTTAATCCTATGTATTGGGTTAAACTTAGCCAAAACTAGACATCCAATGCCCAAAAAGTCTCATTTAAGACCACTCACCACCAAGGCATGCAAGAAGGGGGTTATGGGGGCTGGTTGTAACTACTCATTCCAGTAATTATGTTCATTCATGAGCTATTAATCCATTTTTAATGATATATTCTCTTCTCTATCTTATTAATATTCTTTAAATTGAGACTCTACAGCCATTATATTGATCCTTAGGTTGGGTATGATGAAACTCTACCCAAATTGTATCTTGCAAACCTATTGAATCAATGAGAAGGATATTTTAAGATTTTATTACTTAGTGTGTTATGTGCTTGTTGTTTTAAAAAAAAATTGAAGTTTTATTCCCCTTTTGAGGTCCTTGTCCTCACCTAGTATCTAGGATGTCATTTTATGCAGGTCATATGATGTGCCAAATTATTGGTGACTATATTTAAATTGTAATCTAATAGGGAGTGCCTAAAAACATACCTCACATCCATCACCTTCAATTTGTATCCATTTATAATATCATTAATGTGAAATACTAAAATCATGTTTCAATCACTAGTACTTATTTGATTCACAAAGTTTTGTTGCAAGATAAGTTAGAGTGGACAAGAATATGTTGGTGCATCAGCTCCCTTAGCCTAGGTTTTGTTTTGTGCATCATATTCTATATCTTTTCATCACCAAGCTATTATTATTAATAATTGAGCTCAATTTATGTGCCAGGGAAGATAACCCCATAAACTAGAGGTTTAGTCCATCCATAGTTCATTCACAGCCTTAGACTAATCCCATGTTAGCCCAAACTTAGAAAGGTTTGAAAAATATTCTCCTAAGGGTGTAATTTGGTGGTTGATAGTTATAGTATGCTAGGTGGTATGATCATAAGAAGTTATTATAATATTAGTTAAATTAAGAAAAATCAAATAAAAATCACACTAACACTTACACTCCAAGCCTAGAACATAGGGGGTCTTAGTAACAAAAGACAAATGAAAGACAAATATAATGCAAAAGACACAAAATCCTTTACCTTACTTGAGAGCTCCAAATGCTTCTTGGCTTGTGCATCAATGAGTATTTGAAAAAGCAAGCTTATTATCTCCTTATATCCTTGACACCATTGTCTCTAATATGGATTTATGTATATTGGCTCAAGATTTTGGCAATATAAAATTTCTTGAAATAATATACCTTGTCTCTATCCAAATTTGCATTATAAATTTGGATTATGAGAGCTTAAATTCAAGAGACATGGCATTATATTTATAGACTAAGTATTTAACTCTCACCCAAGGTGATTTAGGATGAATTTAAGTCTTGGAATGGGTTAAAATATAACATAAGTGAGTCAAATATAACATAAATAGAGTAAATAGTTTTCAAGTAATTATGATTTAAAATTAGTAGGCATGGGTATCTGATTTAACTATTTTGGGAATATTGGAGTCCTATTTCTAATTACTTAAGGGTCTAAACTAATAAAATTAGTAATTAAATATGCAATAATTAAGCTACTAATTTGTACAATTTAAATATATTTTAAATGTTTCTAAAAATAGTAATAAATGTGAAGAAAATAAGACTTAGCTAAAAAATGATTTAGATGGTTGTTGTAGGGTCTAAAATTCACTATGCTAGACTGGGACACTATGAAAATTTAGGATCTAGCCTTAATTTTATGATTAGATATGATTACCAAAAGAGGACACCCTAGGGTTTAGTGCTATAGTCCTCTTCTATCATTATTGTCTAGGAGACATGAGATTTTTAGGTTTTGTTTATTGTATTTATGTGATCTTGCCTATGAAATTTTCACTACTAGATTCCCACATAACTCCTTGTAGAGCTAATTTAGTATTCAAATATTAGAATGCATTATGCTTTGACAAACTTTAGGAAAGAGGGGGGGTAGTGTGTGTAAGATTCACTGAACATGTATCCACACCCTTTGTGTGGGCATGCTACCTATATACCAATACACTGAAGAGGGATCAAGTCATATGTAGTTCTACCACTTCGTGTGGTTTATCAAATTATGTGTATGAAAATGTAAAATGCTAAACTAGGTATGCTTGAGGTAGCTAAGGGCTAGTGTAAGGATTTAAATAAGCTTGTCATTGTATTAGTTGGTTACATGTAGAGAATAGGAAAATATGCCTGAGTAGTCTTTCTTGTATTCTTGCTTGCTTTTTGATATTTGCCAACCCCTTCTAAATGAAATTTCAATGGGATTTTATAAGCATCTATTGGTCATGGGTCAAATGTATTCACGCTAAGCCAATAAGGAGGATAGAAACTAGAAATAATTGACCATTGGAGGTAAAAATGAACTTGGATAGGAGCACTAGAAATTGACACCCTAGGGTCTAGTGCCATAGTCCAAGTTGGGTGCTATAGTCATAAATGAATGGGACCCAAGGGGATGGAATCATCACTAGAAATTCTACTTGGAGGAGGTGGAATCACTATTTGGAAGGCTATAGATGACTGTGAATCTATAAAAAGATGCCTATGAGGGTCATGAGAGCAAGAAAGAGGGACCTATGGGTTGGGTGTCACAAGCCACACTCAAGTTACCAATTTTCACATTTTATATGACTACATTTGCCCCCATTTATTATAGTGATGAAATAAAGATAAATATTAGGATAAAAGAAAATAGAAATCATACCTAAACTTACCTATAAGGGTGAATCTCATGAAGCTATGTGATACTGGGTGTGCATAGAGAGAACATGTTGTGAAGTGTAAAACAGAAAAACAAAACAAAGAGTATATTAGTTCTTACTAGATACCCTATATCTAAAATAAGAAAATACAAAGCTAGGTAAGAGAGAGAGAGAGAGAGAGAGGAATACAAAGGTATGAATACACCTCATTAGGTATGTGAACCAATATAAAACCTATTATGATGTTGAGTGATGCTGAGTAATGTTAGATGATGTTGTACCAAAAGTAATATCATGAACAGAGTTGAGTGCTCAATTCTTTTAGAGTGGTTTAAGAATACAAAGGCTAGACCTTTGGCTCCATCATCACCCACTAATTGAATCTATGTGATCATGCATATGTTAATCAATGTTTGGACTATGTGTCCAATCCCTATAAGTAGGTGGCTCAAGAATAAAAGGATAGCTAGTCCTTTGGCTCCATCATTACCCCATGAAGTGAAGTTACAAATTTATACCGATATGAAATGTGTGTCATTTGAGATGGATCTTGAAGCCCATGAATTCTCTATAATATGAGAATGTGGCATGGATAGATGAATGTATGCTTGAAACTAGACCACTCTTGGCCACTCCAAAAGGTGAAGATTAGGCTTGCATGAAATCCATTCCAAAACTAGGCACTAGGCTTATATGAAAGCCATTACAAAATATGAAGGTTAGGATTGTAAGAAAGCCACTCTGAAATGATGCCAACAACATACATATAGAATAAAGAATGTAACTATTAAGAATTCTTAGGTAATGTACTACACTCAAAAATAAAAAGAAGAAAAATGTGCCTTGCACATTACCCCCAATCACGGGACAACTAAACCAAATCCTTAGTTATATTTTTCCATTTGTTATCTCTTTTACTTGCCTTTAGGTTCCCACTAAGCCTTTTTTTTAAATTCTAATGGTTATTTTTTGTAGTCTAAAATTGACATTTTGTGGGCATTCACTCCTCAAGCATTTATTTCAAACAAGTTTTCTAAAAGAACTCATTCCTTTATTTTTTTGTTTAGTGCACTTTGTTGTGATCACCTTGTTTCCTTTGTATCAGACAAAATATCTAAAAGAATTAGACTTTGACCTCTTTTCAAGTCTTCTAAAAGAATTCCACAGACAAATTTTTTGAAAGAATTCCTTAAGACTTTTTTTTTGGCCCTTCATCGATGGTTCTTAAACAATATGTAAATATCCCTTTGGAAGGTTGAAAATGATCCTTCAAAAAAAATGCAAGTGTCCCTTTAGATTTTTAAAATGACCTTTCAAAAGGAAAAAATACCCTTTGGATTTTTTGAAATGGTCTACCTTCCTACCGAAATAATCTTTTAGACTTTTTAAAAACATCCCTTTGAGAAAGCTTAAGTGCCCTTTAGACTTTATAAAAGGTACCTTTCAGCCTTCTTGCAAATGCCTTTTTGAAAAACTACAAAGTACCTTTTAGAAAAATGAAGCATACCCTTCGAAAAAGTAGAAATGGAAAATTTTCTTGACAAAATATACCCTTTATAACAATGAAACATACCCTTCAAAAAAGTTAAAAGTGTCCTTTTCAAATTGAAAGATATCTTTCAAAAAAATTACAAAGTACCTTCAGAAAAATCACATGGATAATTTGTCTAAAATAATTCAGCACAATCTTTAAGAGATTTGTCTCAGACAAATTCTCCAAAAGAATGCATCACTTGGCTGAGTGAAAATTTTGAAATAAATACACTTAAGGAAAAACCTTCAGACAAAAATTCCAAAATAATTAGACAAAGTATTAGAACAAAAACTCTAAAATAATTTGGCAAAATCTTATCAAAGACCAAAAATTAACTTTCCAAAAGGAATGGACTTGTACATATTTTGTAGACTTTATCAAAGAACACTTCTTCTGAAGAAAAGCTAAGTACTAGACTTGGCCAAAGATATAGACTTAGATAATTTTTGCAAACAGGGGTGCCTAATTTTGGCTTGAAAGGCCAAAATTTGGTCAACAATTATAACATCTATGTTTGTGATGAAATATTATAATGTTCAATAGGATTATCTTTGTGGTTGAAAGATAGTTATTTATTTCTCCATAGTTGCATTATTAATTCAAAATCATAATGTTGCTAACCTTTTTGAGTTAATGCAATTAGTTGCATTTTTATCCTATGAAATTAACCTTAGCTAGAGGATTGAAATTCAAGTGGAAATTAGTCTTCTGATATATATAATATTGTGAGTTATATATATCATTAAAATAATAATGTTTGTGGACTTTTGGAAGGATAATGTGTGGGGTCGATAGGCATGCATGTTTGAATAAAAGTTTTTAATAATTATGTTAATGTTAAATGTAGAATACTTGAGATATTAGAGTTATTTTGGCTATGACTTAAGTGGACTTAATTTATAGATTAACTCAACCTTGAACACAAATATTTAGACATGCATGATATTTGAAAATAAAATAATCCCAAGTTAAGATGATGGTAATTGATTTTAAACTAAATGAAAAAGATTGTAGATTTACGCATGGAATGGAATATTTAAGAAAGAGATTATAATAAGAGGAAGGAGTATAGTGAGAGGGGGGAGAGAGTACAACAAGAAGAAGGATAGAGTGAAGGTGAGTAAGGAAAGAGATAAATTAGAAAGGAAAAATAAGATAAATTCTAGTTCGAATTTGGTGGAAGTGATTGAAAGGTAGGTGACATCTTAAAAATTCTTGAGTGTTTGTTTTAAATGAAAATGAGTCTATCTTATTATTTCTATTATTTTTTAATGATCATTTCCTTAATACATGGGATAATAGTAGACATTTTATTTGTATATTGATTGGGTATTTAATATATTTATTTAAAAAACTAAATTCTCTCCTTATTCCCACATGTACATATATATGCATGAATATATACGATCCAAGTATATAAAATGGATTTTGTATTTACACAGCCTATGTCTACTGAAATAAAGTAATTATATATATACCTGAATAAGGATATGCATACATATATATGTTAATGCCTATGTAATTAGAAATGCAAGACAAAATATTTATACTAAGTCATAGTTGGATGGTGTATACTTAATACAGGTAGTGAAAGTATATAATAATATATAGATTTAGTTATTAAAATTTTGAAGAAACCATAGAGTTATAGAGATGGGTGTAATATTTGAATACCATATGCATATGCATAACCATTTGTTATATTTTTAGCCAGTGGAATGGCTGAAATAGCTATGTATTTATTAAATATAGAGCACAAAGTATTTATGAAAAACCATATGTGTATAAGATATAACTCTGAGGTATACTTTGTTGGTTGGCAATGCATGCATTATTTCTTGTTAAATAATTAAATATCCTAGTTATGTAGTTAATTTAACAATTATAATTATGGATATGCATTTAAATTATTTGTATTTTGTGTTTTTATAATGAAATGTAGACTTTTTAGTGTGTGTGTGTGTGTTTTTGTGTGTGTGTGTGTGTGTGTGTGTGTGTGTGTGTGTGTGTGTGTGTGTGTGTGTGTGTGTGTATGTATATATATGTGTGTGTATGTATGTATGTATGTATGTAAATATGTATGTATGTATATATATATGTATATATATATATATATATATATGTATATAGTATATATATATATATATAGATATATATATATATATATATATACATGTATATGTATACATATATATACATGTGTATGTATACATATATATACATGTGTATGTATACATATATATACATGTATATGTATGTATATATATACATATATATACATATATATATGTGTGTGTGTGTGTGTGTGTGTGTGTGTGTGTGTGTGTGTGTGTGTGTGTGTGTGTGTGTGTGTGTGTGTGTGTGTGTGTGTATGTATGTATGTATGTATGTATATATTCTTAAGAGTTAATAACCTGATATTATGGGAATGCTCTATATACTCTATTTGGGAAAGAAATGGAAAATGTATGAATGAAATTATGTTTCCTCTTTACTATAAAGTCATCATTTAAAAGTGTAGAATTTTTGGCAAAACTTTATTTTTTCCTCAAATTTTTGTATTGTGGTTTAAGCTCGAGTTTATATATATATATATATATATATATATATATATAAACACATCTTATACACATTTTGTTTATTATAACAATTCAACTAGGTCAAACCAGTGTTAGTATATGTGTTATTTTTTCAAGGTAAGCATTACAGAATGACTATGCATGTGTATATATTGTCTAATGATTAAGCATACTAATTGTGCTTAATTATCATTCATTATGATAGGTTGTGCATGAGTTATCCACTTGTAAATGAGTCATGACCTTTTAGTTGAGTTAACTACCTATGAAGTGAAGTTTATTATTTGATTGTGAACAATCTATCTATTGTTATATAATTCTTTAAAACTAAGCTTAAAACATTTAACATGGTATACATTGATGATATTTTAGTATATAAACTTGTAAATGGATTTTTATAATGTATAAGAGATATAGTATAAATGGAATGACAAAACCCTACTAAAAATCTAGAAATTAGTATACTATGTATAGTTGTATGCAACTTGTTGTGAGCATTTGAACATTACCTATATGGATTGGTTATAGGGATGCTTGGATTATTGTATAAAGTTAGCTATGATATGTATCTATGTGTGTGTGTATACTCATAATTAATATTTCAATGAATTCTTGTGATGTTTATGAAATTATATGATTCATACCCAGATCGTATGATTTTTAGATAGTAATCAGATATATTTATTATATTTGAAATATCATTATTATGAGATTCGTTTAATGCATTTTATATACTAAATACAAATTTAATATTATTTATCGTACTTATCATGTTTTCATATCTATTAATAGGAATAATCTATATGAATCATTGGTTTATATACTATGTTATATTTAACCAGTCTTGAATTGATAATGTCAAACAAGTAGTGAGATGGACTTTAGTAGCTTAGTTATCATCATGAATGCAAGATGACGGTAATATGATCAAGTAGTGTGTATAAAATTGACTAATCCTAGAGATTAATAGATATTTGAAAACTTTGGCCAAATTGATGTTAAATATAGATTGTCATTTCATATGTTTGATTTACGTGTTTGTGTGATATCATGTTAGAACATATTTTATTTATAGTATAAATCATGTAGTAAAAATATTATAGCAGACAAGTACTATCATGTCTCTCTAGATTTCCAACCCATCATTATTTACCCATTTGTGAAGGGAAGGTCATTCCCTGATGGGAGATTGTGTGGAAGATCAATGGTCTATGGTTGGTATGGAAAATCACTCGGATGATGATCTCCCTCCCCATTATAGTACTTACTTGGAGTTTACACTTGAGATTATCAGAGATACATGAGTTATTTGACTCAATATCTATGGAGCATAGTATCTATTTATTGTATTAAGGCAAAATGCCTAATAGAAATGTAATTATACTATTTGTTTAATTCAACAGTAGTAGTTGTATTATTGTACTAGTCATGGTTGGATTTTAAAGGGATTACATTCCTTGCAATTATGATATGTTACATAAGATGTTAGTGATTATAACTATTATTATTATAAGTTTGTGAAAGTATATTATGTTTTCATGGTATGTTAAAAATCACTAATTATATTCTCATGGTGTAATTTAATGAAATAAAATGTTGAGTAATTAGTTTTTAAAAAAATTACTGCATTATTCTAATAAAATCCATGAGGGGTTGTTACAATTGGTATCAAAGCCAGGGATCAAACTCTAGGACTTAATAAGTCTACTAACATTTTCATATTCTTATATTCAAAGAGAAATAAAAATGGTATGAGTAAGAGCATTGGGTGAGGGTATTTCTAATGTCAATGATAATAACCCTCTAATTGATCCTAACTAATTTACTACTAAACAAATCAAAAAATTGTATCAAATTCTCACATCCATGAATGATACCAAGGATCAGATCCTAGCACTAAAATAGGAAGTTCACAATGATGGAAAGTAAGAACACTAAGAAGAACCTGATAAGCATCCTACTAAGTAGGAAAACCAATAAGATGCAAGAGCTTGGGTAGCTATAGAGTTTTTTAAGGATATGAAAAACGTAAGTCTAACTAAGTTTTATGGAAATGTCCTAGGTGGTAGAGATGAAGCATAGATGATAGAGATATAGAATTATATCTAGATTCAAAACTACTCTAAGCTCACCAAAGTAGTTTGGGGAGTATACTAGTTAGCTAGTGAGGCAACTACGTGGTAGGCCAATAATAAGTTGGAAATGAACCTTAATTCAACAACCACTACTTGGGAGTAGTTTTTGACATTTTTCAAGTCATGGTGGATTTCACAACTTTATTTTGATCATAAGCTCATAAATTTACATAATATAAAGTGGGGAGATTTGTTAGTGAATGAGTACTAGAAGAAGTTCACCAAAATTTTGAAGTACATATCTCATTACCAAGTAGATGAGAGGTTCAATATTAGGAAGTTTATCATGGGATTAAAACCCCATATCATTGGAGAGTTATATTTTCATAAACCTTCTCCCATGGACCATGTCTTCAAGAAGGTAGTCAAGCAGAAGTGGAGGTTAAAGTCTCTTGTATAGACTAGGGACAAGTTTAAGAAAAAAAATTGGATGTTCTAAGTTGAATTTCAAAAATAAGGATTAGAAATAGAGGATTGGAGACTCCAAGAGTCATTTCAAGAATTAGAATGTTGAATTCAATAGCAGATCAATAAATAAGAAACTAAGAAATGATTTCAAATGCAATTTTAATGGAAACCCATAGATTAACAAGAAAAGACCACCTAGAGTTTATTTCATTTATAGAGGAGACCATTATGCTCATGAATGCACTCAGGAAAAGTTAAATAATTGAGGTCCTAATCCTTATTAGGGTAATTTTTACTGACATATTCATGTGACAGTTGATAATCGGCAAGCTAAATTTCAAGCATCACCCATAAATTTGTCAAGTATTTTGTTTGAACATCTAGTTTCCATTTTAATAGATATAGGGGTTACTGAATATTTTATAGATCTTAGAATGCTTAGTAAGTTAATTAAAAAATCTAGAGTTATGTCAAATGCATGGTTAGTGTAGTATGGGAATGACTCAAAGTCATGGTTGATAAGTATTTAGTTGAAGTAGATATTAGGTTGCCCACATTCACAATAGTAGTAAATCTGATTGTAGCACCACTAGGGTCATATGATGTGATCCTATGAGTCAATTGGCTTATAAAACACAAGGCCAAATTTGACTTTTACTTGAATAAGGTTGAGTGTCTAGATGATTTTGGAAATCAGACATAAATTCAAGGTGAGAAAAGAGAGTTGAGGCTCAGGTATATTTCTACAATGTAATCCAAGAGGGTTCAAGGAAAAGAATTCCAAGCATTTATCATCAAGATAAATGAAATAAAACAATCTAAGGAACCATCTCTTGGATATTACCCATTTCTTAGATATTCTCATTATGTGTTTATAGAAGAATTACTAAGATTGCCTCCTAAGCATGAGTTTGATTTCTCTATTGATATCATACCTAGATCAGAAACATAGTCTAAGCCACCTTACAAGATGACAACCACTAAATTGGTTGAATTGAAGGCTCAACTCTAGGAATTATTGTTAAAGGGGTTGATCAAGCCTAGTGTGTCACCATGGGGTGTACCAATTATCTTTGTCAAGAAGAAGGATGGTACTCTTCAACTTTACATTGATTATAGGATGTTGAATAAGACAACTATCAAAAATAGGTATTCATTACCTCTTATAGATTATATTTTAAATCAAATGTGGGAAACAACAGTCTTTTATAAGATTGATCTTAGAGCAAGAGACTATTAGTTGAGGATTCAAGATGAGGATATTTCAAAGATAGCTTTCAGAACTTGTTATGGGCATTATGAGTTAACAGTGTTACCCTTTGGGTTGACTAATGCACTAGTAACATTAATGAATCTCATGAATAGTGTGTTCATATTTTATCTATATCACTTTTTTTTATCTTTCTAGATGACATTATTATATATTCTAAGAATGAATAAGAGCACCTTTAGCATTTGAAATTAGTTCTGCAATGGTTATGAAAGCATAAGTTGTATGGAAAGTTGTCTAAGTGTGCATTTTTCCAAGAAAAAGTGCAATATCTAAGATATATTATTTCTATAGATGTTATTTCTATAGATCCAGATAAGATAAGAGCCATTATGGAGTAGCTAGAACCAAGGAATGTGCATGAGGTAAGAAGTTTCATGTGGTTATCTAGCTATTATAGGAAGTTCATTCCAAAATTTTCCAAGATAGCTAATCTAATTACGTCTTTGGAATAGAAGAACCAAAGATTTTTCTAGTCAAAAAAGTGTGAAGTAGCTTTTCAAGAATTGAAAATAAGGCTTACTTTAGCACCAATGTTAATAGTTCCTAACCTCAATGGTCAATTTTTAGTGATCATAGATGTGTCAAGAAAGGGACTAGGATGAATCCTTATGTAGGATGTTATATAGTGACTTAAGAATCAAGGAAGTTAAAACCTTATGAGGTGAATTATGCTCCTCATGATATTAAACTTAAATCAATTTCTCATGCTTTACAAGTTTAGAGACATTATTAGAAGACCATTTGAGCTCAATATTGATAACTTGGGACTCAAATACATTTTCACCCAACCAAATTTGAATGCTCATCAGAGGTACTAGTTAGAGTTTCTATATGACCATGATTTATATATCATTTACATCAAAGGTAAAGAGAATAGAGTAGTTGATACCTTGATTCGTAAAAGGTACATAGTAGTCATGACTACTATCAAGAGTACTTTTAGGGATCATGTGATTGAGTTCTCACTAGGAAATGAATTCTATAATCAGGTTAGAAAATCATTATTTGGGAATGTTAAATATCCTTGATATAAAGGATTAATTTTTTAGAGAGATGGTCTTTTGCATTATAAGGAAAGGATGTATGTGCCAGATCAAGAGAATATAAGAAGCACATTGTTAACATAATTACAAAACTCCCCATATTCAGGGCATCCAAGAGTAACCAAGATCATGGAAGATCTTAAGCCTCTATATTTTTAGAAGGTAATCAAGAATGATGTGGTAGACTATGTGTCACATTGTCTGGAATGTTAAGGAGTGAAAGTTGAGCATGTGCGCCTAGTTAGATTTTTATATTTTCATGATAAACCATAGTGAAAGTGGTAGCTAATTAATATGGACTTTTTCCAAGGTTAATTATGTCATGGAGTAGGCACGATATGATCTTGGTAGTTGTTGACGAACTAAACAAGGTGGCTCACTTTATACTAGGCAAGTTGATAGATGATGCACCTACCCTTATGAAGAGATGCATAAAGGAAGTGTATATGTTTCTTGTATTTCCATATAATATAATTTTAGATCATGACCCAAAGATGACTTCTAGGTTTTGGGTAACTCTAAACTCAACTTTGGGTACACAACTAAATTTTAGCATTGCATACCACCTAGAGACTGATGGTAAGACTGAGTGAGTTAATCATGTGTTAGAGGATCTCATTCATATGTATTTCATGGATTAGCAATAAAAATAGGAAGATTATCTTCTATTGGTTGATTTTGCATATAATAACTCATACCAATTAGGTTTGAATATGGCACCATTTGAGGCACTAAATGGAAGAAGGTGCAAGATACTAATCAGTTGGGATAAGTTAGAGGATAAGGTATTCTTTGGTCTTAAGATGATTTTTAAAATGGAAGAAAAAGTTAGATTAATAAAATAAATATTGGCTAAGGACAATGATAGACAAAAGAGTTATGCTAATATAAAGAGGATAGATAGGTATTTTATTTAGTGATAAATTTTTCTTGTGGGTTAAGCCATATAAAATCTTGATTAAATTTGTGAAATTAGTGAAACTATCACCAAGATATGTGGGACCCTTTGAGGTGTTATAAGTGATCAATATTGTAGCATATAGGCTTGATTTTCCACCAATCCTAGATATATTTCATAATGTTTTCCATGTATTTTATCTTAAAAATTATATAGTTGATCCTTCATATGTGATGGATTGGAATGATTAATAGGTTTTGGATCCCAAGGTAGTCATGGAAAAATTAATCATAGTATTTGACACTCACAAAATCCATTTTCATAACAGAGAAGTATCATAATTCAAGGTCTTATGGGACCAATACTCAGAGGATAGTACTACTTGGGAGGACTATGATGAGTTCTACAGGCTATTTCCACATTTGTTTGCTTGATTTAATAATAGATACTATGTTTTTATTTTGTTAAAATTTGTTTATTATTTAGAACTATTATTTGAATAAGTGTCATCAAGTTGATGACCAGTTTTGAGGGGGAAGGATGTTACATCCCAATTTCACCCTAAGTATTATAACCTTCGAATCTATGGATACTTATGGTTATCATTTTATTATTATTATCTTTGATTTGAGATTTATGATATATACTGGTTATAGGACAGTTATATGTTGATTAGTTTACATAATAGATTAATTATGTGATAATTGGACTTTCGTATTATGTATATTATGGATATATATTTATTATTTATGCATCATTAATTTTGATATATATCATGACTCAGACTAACTACCTACTTATTGTTATATGGATGTAGGATTGATTATTCCCTCAAAGCATGATGGAGGGAGAGCATCATCAAAGAGGATGGCAAAGATGGGATGAGTGGGGGATGATAGAGAAAATACTAGTAACCTAACACACACCATAGAATAACTTATTGATTTAGATAGTTTATTTATGAGTGTTGATATAATTCTACTATGATCATGTTTTGATTGATGATTATTATGATCTAATTATATGATCTCAAATATGATTATAGTGCATATATTTACTCATATAATATTTTTTTATGATCATATTTTTTATACTTACACTAATCTAGTTATCTAACACAGCGACTAGTTTAAATGATATTCGATAAATATCATTATCTTGATTTAATGTCTTAATGTATAAGAAATAGTCAAACATTAGTATAAATATATGAATAGATATAACAATTCTAGAATTATTATAACATCTTTGTGTGTTATGAAAGATTATAATGTTCAATAAGATTCTCTTTGTGGTCAAAAAATGGTTATTGATTTCTCCATAGTCACATTGTTAATTCAAAATCATAATGGTGTTAACCCATTTGATTTGATACCAATAGTTGCATTATTATCCTATAAAATTAACCTTAGCTAGAGGATTGAAATGCAGGTGGCATTAGTCTTTTGATATATAGAATTTTGATTTATAGATATCATCAAAATAATAATGTTTGTGGAATTTTGGAAAGATAATGTATGGGGTCAACATGCATGCATGTTTAAATAAGAGTTTTTAATAATTGTGTTAATGATAACTATATAATAATTGAGGTATTAGAGTTGTTTTGGATATTACTTAAGTGGAATTAAGTTAGAAATTAACTCAGCCTTGAACATAATGATATAAACATGCATGATATATAAAAATAAATGAAGCTCAAGTTAAGATAATGGTAGTTGATTTTAAACTAAATGGAAAAGAATTTGGATTTACGAATGGAAATGGAATCTTTAAGAAGGATATTATAATAAGAGGAAGGGGTAAAATAAGAGCAGAGAGATATTACAATGATATGATGGGTGAAGCAAAGTGTAATAAGGCAATAGATAAAGTAAAAGGGAAAAAAGAGAAATTATGGTTCAAATTTGGTGGAAGCAATTGAAAGGTAGGTGACATATTAAAAAGTCATACATGTTTTTTTTAAATGAAATAAGTCTATATTATTGTTTTTAGTATTCTGTAATGATATTTTCCTTGATAGACTGGGTAATAGTAGACTATCAATTTATATATTGACTGGGTAATTAATAAATTTAGTTAGAAAACTAAATTCTCTCCTCATTTGCACATGTACATATACATGCATGAATATATATGATCCAACTATATAAAACATATTTTGTATTTCCATGGCCTGTGATTATTGAAATGGAGTGAATACATATATACTTGAATAAGGATCTACATACATATATATGTTAATGCCTATGTAATTGGAAATGCAAGACTAAATATTTATACTAAGTCATAGTTAGATGGTGTATACTTAATATGGGTAGTGAAAGTATATAAGAATATACTAATTCAGTTACTAAAAATTTAAGGAAACCATAGAGTTATAGAGTTGGGTGCAAGACTTAAATACCATAGGCATACACATAATCATTTGTTATACTTTTAGCTAGTAGACTAGAGGAAAAGCCATAGCTATGTATTTGCTAAATATAGAGCATAGAGTATTTATGAAAAACCATAGTTGTGTATAAGATATAACTCTGAGGTATACTTTGTTGGTTGGTTGTACATGTATTATTTAATGTGAAATAATTAAGTCTCCTAGTTGTGTAGTTTATTTAGTAGTTATAAGTATGGATATCCATTTAAAATATTTGTATTTTGTATTTTTTTAATACAATGTAGATTGTGTAGTGTATACATATATAAACAAATATATATGTATATATTCTTTAGAGTTAATATCCCAATGATATCGAAATGCTTCGTATACTCTGTTTGGGAAAGAAATGGAAAATGTATGAAAGAAACTACATTTACACTTTACTTCAAATCAAATTTTGGGTGAAAATTTATTTTTTACTTGTGTTTTTGTATTGTGGTTTGAACTCAAGTTTATATAAATTTAAATTCATCTTCTGTAAACTATTATTATAACTAGTCGACTAGGCCAAACCAGTGTTGGTATATGTGTTATGTTTTTGAGGTAAGCATTGTAGAATGGTTATTCATGTGTATATATTTTCTAATGATTGAGAATGTTAATTTTGTTTGATTTAGTATTCATTTTGATAGGCTATGCATGATTTATCCATTTGTAAATGAGTCATAAACTTTTAGTTAAGGTAACTACTTATGAAGAGAAGTTTAGTATTTGACTGTGAATAATCTAGCTATTGTTATATGATTCTTTTAAACCAAGTTTTAAAAATTTAACATAGTATACATTGAGGAAATTTTAGTATATAAACTTGTAAATGGATTTATATAATGTACAAGATATATAGTATAAATTGAATGATAATCCCTGTTACAAATCTAGAAACTAGTATACTATGTATAGTTGTATATAACTTGTTGTGAATAGTTGAACATTACCTATATGGATTGGTTATTGGGATGCTTGTATTATTGTGTATATATATAAATAAATAAATATATATATATATATATATATATATATATATATATATACATACTTTTGATTAATATTTCAATGAATTCTTGTGATGTTTATAAAATTATGAACTTGATATGATTCATCCCCAAATGGTATGGTTTTTGGATAGTAATTGGATATATTCATTATATTTTAAATATCATTTTTATGAGATTCATTTAATGCATTTAAAAAAATAAATGTATATTTAAGATTATTTATCATAATTAGAATGTTTTAATATATATTAATAGTAATAATCTATTTGAATCATTGGTTTATATACTATGTTATATTTAACCAATCTTGCATTGATAATGCCAAAAAAGTAGTGCGATAAACTTCACTAGTTTAGTTAGCATCACAAATTAAAGATGAGGGTAATTTGATCAAGTGGTGTGTATGAAATTAAATTATTCTAGAGATAAATATATATTAGAAAACTTTGGCTAAAGTAATGTTAAATAGACATCGTCATTTCTTATGTTTGATTTAAATTTTAATGAGATATCATGTTAGAACATATTTTTTTATGGTACACATCATGTAGTAAAAATATTATAGCACATGTGTACTATCATGTCTCTCTAGATTCCCACACCATCACTATATACCCATTCATGAAGGGATGGTCATTATTTTATGGTAAATAATGTGATGAATCGATGGTCTATGGTTGGTGTGGAAAATTGGTCTAATGATGCTCTCCCTCCCCACTACAGTACTTACTTGGAGACTACATTTGAGATTGTCAGAGATATATGAGTTAGTTGACTTGAGCTCCATGGATCATAACATATATTTATTGTATTAAGTCAAAATTCCTAATGGAAATGTAATTCTACTATTTGGTTAATTCAATAATTATATATGTATTATTGTACCGGTCATGGCTATATTTTAAAGTGATTACTTTCCTTGCAATTATGTTATGTTACATAAAATACTAATGATTAGAACTATTATTTTTATAAGTTTGTGAAAGTATATTATGATTTGATAGTATATTAAAAACCACTAATTAGATTCTTGTGGTGTACTCTACTAAAATAAAATGTTGAGTAATTAGTTTTTTTTAATACAAATTTGTACAATTGATGAGGGTTTATTACAGGTTGAGTGTATGTTGTAATCTAAAAATTATTATTCTTTGAGTATTTAAGTGAATATATATGAGGTTTCTAGCATGAAACTCACATGCCTACCCCTTGGTATCACTTGTTTGTTTTTGATTAATTAGTAGATAGCTTATGTGAGTGGAATTGACTTGAATCCATGTGAGATCTACATTGTATAATGAAAACATTAGCCAAAATAATGTTATAGATGAAATTTTATTTCCACTATACTTTCTAGTTACATATGTATGTTGATGTCATAGTAGATATAATATTTTTTTCTATTAGGATAAATTCACTTTCATAAATTATCCTCAAAGTTACAGAGAGATGAATTATCTAAAATATGAATTTAAACTTTCACAAATAAAAATAAAATAATGCAAACCATAATAAAATATTTACGTGGTTCACCAACTTAGCTACATCCATGGAGAATGGTTCAACTATTAATTTTAGCAACACTTGTAAAATAAACTAATGACAATAACCTATCACTCACACCTCTACAATCTCTCACACACTCCTTGTATTCAATGCATAAAATCTCTCACCAAGATTTAAAAAGTCTAACTCTTATCTTCACAAAGATTACAAGATTTAACAAAGACATACAAGTCTTTCTCACACTCTCATCCACTACATGGATTGCTTGAGTTCAACATACAAATTAATGACATCCTTTATTTATATAATTACAAATGAGAATGAATAAAGAGAATAAAATGAAGAGAGAGGAAATGTGGTAACACGTTTCCATGTAGGCCATAATAAACACTATTGGTCATGTTTGACTCCATGTGCTTGATTCAAAAGTATTTGGCATCTTCATAATACCCTTGACTTCTTCCATGTTCCTCAAAAATTAGTGGGAATCTTCTTTTCCTTTGTCCCCTAATTCAATAAGGAATATTAACTTAATTCCCCATTATCCCATGTACATACACATGCTTCTAAAAAATGTCCCTACACCTTTTGACTTCTCCTTCATGTGAAAATCATGATTCTACTAAGGGTGGCATCCCATATATTCCTTATTTTCCATTATTGCCAAAAGAGAAAAGCATGTGTAATTTTAAAATAACAAAAAAATCCCTTAGTGGATTATTATGAACCATTCCATCACATGAAATACCTCTTTATGAACCATGACACATCACCACTAAGTCACATCACCTTCTTTCATCATCCTACATCACCTACCATATCTCTTGTATATTCAT
The DNA here is from genome assembly GCA_037957365.1 of Torreya grandis. Classification (NCBI taxonomy): domain Eukaryota; kingdom Viridiplantae; phylum Streptophyta; class Pinopsida; order Cupressales; family Taxaceae; genus Torreya; species Torreya grandis. The sequence goes on from JARHVA010000660.1 coordinate 1,936,671, forward strand.
TGCAAACTCACTACTACCACCTCATTACATGAATAGTGACTATGAATAGTGATTTTGAATAATGACTTATGAATATTGATTTGTGAATATTATTTTATAATAGTGAATCACACTTAATAATTCTCTCACTTAAATTTATTAATCACAACTTTCCACCACTACATCCACTTAAAAAATTTATCATTCCAATCTTCTTCATTCACGAAAACCAACTAAAATTAAACATAATTTTAAGTTCACTTTTACAACCACCTTTGTCATCATGTCCATAGGATTCTCGATCATATGTATCTTATCTAAATTTAATTTCTCCTCCTCCAATACTAATCGAATGAAGTGATATCTTAATTGAATGTGTTTAGTCCTAGAGTAAAATGTTGAGTTCTTCACTAGATGGATGAGACTATGACTATCACTGAAAAGTATCCATTTTCCTTATTAGTGTCCCAACTCTTCCATTAGTTTATGTAGTCATATAATATCCATATTTTCTTATTTAATATATACATACTTATCCTTTATGGTATAAAATGCCACCACTTTATTTAGACATGATATCCAACTCACCATTGTACTACCCACAATGAACACATACCCAATAGTGCTTCTCTTACCATCCAAATATCCTACCATGTGAGAATCAAGATATACATGTAGAGTGAAATTTGATCCACCATAACACAAGATTACAACTATGGTCCCTCTCAGGAATTGAAGAATCCACTTTATTGTTTGTCAATGTTTCTTTCTTGGATTACTCATGAATCTACTCACCACTCCCACTGTATGTGCAATGTCTAGCCCTAGACACACCATTACATACATCAAAAAATTAACTACTTATGAGTAATGTGTCTTATACATGTGATTCCTCTCTTCTTATGTCTTGGTACATTTTTAAATTATTAACTTGAAGTGGCTTGCCAAATGTGTCCCAATTGATTTTGTATTATGCATGCCAAACCTCTATAATATTTTCTTGATGTACTCTCCCTATGATAGTTTCAACCTCCAATTATTTATATATCTATATATTCTCATCCTAGTTATCTATTTATTAGCAACAAGATCCTTCATAGAAAAATAATCTCCCAACTATCTCTTGATAACGTTAATATCCTACATGTTATAACCTACCACCAACATGTAATCTACATACAAAAGCAAGATAAAGCTATGATATTAAAAATTCTTAAAATACACATAATGGTCAGAATGACATCTAGAATAGAATTATTCCATCATAAAAATGTCAAACTTAATATATCATTGCCTTGGACCTTTTTTAAGGCCATACAAGCTCTTCATCAATTTACACACAAACTTCTCCTTACCACTGACTTCAAAATCTTATGGCTACTCCATGTATAACTCCTCCTCCAAATACCCATAAAGGAAATGAATTTTCACATATATCTATTCTAAATTCATGTATTCAACTACAATTATACTCAAAATATTTCTAACAGATGCCATTTTAACAATGAGAAAATATTTCATCAAAATCTATACCTTTATTTTGTGCAAATCCTTTCACCACCAATCTAGCCTTATATTTTTTTTACCTCCATATTCATCCTTAATCTTGTATACCTACTTGTTCTAAAATGGCTTCTTTAATTTTGGAAGCTTCACCAAAGCCCATGTCTTGTTCATCATGAGAGAGTCTTACTCCTCATCCATTTCTTGCCTCCACTTCTCCTTGGCATCAACATACACTGCTTCTTCAAATATCTCTAGCTCACCATCATTGTTAAGTAACAAATAATTAAAATAATGAGAAAAACTTTTAGGTGGTCTCTTTAATCTAATACATCTTCTCACAATAGGAGTTTGGAGTTATTTTTGTTGTTTCACACTCTACACTAGTACCTTTGGGAAATGTTCATTTGTAATGTCATCTAACATTATGTATTCATTATTGGATTCTTCTTGCTTATTTTCTAGAAATTATTACCTATAAATTAATTTATCATTAAAGATGACATCTCTACTACTAATTATTTTCTTATCTTCCTCATTCCACAACTATAATTCAAATTCATTAGTACCATAGCCAATGAAAGTACTTTTTTGATATTTAGCCTTTAACTTGGACCTATTCTTTTTGTCAATATAATCAAAAGCTTCATAATAAAAAAAATCAAAAAATAAAAGTCAAACTTCTTACCACTCCATGCCTCCTCTAGTATGCCACCATCTAAGGTAGTTGAAGGTCTTTTGTTTATCAAGTACATAGATGTATCAATAACATCTACCTAAAACTATAATGGAAATCCTACATTTAACCTCATGCTTCTAACATGTTTCATAGTGTTTTTGTTCATCCTCTCTGACACACCATCATGTTATGGTACTCCTAGAACCAACTACTACCTATGGATTTTATTTAGTGAACAATAGTTATCAGACTCCTTTCTATAATATTCTTCACCATTATTTTAACTGATGTATTTGAACTTAAAACCTATTCTATTCTCAAGTAAATCTCTCCATCTCTTAAATGTATCACACACATCATATTTTTATTTAATGTAATAAACCCAAACTTTTCTAGTTGCATCATTAATTAATATAACATAATAATTTGAACTACCAATTGAAAGTACATGAGTAGGTCCCCATATATCCATATGCACAAAATCTAACTTATTTATCTTCTTAGCTGGTCTAACTTTCAAAAACTACACATGTTTCTATTTCCTAAATACACAATGATCACAAAATTCTAAGTCAATTTCCTTTAGACCTATTAATTTCACCTTTGAGTGAATAATCTTCATTCCATTTTCACTCATGTGTCAAAGTCTATAATTCCACAAAGTTGCATCTTCACCTAAATAAACTATATCACAAGATGCATCAGTGTTAATAATGGATAAATATAAATTACCCACCTTCTTACCTCTTTTTACTAATAGAACACCCTTGGTAACCTTCTATGAGTCTAAAGTAAAAGTGACCACATAACCATCACTTCCTAATTCTCTTACAAAAATTAGATTTCTCTTCAAACCTGAAACATGCTTAACATTCTTAAGCACCCAAGTGTTTCCATTCTACAATTTCACATTAACATTGCCTTTTATAACAATGCTACAAGGTTCATCATAACCAATATAAACATGTCCAAAATTTCCTTAAACATAATCTTTAAAATAATTTTTGTTAAGAGTGGCATGAAAAAAATCTCTTGAATATAAACCCCAAGATTCATTGATATTATCCAAAGAAAGTATGATTGCATCTTCTAACACTTCACCTACTATATTTAACTCTTTTTTGCCTTCATGTTGTTCCTTGGTTGGTTTTCTATGAAGAACCCAACAATATTTATTTGTGTGTCCTAACTTTCCATAGTGTTATCATTCCATATTTCTTCTTGATTTTGGTCTTGACCTCCTCCTTGATCTCCCATAGGTTCCTTTTCTTCTACTCTTCTATATTCCTCTAGTCTCTATAGATAATGCAATTCTTGATGTGGACATTTCACCATTACTTCTCTTTCACATTTCCTCACTTAGGATCACACCCGCCACATCCTCAAACTTGATTTTGGCATTGTTTAAGACAATTTTTCTCATTACCATGACTAAGTTATTCTAGCTCTCAAGAAAAGAACATAAAATAAGAAGAGCCCTAAAATCATCATCAAAGTCAATATTAATAGAATTTAACTATCATCCAACCATGTTAAATTTATTTAAGTGATTTACTACTCAGCCATTTTTATCCATTTTCATATTAAACAATTTCTTCATCTAGAAAATTTTATTAGAGGTAGAGGGTTTTTCATATAACTTCCCTAGTGTACTCATAATACTTCATGTAGTTTTTTATTGAGAGATATTGAATGAAATTATAGATTCAAGGCATAAATGGATGGTTCCAAGTGATTTTCTATCTATAAAATCCCATTCCTCATCTGACATTGTCATTGGATTCTTGGATACACCTCCTAGTGGCAAGTAGAGGTTATTCTAAAAGAGATAGTCCTCCATCTGCATTTTCCATAAATTGAAATTCTTTCCATTGAATTTATCCACCTTTGATTTTTTAGCTGCCATATCTCCCACTCAAACTTAAAATCCTTGGTTTCTTATAAATTAACCCTCAATAAAAAATAACCTTGATTTGATACCACTTTTTAGGATAAAATAATATTCAAACATTATTCTAAAAGTTGTAGGGAGAGGAACTATGTAAAACATAAATTTAAAATTGCACAAATCAAAAAATAATAATGTAAACCATAAGATAAGATTTACATGGTTTACCAACTTAGCTATGTCCATGGAGAATGTTTTATTTATTAATTGTAGAAAAACTTGAATAATAAACCAATGATAACAACCTATCACTCACACCTCTCCAATATCTCACACACTCCTTGTCTTCAATGCATATAATCTCTCACCAATCTTACAACAAGCTAACTCATAGAATCACAAATCTTACAAACTTTAAAAAAGACATACAAGTCTTTCTCACACTCTCGTCCACTATATGGATTTATTAATTTCAACATAAAAAATAATGACATCCTTTACTTGTAGAACTACAAATGAGAATGAATAAAAGGACAAGAAAATGAAGAGAGAGGAAATGCGGTGCCACATTTCTATGTGGGACAAAAAAAAACTATTTGGCATGTTTGACTCCATGTGCTTGAGTCAAAAGTATTTGGCATCTTCATAATGCCCCTTGAATTCTTCCATGTGCTTCCAAAATGAGTGGGAATATTTATTTCCTTTGTCCCCCACTTCAATCAAGAATAGTAACTTGATGCCTCACTATCTCAAGTACATACACATGCTTTCAAAAGATGCCCCTACACCTTTTAAATTTTACCTCATGCTAAAATCATTATTCTACTAAGGGTGGTGCTCCATATATTCCTTATCTTCCATTATCACCAAAAGATAAAAGCATGTGTAGTTTAAAAATGACATAAATTATCCCTCAGTGGAGTGGTACACCCCACTCCATCACATGCACTAGATCACATGAAAGATCTTCTTTTTGGACCATGCCACATCATCACCAAGAAACATCACATTTCTACATCATCTTGCATCACTTGCCACATCTCCCACATAGTCATCACTAACTCACCACTTCCACCTCATCACATGAATAGTGACCTATGACTATTGAATTATGAATAGTGTTTCTAAATAGTGAATTAAAACTTTAACAATTTCTATGGTCTATGTGAATGTTGCATGTATTATTGATTATACACATGGTTTTTGGTTGATTTCTTGATATTCACATTATTCTTATATGCCCCTCCATGAAGGGTAGGGCCATTCCCAATGGGGAGGTGTATTGGAGATTGATGATCTATAATTAGAGGTAAAGCAATCAGATGATGATCTCCCTCTATTTAGTTGTTCAACCATTTATGAGTATAATCATGGATATATTTATGGATCATTGAGCTATTTTTTAAACTTATTTGTATAATTTCACATATTATATTATATATTTGAATTTGTACTCATATGTATTATATTGTAAATTATTATTTGATGGATATTTAGCACAATAATGGCTATGAGATTTCTAATTAATTCTAAATATTATGACAATAGTGTATGTATGCTTATTTAATGTTGTAATTATGAATTATATTAGTGATATGATATACTTAATGCTCATTTATTGAGATATGTTCATCTTGTATTCTATCATGGGTTGTTTGAAGACTAAATAGATTATTTTATTAATTAAGTGGGTTAATACCTTTCAACATGTATTAATTTAGATGCATTTATTATTCAAATAGTGATATTACAAATAGTTATTGATGATTTTAATAAGTAAACCAATTGGATACTTGGATAAAAAATAGTGTAAATTTGAGTAACCTAATGGGTTCTAACATTTTATCTTGGAAATTTGTGCATATCACATATTTTCAATAATGTTGACTGAAAAATGTGATAAAAATTGATTGGGTAGGGATTTTAATGTTGTTATTTATTGTATTGGTATAAAATAAAACCATTTAAACGCATATTTCATTAATCTTTATGGAATTAGTTTAATCAAAATTTTATCATTAGAAGCGTAATCAAAGAATTGTCATATAAAATGATCGAAGATGTTTCTTAGGATCACCCTTTCCATCATAAAGTGTGAACTTGGATTCAAAAAAAGTAGTTGTAAAAGGGTACAAATATATCTCATGTGTAAGAGGGTTATACAATACATCTTATGAGTCAATACTATGGGATGATTTCATATAAATTACTTTTTTAATGTTGGTAACCTTAGATTGAAAAAAATTTAAAATTTATATAGCATATTGAACATTTTTACCACTAATGTTTTAAGTTTCAAAATTCACCAAAGGGGATGAAGACACTTGTGTTGAAATAGGCATTAAAACTAGTAATTGGGTTGAAGTGATAATGGCAACATGGAAGATGTAGCAATAGTTATATTTGTTTTAGGTAACAATGGTCTAAATACATAGCTCATGCTCCCACTAGATATAGCATGTTATTTATTTCTCAAGGGAAGAGATACAAGAATATGGGGATTTCCCATCAATATAATAACATGATCAATAGATGCACATGGTTTTTCATCAATATTTTTTCCTTTTTGGGTGTCTAATATAGTATGTAGGAGCTTTTGGAGATCTTTAAGAGTTGCACAAATTCATTCTTGACATAATGTAGTAATTTTAACTTATTATTGATCAACTTGGTCATTTTCATTATCATCATGTGTTTTATTATCCTCATGATTATGTTAGATGTTGTCTTTAATTAAGGAGGAGATTGTTGAGCATTATCATTGACCATTATGTTTTGGAATAAATATTATCATTGATGTCAAAATAATGTCACTAATGTCAATATAATGTCATTGATGTCAAAATTTATTGTGAAGGTACTTGTTCATGCAAAATTTTAGGTATGTATATCTAGCATGATGAAATGAATGAGCTTTGAAGAAGAAGCTATGTGCTTCAATGATATATGTAAGTAGTTCTAAAGATGTTCTGAATGAGCTATAAAGATGTGAATGATCTGAATAATACTTGATTGTATTTGATCATGAAATATGTAATTTATGTTTATACATGAGGTATTGAGGACCTTTAAAATGATTATAAGGTTAGCTCTGACGATCTATGTACGCAATGTTGAAGATGTTATAAAGATCTTAGTCAAGCTCTAATGATCTATAAGAATATCCAAAGATGCTTTATTGAAGATCTAAAGAAGAGTGAGTGTATGAGGTTGCTTGATCATACACAAGATTCACTAGAACATAGGAGTGTTTCAAGGTGAAGTCTACAGGATGGAAAAATGATCAGATTCAATGCCTAATGAGACTTGTAAGTTAAGGCTTAGAAAGCAAAAGAGAGATGGTGGCCAAAAGGGTATTATGATTAGTTTCCATGACATGGGTGAGTAGGTGATCATTAAAAATATTATTCAATTTTTAATAAGCATGTGCACAAAGTTTTAGGTCAGATTTTGAAGCTTAAGGCTTGAAAACATTTTTCAAGGTTTCTCAAAGTGCACATAATGAAGAGTTGTTTACCTGAGAAAGACATTCAAGTGCTCATTTTCAAGTGAAGTATATATATGAATATATAATTTTTTCATGGTAGATAAGGAAGTTTTCTAACTCAAATTTCCAAGAATTGGTTTCTAGAAAGAGGAGCTAAGCTTTATGATTGATCATTAAGACTAGAAGTTAGTCTAAACCCTCATAAAACCCTAAAATTGACCTGATGTTGAAGATCTTATTCTAAATAGATTATAATGGTTTAAAATGGTCAGATAAGTGATTGGAGTTTGAATTCAACTCTCCTAGATATCTCTAGGTGTGATTTTTCTCTCAGTTGAGTGAACATACCTCATAGAGAAGTGCTTATTTGTTAGAGATTTACTATAGAAGATAGAGTTGACTGAGTCATAGTTGGTAAGTGTATGAAGATCAAAGTATGATACTTTTAGTTGTCATCCATTAAGGATTTTTTACATGTTCTAGATCTTAGGTGTGCAAATTTGGTGATCTAATTTGGCTAGTTGTTAACAAACCAAGTGGTGCAGATAGTAAGAAAATTAGGTATAAGAGAAAATATGTTCTTGATGTGTTTTCATGTAAGAGTGATGCATTAAAATGCATGATGATGTTTTTTACAACTTTAATAATCTATCTATGATTTTTATAATCTTTTAATTTAGTGCAAGAGGTTAGAACATTGAAGCTAAATTTGCTTATGTAACTGAGTGGAGTCTATGAGAGAGAAGATTGATAGATTAGTCTACAACACTAATAGTGCCATTAACACTTGTGATATGTTTGATGGAGTTTTCTATAAGGATTATCTAATATCTTTTTAATGCATTGAAATCCCTTGAATTTATTTAATAAGATGTCAAAATTTTATGTTTCCTTGACTGTATTTTGAATTCAATTGATAGTTCTAAGTGAATATCTTGTAGAGAAGAGGTTGAGCCCACTTACCCTAAGTGGAAGTATCAAATGAAGTTTTTTATGACCCTAAGGTCATTATTTTTTTGAATATGTTAATTTTATCCATGGTTGTTTGGAAAAATTGAGTATATACCTCAGTTATTCAAGACTATTTTTTGTGTATGCATAGGACTTTTATAAACAATGTTTTGGGAAAGGGTTCAAGTGGTGATTGAACCTAAAAGGTTTTATAGACCTAAATTGAAGTTAGATAAGGTTTATTGTAGTGTAATATTATGTTTTCCTACCATTTGAGGTTTTTTTATATGCTTCAATAAATATCAAATGGTAATGTGTTGTTAAGAAGACCTATTTTGTCTCCTTAAAACCTAAAAGAGGAGTAAGGGCTAATTGATGTATTACTAACCTAATGTATTGATTGATTCAGGATTAAGTCATATTATTTTTAATATGTTAATACCTATTTATGGATGACCTAAGAGATAATAATGTATGGTCAAATAAGAAGGATACGATCAAGTGACTTGTATAAAATCAATGTAGTTTAGGCCTATTTTTGTATACTAAGAGAGTGTGAGAGCAGAATAGGAGAAGTGAATGATATAGATAATTGGTGAGAAAAATGAGTTCATTAAAACCATATAATATGTCATGAATATCTAATATAGGATATTCATATGAGGATCAACTTTATAATACCTAATCAATCCATGAAGAGGGCTAGTTGAGTGAAGAAGGTCGAAGGCCAATTTGGGCTAGTTTGAGAGGGATAAAAGTGAGTGAAGAGAAAAATGAGAATATATATAGTAGAATAAACAAGTTTTTTAAGGTGATCAGTTTGGTAAGTGGTGTGAATTCATGTAGGGGGTTGGTTCCTCCTTGCAAGTGGGTGCTTGTTAAAATCTAGTTAAGTTGGTGTTGAGCTAGTTGGGGTTGGTGATCCATGTAAAGTGGGTGCTTCAATAAATATTGATGTTTGTCTTATAGGAATATAGTCCATTTTATTCATCAGTGAGTTTTATTTCCCTTGAGGGTTTTATATGTATATGTTATGTTCAAGTGTTTCTTGCTTTTATGATTTTTTGATTATGCTTTTTAAGTTGAACATGCTTGTTAGAATGGTTCATACATGATTAAGTGGAATTAAATGAAATTTTTTTAAGCTTGATTCAACATACCTATAATTCATCTTATTTCCAATAATTGGTATCATATTAGTTCATTTTTAGTAATCTTAATATCCTAAAGAAGATCCTAAGAAGTAAGTATGGTTAGATAGTAAGCTCAAGGTGGTTTCTCTACTAGTAAGTATCTATTGTTCAATAGATCTAACTATGACTTTTGAAATGTCAAAATGAATATATATCTGATGTCACAAGTACATGATATTTTTTAGTTAGTTATGGATCGATATTTTACCTCCAATTCCACCAATAAATGTAATAGGTAAGAAGGCCAGTGAAAATAACTCCAAGGCAATGAATTCCATTATGTGGGGCCTATCAAAGGCAAAACTTGTAAATGTAATGTATTGTGTATCATTCAAATATATATGGGATATATTGAAGACTATATATGAAGGAGACACCAAGGTAAAGTTATCCAATTTATAGACTCACAAAAAATAGTTTGAAATCTTTAAGATGAATGAAGATGAAACCATTGCATACTACCTATTGAGGGTTGATGAAGTTTCCAATATCATTAGAGGATTGAGATAATAAGTTAAAGAGTTTATTATTATCCAAAAGGTGTTGAGATCACTAACTCCTAAGTTTTACTCTAAGTTATCTTTAGTATAAGATATGCAAGATTTGGATAATCTAGATATGGATGGGTTTCATGGCATCTTGATTGCCTATGAGATGAGAAAAAATGAAATAAGAACTCTTAAGAAGTAAGTACCTTTCAAAGATGAAAATAAGTTAAAAGAGAATAATACACAAGGTAAGAAGGCTAAGGATGATGTTTATTTAGATATTGATAATGAGGAATTGATTGACATGTTTATTAGGAAGCTAAAGATAGGTTTAGGAAATTATAAAGGTAAGTTTCTATTTAAATGTTTCAACTATGGATAAATTGTACATTTTGAAAATAAGTGTCCCAATAAGCAAAAGACTAAGGATGATGATATAGACAAGAAATCATATAGGTCTAATAAGAGCAAGAAGATTTTTACAAATTATGAAGGTAAGAAGAAGTCATTCAAGAACAAGAGAATCTTGTATACTAAAGAAGATAACTCATATGATGTGAGTGATTTAGATACATCTGATAGTGATGATGATAGTTATAAATATAAACATAACAATAATGAACCCTTATTCATGGGCATAGAATCAAACAATGAGGGTTTTTCAAATGGTAAAGGCCTTATGGTTGATTTATAATTAGTTGAATAGGTATACTATGATAGTGAATAAGGAGAATCTAAAGTGGATCTTGAAGCTGAACTCATGAGGTCCCTAGAGGAGTTGAAACTTGTGAGGAAGAAGAACTAGAAACTAAAGTCATTAGTTTAGGACTGTCAAGAATAGATCAGTTTGTTTAAAGAAAGGTTGAGCAACACTTCTAAGGAGTATGATGAGATTATAAATCAATTGAAGAATAGATGCAGGTAATTAATAGGGATAAAGAGGAAGATTACATAAGGTATGAAACTAAGTGAGAATCTCTGAGAGTTGAGTTAGATCAAGCATCTATAAAGGTGAAGAGTTTTACAAAATTTAAAAGAGTACTGAGGTTCTAGATGATATCTTGAGTAGTCAAAATTTTATAAGTGAAAAAATAGGTCTTGGATTCAAAGAAGACCAAAATAAGGCACCTCAATTTGAGAAGAAGACTATTAAAGATAAGAAGGTCAACATAAAAAGACCTATCAGACATTCTAATGCCATAAGGTATGCTAATTCTTTCAATGGTTAATGTTATTCATGTAAATAGTTTGGTCATAGAGTAAGATAGTGTAGAAGACCCTCCAATAATGAGTACTCATGGAACTATGGAAGGAGTCACAATTCACATTAGATAAATAGTGAGTATAAGGTGGTATGTCACAACTATCATAATGTAGGACACATTGAAATATTTTATCTTAAAAGAGTTAAAAGGTCTTCAAATCAAAATAGAAATTTTGAAGCTCCTAAAGTGCAAAAAAGAAGGCAAATGAATGTATAGAAACCAAAAGAAGTAAACATAAGTCATGATTAGTCTACAAGCTCAAGTTGACTACTTGCTAAAATAGAGTATGTCTTAGATGTGAAATCAAGTAAGGAATGTTTGTTGTCAGCTTACATTGATGATGAAATAGTTTTTGATGAGATAAAGCCTAATGTACCAATCAAGTCTAGAAGGATGTTGAATAATATTCAATCTTATAAGAGTATGGAGATATGGGAATCTCTTAAGTTCATATTATTTTAGTTCCATATGAAAGGGGGTGGCTCCATTAATCCTCATGGAGACATTCTTCTATTAGTAGAAGATTGAGGTTGAAGTCAAAGAAGGTTTCTATTTTAAAATATTCCAAGTTGTCTATGTTGAAAGCAAAAATTTGAAGATGGATATTATCCATTTATATGTCAGTAGCTCTATGGTTTGAAGTATATAAGGTTGCATGATGAGAGATATAACGCTATACAAAAAATTGTTGTATAAGACGTAAGCTTTTGATATGTGTTTATTTGAGTAGTTGAGCTTGATATGTAAACATAAAGAGGGAGTCTCTATTTCTATAGTTCATGTTAAGAATGGGATAGCCTTGTGTGTGGGTAAAGAGTTTGATCTTTTTCAATCATATTAAGGAAGGTAAGTGATCTAAATCTTTAGTTATTTGAAATAAAATACGTTTGGTCTAAGGGGGAACTTGGTAACTCTAAGTTTTTTGTCAAGAAAGAGATTAATTTTTGACATGCATAGAGTTAAGGAGAGATTATGTCTGAAATGCTTCAAAGATTCTTTTTTTAGATTTTGATGGATCTATTTGGAGAGTGACCTAATTGAGAAAAAAAATTGAGAATGGTTATCATAGGTGGTAGCCATAGTTTCTAAATAGTGTGTGTCATTTAGTGTCTTAGAAAGATAGTATCATATCAAAGGGAGAGAGTATGATTTTAGTATTATAGATGAACATTAATATCTAGTGCAAATAGAAGCGTGGTGTATGCTTAGTTTAAGGGGGAGTTATTCAAGTTGTTAACTTATCCTAATCTATGTCTTGTAATCTAAGCTCATTTTGAAAGAGATGATAGTTATGGAAGACCTTTGTCATTAATGTTAAAGGGAGAGAAATATCAAAAAAGGAAAGAAAAGGAGAAAGATCAAAAAGAGTGAGAAAAGGTAAGAACCAAGTATAAGAGATGATTTCCATCAAGAGTGGTTGACATAGTTTTTTGAGTGTGTTAGCCATCAATGATAAAGGGGGAGATTATTGGATATTATCATTAATTAAGGAGGAGATTGTTGAGAAATGTCATTGACTATTTATTTTTGGAATAAGTGTTGTCATTGATGTCAAAATGTCATTAATGTCAATCTAATGTCATTGATGTCAAAGGTTCTTATGAAGGTACTTGGTCATGTAATATTTGAGGTATGTATAGGTAGCATGATGAAATGAGTGAGCTCTAAAAAAGAAGTTATGTGCTCCAAATCTCTATGTAAATAGTTCTGAACATGATCCAAATGAGCTATGAAGATGTGAATGCTTCAAAGAATACATGATAGTTTTTATCATGAAATAGGTCATTTAATTATATACATGAGCTATTAAGGACATTGAAAATAATTATAAGGTCAGCTCTAAATATTTATGTATGTAGCACTAAAGATCCTACAAATATCATAGTCAAGATCCAAAGAGCTATAAGAAGCTCCAAAGATGCTCTATTGAAGATCTAAAAAAGAGTGAGTGTATGAGGTTTCTTGAGCATACAAAAGATGCATTAGAACATAGGATAATTATAAGTTGAAGTCTACAAAGTGTCTATAAGGTCATATATAAGGCCTAATGAGACTTACAAGTCAAGGCTTAAAAATCAAAAGAGAGATGATGACCATAAGGGTATTAGGATCAGTTTCCATGACATGGGTGAGCAGGTGATCATTGACAGAGGTGAGTCAAATTGTATTAAGTATGTGCATGAAGTTTCAAGTTATATTTTAAAGGTTAAGTCTTGAAAAAGTGTTTCAAGGTTTCTTGAAGTACATAGAATGAATGTTTATCTACCTGAGAACATTTTTCAATTGCTCATTGGCACATGTAGCATCTGCATGAGAATATAAGTTGTTCATGGTATATGAGGAAAGGCTCTAGCTCAAATGTATAAGCATTGGTTTCTGGAAAGAGGAGCTAAGCTTTATGAATGATCATTAATATTGGAAGTTAGTTTAAATCCTCATAGAACCCTAACATTGACCTCATGTTGCATATCTTGTTTTAGAAATATCAATACAATTTGGTATGGTAAATTAAGTAATTTGAGGTTGAAATAAAATCTCCCAGGAATCTTTAGGTGTGATTGGTCTCTTAAGTGAGTGAATAGACCCTACAAAGAAGTGTTTATTTATTGAAGATTTACTATAACAGATAGAATTGATTGACTTATAGTTACTAAATGGATGAAAATAAAAGTATGGGACTTGTTATTATTCATGAAGTTTTCTAGATATGTTCCAAATGTCAAGTGTGAAAATTGGGTGATCCAAGTTTTCTAGTTGCTAACATACCGAAGTGGTACAAAAAGTAAGAAAGTTAGGCAAAAGTAAAAAGATGTTCCTGATGTGTTTTCATGTAATATTAATGCATTTAAGTGCATGATGATTATGATGATGATGATGTTTGGGACTTTAATAATCTATAAATCCTTTGCATAATCTTGGAAGTTAATGTACTAGGTTGGAACATTGAATCCCATTTGACTAAATGGAGTCTATGAGAGAAAATATCAATAGATTGGTCTATAAGACCAATAGTTTCCATCAGTACTTGTGATATTTTTGACGTATTTTGATCTAAGGATGATATAATATCTTTTTAATGAATTTAAATCCCTTTAATTTATTCAATCGGATTTCAAAATTTTATGTTTCCTTGATTGTGTTTTGAAGTTAGTTGATAGTTCTGAGTGAATATCTTGTAGAGAAGAGGTTAAGCCTATTTACCCTAAGTTGAAGCATTAGATTAATCTTTTGATGACCTTAAAGTCATTATTTTTTTGAATATGTGAATTATTTCCATGTTTGTTTAGTAAAATTGAGTATATACCTCAGTTATTCAAGACTATTTTTTGTGTATGCATAGGATTTTTATAAACAATGTTTTGAGAAAGGGTTCAAGTGGTGGTTAGATCTAAAATAAGTTATGTACCTAAATTTAATTTTCATAAGTTATATTGGAGTGGAATATTATGTCTTCTTTTTTCTATCAAATTTAATTTTTTCTTGGTATGAAGACAAAAAAACTAGTTAACAGGTGTGATATGAATACCTGGTTAAAAGTGCACACGTGAATCAAAATGATTATGGAGAAATATTTGGCTTGGGAGGATGACCTAAAAATAATATATCACTTAAATTAAAAAAAATTGTTAGACAAGTAGTTGGGTGGATTTCCTAGCGTGAGCTAGATCCTAGAAGTGAAATCTTCCTAAGGGCCTGTCAATCCACCTACTTTAAATAATTAAGTTGGATATAAATAAAGAAAGAAATTGAATTAAATAATAGAAAAATAACTAAAATTAAATATAATAATTTTCCAAAAATATGGCTAAAATAAAGCAATAATTTGATTAATACTAGTTCAAAAATTTGGTCAAGTTAAGGTTGTGGTTTTGGTTTGATTTCTCTTGTGACAAAGGTCAAGAAATGGTGCTTTGTTTGGGGTTGGTAAATGGAAAAGGTAATAAATGGTAAAGGGGTAAATTATGGTCAATAAATATAAAGGTTAAATGGTTAAGAGGTGAAAAGTACAAGGTTATGATTGGTGGTTAAAATGGTGAAGAGGGTAAAGATGGCAAAGGGTAAATGATCAAAAGGATAACAAAGCAAAGGGTAAAAGGGTAAATGGTAAAGAAGAGAAGATGTTAATGGGATACAAGTTTAGAGGTAATTAAAAGAATATTTCCAAGGGGTTATGGTTTATAAGTAAAGAAAGAAGAGGTCAAGATGGTGAAGGTAAATTGAAATTACTAAATAAAACAATATTACCTCATGCTTTAAGATGAAGATGGTTGATGAAGATGTTGTTGATGCTTTGTGATGGCTTAAAATTTTTGAAAAGTTTCATTAATTTGAGATCCTCTCCTCCAAGATGAATGACCTCCAAAACTTGAAATATGAATGCCTCCAACCAAAGACCTCATTTTATGGGTGAAATGGGGTCATATTTATAGCATTTAATGCCAAGAAACATGACAAAGGAGCAAATAGTGGAAATATGGCATGATTTTCCAAGTGTATGGATAAGTGGGTTAAGGGGTAAGGGTAGTGGGATTTCCACTTCACAAATTATGTCTTACACTTTGTTAAAGTGCCTCCTACTTTTCTAATGTGTCCAAAATGGGTGGAGATAATGCACATCGACCCAAATGAGTCCAAAATACTTTCCACTACCCACTTCTATCTTTTCCCCATGGGTGGGTAAGTGGTCATGAATGATAAAGATGATGATATTCCCACTTCAAAGTGTCTCTACCACTTTGTAAGTGTGTCCAAAATAATTGGATATCATGCCCATGTGTCCATATGGGTCCAAAATACATTCCACTAGCCACCTTTGTCTGTTCCCAAAGCACCCAACAAGTGGCAACCCCACTTTGGACACCACTTTGATGCATGAAGCTAAAAGATGATGTAAAATGATGGCCCCTTATGGATAAATTTTCCATACTTAAGAGGAGGGCCCTTATGATGTTTAATGATGTCATTAAACACCCTTGGTAAGGGTCCCAAGTGGGGTATGATGTCCCACTTTAAGCCACCTCACTTTCAATCCATGTCACTTTCCAATCACTATAGAGTCACCTGCCATGTCATCATGAATAGTGGCATGCCTTGTCATCATGAATAGTGATTGTGAATAGTAATTTTGAATATTGACTTGGAATAGTAATTTTGAATAGTACTATGTAAATAGTGATAGGTGAATAGTGACTTGGTTAGGTTAAGAGGGTTGGATTAAGGGTCAAGAAGGTTTAGGTGGTCCCTAGGGTGGGCTTGAGGCATTTAAACATCTAGAAATGCTTGTGTGTAGTTTTATAGTGTCCATATTTTTCCCCTTTTTATTATGTAGCTTTTTAATTAACAAACTATAGAAAAAATGGATTATTTATTAGAGGTCTAGTTGCCTTGATCATGGGAAGAGGTGTTCCCCCTCAAACTGAGAGTTGATGAGGGAAAGTAGAATTAGGTGTAGGTTTAATAAGTGGTTGGTAGTGAGTCACTAGGTGGTGACAAAAAGGGTTGGGAATTTGAACACAAGTATCTGCACAAAAGGTGACTAGGTGGGATAGCTAAGATCACACACAAACAAAAGTTACCAATGTTAGTAAAAATAAGGGTCAATTCTAAGGGATAATTGACCAATATACCACATGACCAGGTACACCTATTAGTCTCTTAGACAAGGTCAGTGTTTTCATAGGTATCTAAGTTAGGAAGTGATCTATTGAAAAACATAAATGTTTTGGTTGTGCACCAGGTGGTGCAAATTTAAATGGTCAATAAGGTAAAGTTAGTTGATGTGGTCAAAAAGACCAAAGCATAGTTATCACAAACTATGCAAATAGTTTGGGGTCAAAAAATTAATAACATCAAAGGGGTTGTGGTCAAATGGTTAGCTGGATATGTGGTTAGAAAAGGTGCAGGTAGGGGGTGGATGAGTTGAATCCATATACACAAGGCAAGTGGATGTTTCCTACATAGTTCCATGGATGTAATATCTAATAAAACTTTAGGCCAAATTTAGATCTTAAGATTAGGTAAAGTGGTGTTCAAGGGGGTTACCCCAATTAGAAGTACCATGTGGCTAGGTTTGATTGAAGGTACATGGATGTAAATATAGTGATGATGTCAGATTGGAAGCACATAAAGTAAGATAAAAAATTGAGATGTGGGAAAAGAGGTAAGAGTCAAGAGACATATGTCTACATGAGCCAAGGATGAGAGGATAAGAAGAAAAACATGGTGTGTCTTCATTTGGTAAGGACAAAAAAAAACCTAAGGTTAGATCGACTTAAAGAACAAAATCCTTCTGAATACATCACATTGGCATGCATTGATTGATAAAAAAGGTGTTTTGATCATATTGTGTCAAGTAAGCTCAAAATGGGTGATAGGGAGTGTGAAGGGAGTATTTGGAGAAGGACAAGATAAAAATAATACCCATGAAAAACATAAAAATACATCAAAGGAAGAAATGGATGCACTTTAAGAAATGAACCTACAAGATTTCATGCATTAAAGCAAGAGAGTGGAGGGCATGAGTAAGTAGACATGGATATGTATGTAGAAGTAATACAAACTGGTGACTGCACTCTAATGAGTGAGGATCTAGAGTGTGAATGGGAAAATATGAGGGAGATCCAACAAGGGATGATGTGAAGTTAGATAAGGAGATGGATGAAGTAATATTGATAAGATAGTGAGTTCATAGATAAATATTAAATTAGATAAGGATGGTAGAATCCAAACATGGATAAGGAGGGGAAAAAGATCATGAATCATAAGTAACATCATTAAGGAGGATGAGAAAAATGAAATTAAATGGAGAAAGGAGAATAAAAATAAAGGGTAGAAGATGGGGGTGTAAGGAATGTACTAAAAAATAATAGATTAGGGAATTAAAAAGGAAGGGGAGAGAAGGTTAGCAAACATGAAGGGGAAAGGTAGAATTAGAAATATGGTAGGCCAAGAAAGAATTAAAAATGGGTCTAAAAGAGACCAAGGAGAAAATAGTTTGGTGATGAAAATGAAAAATAAGAAACACACGAAAGAAAAGGAAAAAGGAGTGGAATGAGGACACAAAATGGATGATAGGAGAGTGAAGAAGGAGGTGGTATCATGACCAACTAAGTATGGATAGGAGCAATGATGATAGGCAAGAAGAGAAACAATGAATTAAATTAGATGGTGGTGTTGGAGATAATAATGGGATGGAAGATGGGAAATGGGATAAGAAAAATGAGGGGAAGCAAAGGATGGGTGGATAAGTAGTTAAAGAGATAAGGTAGGTGTCAATCAGCTTGTTAGAAGAGATTGACAAGCTAAATGGTGATTAGAAGAGGTTGATAGGATGAAAAGTGGTGAGGTGGTGAAGAAATAAGAGATAGAAAATGGAAAATGGATGAGAGGAAAGGGAATAAGTGAAGTATTATAGAAACACAATGAAAGGGAATGATATGAAAATAAGAGATGAAGATCAGGGATGATAAGAAAAAAAGGAAGGAATAAGTAAGGGGGTTGGCAAGGATATAAAGCACAGATACTCACACAGATGTAACATATAAGTGAATATAGAGATGGAAAGAAGAAAATGGGAATGAAAAGTGCAAAAGGTGGGAATAAATAAGAAGAAAAGGGCAATTATGAGAGGCTTCTCAAAGGATAAATACCCAATTAGAAGCTAGTTGTGGAGGGAAAAAAGAAGATAGAAAGGATGAAATAATGAAAATGAACCGAACAAGAAGAATAAAAAATAGAAAAGGTGGGAATAATGTAAAATCAAAATAAATTTATGGCATGCATAATAAAAAAAAGAGGGATGTAAAAAAATAGAAGAAATAGAAAGCATACAAGATGGAAAAGATGGGAAAGATGAAGAAAAAAACTAAGAAATGGAATGAAGGTGGTTTAGAAGTAATGAAAGATAAGTAAAAAGGTGGTAGAAGTGAAGATAAAGAGGTAAAAGTGTCCATTGATGTGCAAAGGAATAGTATGATATGGAATTAGTGAGGAAAAGAGAGTGATGAAGAGGGTATGACCAATTTCCAAGGGCAAGGGGAAATGATGAGGATGGAGAAAGAAGAAAATAGAGATAGAGGGAAAGGTTGGTAAGAAGTAGAGAGAGAGACAAGAAATATAAAAACTGGGTGGGGGAGTGAGAAATAAAGCAAGAACAATAAATGCAAAGAAAGGTGATGGGGAGGCCAACAAAGTAGAGTAGATGGTGGCTTTATAGAAGATAAGAAAGGCAGATGAGGAAGGTTGTAAATCCCTATTTTAAAAGAGATTGACAAGCTGGAGGTAGGGAGATGGTGAAGAGATAGGTAGAGAAGTGGAGGAAGAGATTTTAGGTGAGAATGGAAAATAAAATGAGGGATGTGGCTGAGCTACCATTAGTAACTAAGCATTGTCTACATAGTCTAAAAAGACCTCAGGCCAATGTATTTCTCCCAAAAATGGGGGAAAAATAAATAATAAGTATTAGATGATGATAAAATATAAGGATGCTAAGAAAAATTCAAATGTTCTCTGATGTAGGATGCCCTAAGTAAGAGGGTCTTGTTAGAAATGGAAATTAGTAAGAAGAAAGAGGGGATGGTAATTAGTTATTAGTGGCTAAGCTACCCTTAAGTAGTACCTACACAATCCATGGACATCAGGCCAATGTAGTTCAACAAGCGGTGTTCATATGGGTTTCCCAAATTTTATGTACCATATGGATTAGGTTGGGTTAAAGGTTGGAAAAAAAAGGAAAGCTCCAAAGGGTAGAGAAGGTGACAACAAGGGTAGAAGAAAGGTTGGGCACTAAAGAATAAATAGGGGCACAAAAAGCAAAAAAAATTGTGAATCCCAAGGTCATGTAAAGATAAGGTTGTCATGATTGATAAAAATAAAGGTCAATGCTAAGGGACAAGTGACCAGTGTATCACATGACAATAATTGCAACTAGATACACTTGTTAGTATCTTAGATAGGGTGTTTTTATGGGTATTCAAATTTTAAAGTGCTCCTATAGAAAACACAAGTGGGTCAAGTAAGTGAGAGGTGGCATAAATTCAAACATGGTCAACATGGCAATGTTATCATTTTAGTCAAAAGACCAGGTAAAAGTTGTCACAGAACATGCATAAGTTAGGCTAAAAAGGACCAATGAAAAGGTGATGAGGTGATCAGGGTGGGTGTTTATCATATATTTCTCATAAAATAGTGAGAGCATATGGAAAATGTGCTCACATAATGATGAGGGTAGTGACTAGTGAATAATGAATAGTTATCATAATGATCCCACACTCATTAGGAAGATAAAGTATAGGTTGGTAGGGTGGGATAAATAAGGGCTTAACACAATGTGAAATACTATTAAATGCCCATCAATGGAGCTAATACAAAAAATATGTGCCTTTGTGAGGAGGATATACCTTCTAAAATTGTGTGAGGGTATAAGCATAGTGATGGCATCTATCACTACCAGCCAAGTTTTAGAAGATGAGTGTCTATCAAGATCTGCATAGTCTCGATGGTAAAAGGTCTTCATCACTATGAGCTAAGTTTTATGGGAAGTAGATAAGGAATGACTTTAAAATAATTTATTTGATGTCTAAGTAGATTCTATGATGTAGAAAATCAGCAACATGATGAGTGATAGAGGATGGACTATGCCTTACTCAAGAGTTGCATGGCTAGTTTGAGCAAAAGGTGTCCATGTCTACATCCTCTATCATAGTACCTTATAACCAATTAATTTTGGTTCCACTTAGATTAGGCCTTGCCTATAGGTAAATATGTGGTCTAGGATATTGGTTATATAGCTAGATAAGATGGGGGAGTTTTTATAGTGGTAAGTATCTGGAAGTTGTCAACACTAGCAATAGTGGCAGTTTCAAAGGCATGACCATTACTACAGCCCATGGCTAGAAGCCAATTTACATCAATCAAGGAAAAGGTGATAATAACACAAAATACCACCAAGCCCATAAGTACCACAAGATGATAAATCAAGAAAAGATATCAGATGTGGATCAAATTATAATGGTGATAAAAATATATCATGATGGTGCATAATGACTTTATCAAGATGACCAATAGGATCGATGGCTTTTTGTCCATATAAAAAGGTAAGTAGACATGAAAATTTCAAGAGGGAATAATGTTCAAGGGAATCAATGACATCATAATACCCTCCCCATTGATGGAATGGATAATCATGTCAGTGAGAAATAATAGTCAAGAATTCTATTTAAAGAATCATGTTAAGAATGAATGCCCATCATAAAGTTGATTGGTTATGCAGGTTGTTGATAGTGTAGAGAACTACAAAAGGTTGAATATGGTGAATAATGAGAATAATGTCAAAGATTATTAGTAACCCCCATGACCCAAAATAATCTACATGATTAATGTGCATATCTACCAGATACTGCAACATGTAATGGTGGCAATGGAAGTGTTGTTAAACTAACAACAAGAGAAAATGCACCCATGGCTTGAGATCAAGCCTGAACTCTTACTTTCTCATTAGTGAAGAAGGTGAGAATTTTAATATATAATATGTAGGGATAGAAAACATAACCCTCCACTAGTACATGGAGGGAATCCTCATTATCTAAGGTGATGGACAGTGAGGCAACGATAGGCATTACACATGCAACTAGAACAATTAGAGTAGAGGGAGGAAATCACTATGGCAACTGAGCAAGGTGAAAGACCTAGAGCAGAATATGATTCCTATCCTATGGATAAAATGGGGAAGAGGGGAATATAATATGCCCCCCAATAATGGTTGATATAGGGAATGTTGTTGAGGCTATCTCAACAAGCAATCAACAAGGAGGTTGTCTCAACACAAATATAGAGTCATTGGATAATCAACGTAATGCCTAAGTAGTAAAGTGATGTATGTATGCACCTTAGGCAATGTGTGTGTAATATGATTACTTTGTATGTGTTGTGAAACACCTCATTCCCTAAATAAAATATTTTAGAGTTTGTTGCTATTATGGTTATGTGAATAGTCATAATTATGGTTGTTAGAATCTTTCTTAAGGTAATACATATAAGGTAAGGCAAGGAACAACATTGGATGGTAAATTGAATATTATAATCAAGATATAACTATCATAATGAGAATATCAACTAAATACATTAAGATAAGAAGAGGGCACGGTGCTTCTTCTTTGATAAGCACTAAAAATAAACCCAAAGTGGGATTTGCTTAATGAACATAAGCCCTTCAAATGCTTCACATGAGTGGTCATTAGTTGGTTGAAAGGTGTCTTATCCACATAAGGTTAAGTAATCTCAAGAATCCCTTCCATATAGTTTAAAGGGGATATGGATGAAAATGGAACCCTATTGTGAGACTAGCATGCCTCTTTTATAGGTACCTAAAGATTCAGTTATAGATAAGTCTTGCCAAAATTATGTAGACTGATCGATGTGGGAAGTCTAATTTTGAAATTTTATTATGTATTCCACCTTAATATGATGTTTGAGAGTAAATTATAATTTATTCTCATTTGATTTTATTTTGATAATGTGTATCTTGTTATATTATTGTCTGGTGAAGTTGATCGATGCAAGAAGCTTCTAAGAAATTGCGACAATTTCTGACAAATGCTTGACTTAGCCATCCTTCAAGGGAATGGTCTAAGTTTATATGATTTGTTTAATGATTTTCATATTTGTCCTTCAAGGGAGTAGTCTACCTTATATTTAGCAATTTCAAATAAATTTTGAATAGTTATCCTTTAAGGGAATAGTCTGTGAATGCTAGGAATGACCCATGATTGCTAGTGATAGGAATTATGTTATTTTTATCTTATTTTTCTTGGTATAGACGTTTTTAGGCTAGCTTAATGGCTCACCTTTATGAAGGCAAAACTAGAAGCATATTAAGTTAGATTAGGTGTTAAAAGGATTTAGCTGACAATGATAATGGGAATCCATCCTAAAAAGGGGTGGAAAGTACCATGAGAATCATGTCATGGGTAGAGCCATGATACCCATTATTCAAGATAAGGTTATATCAGTGATACATAATCACATGATTTAGTGTTAATTAGTTACCCATAAAATAGGGAGATGAATGTAGGTGGATAGTAAAGAATGATCTTAATCTAAATAAAAGGTAGACTTGATCTTAACAAAATAATGGTATCAAATATGAAGCATTGAGGGTCTCAGGTTCTAGGTGTCCTTCAAGAAAAGATAACTGATAAGATCCTAATCCATACTTATGGGTTATGATATAATTTCCAAGTTAATTAAAAGAAAACTTGCCTTGCTTACTTTTCTCCATATTGGTGACATGCTAATTTTCCTTTAGGATGAGGTCTCTAATATTGAATTCATGTACTTTGAAGTGTTTGTTATAGGCATGCTTGATACACTTTTGATAGATATAGAGGTGGGTAAGGGATGTTAAATGATGCTTTTCAAGTAGCTGAAATTGAGTTAAATGATGTTGATGATAATCATCATCAGAAATAAGGTCTTTTAAAGATATATGAAGAGAGGGAATTTGGATTCCAAGAGGTAAGATATAATTTTTTCCAAACACAAGGAAAAAAGGTGTAGTACCTATAGCGGTTCTAATACTAGTCCTGACTTGAAGCACTAACTACCTTGGTTAGTATTTTTTTGAGGGTTTTGTTAGAAGCTTCTACTTGTCCATTCACTTGTGGATGGTAAGCTAAGGAAAATCTTAACTTGATGTCAAATGCATCACAAATACCTTAGACTTGTTGGTTCTTAAAATATTTTCAATTATTAGTGATGATCTTATGGGGAACACTGAAATGATAGATGATATGGTGATTGATGAAGTTGACTATCTTATCGACCTTGGTTATCATGAGAGGAATAGCTTCTACCCACTTGGTGAAATATTGGGTATTTTTGATGATGGTGTTATACTATTGGGAAGAATGAGGATTGATTTCCCCAACGAGATTGAGTCCCTATTATGAGAAAGTCCAAAAGTCTTTGGATACTTGGAGGCCATTACTCAGCACATGATGTAAATTAGCATGTTGTTGACATTTAACACACTTATTTACATAATCACAATATTCTTGGTTGAGTATGGTTCAATAGTATCCAGGTGAAGGATATGTTTAGTGATATCTAGACTACTAAAGTGTCTCCCATAGATCCCATCATGTGTTTCCTTGATAGCATGAGAATCTTCATGGCTATATAGGTAATGGAAAAGGAGACCATCAAAACCACATTTGTAAAGGATTCCCCCTAGTAGGGTGTAATGAGAGGTACTTTTAATAAAGTCTCTTTGAGAATTCTTAGAGAGGTTGGGAGGAATGATGTTGATGTTCCACTAGTCAAAGGTTTGTTAGTACCAAATGTCTGATGGGGATTCCTCCACACTACAAATGTTAGGGAGGTCAGATTGGTTATAAGAGGGTGTGGTAAAATGATGAATGGTGACATATTTTAGAATTATAAGGCTGAGAAGGGATTTGGAAAGCAAGGGAAGCCATTGTATCATTGAATTTGTTGGTAGATCAAGGAATAAATATGATATGATAATGATCAAATGATGCTAAGAGTACATCTAATAGCTATTTGTACTTTTACAAGACATCATTCTTAAATTGATAGGATCTATTAACCTAGTTGACCACAAGCTTGGAATCACCAAAGAAATTTATGGTTTTAATTCCTAGGGATAAAGTCATTTGGAGACCTATGACTAGGGTTTTATACTTACTCATATTGTTGGTACACTTGAAATCAAGTTTGAATGAAAGGGGAATGGGTTCACCATCAAGGATAACGAGAATGACTTTGGCACCCCCACCTCATTAGTACTTTGAGACATTGAAGAACATAGTCATTTAGTATGTTATGTCCTCTTAGGAAAGAGTAGAAATGGATTCATCTAGAAATGAAAGAGGAAGTGGTTGGTTTTTTGGTAAAGGAGCTTTGGACAAATGGTTGGCAATGGTTTTCCCTTTAATCAACTTCTACTAGAGGAACTCAAGGTCAAACTCAATAAGGATCATGAACCACTTAACTATACACTAGTTTTGGTATGGTTTAGAGTGCATATACTTGAGTGGGTCAATATTAGTGATGATAAAGGTTTTATGATTGAGAAAATAATGGTGAAATTTAGAAGCCATAAAGACTAAGGCAAGGAAAAGTTTCTTAGTATGGGTGTACTGAGTCTCATACTCTATAAGTGTTAGACTTATATATTAGATAGCCTATTCCTTATTTTGTTTATAATGGTCAGTGAGCATTGCCCCTAGGGAATGGTCAGTGATGGATATGTAAAGGTAGAAGGGTTGATCCTATTTAGGAGGGATAATAACTAGTGGAGAAAGGAGATATTCTTTGAGTGAATCAAAGGCTTTTTGGTAGTCCTTAGTCCACTTAAAAGAGGTATATTTCCTAATAATATGGTAAAAGGGTTGACATCTATTTGATAATTGAGAGATGAAGTGACAGATGGATTGGAGCTTCCCCTATAGGCTGTGGAGTTACTTAGGGTGGGTTGGAGGCAGCATTTCAAGAATTGCTTTGACTTTGGCAGGATCTACTTTGATTCCTCAAAGAGAGATGATAAATCTAAGTTTTCTTGAAAGGACACCAAAAACACATTTCTTGGGGTTTATTTAGACATGGAAATGCAATAGGAACTTGAAGATAATTTTGAGAACTTTTAGATGATCTTTGTGAGATTTACATTTTCCCAATAGATCATCAACATAGTCCTCTATGATGGCACAGATGAGATCATAGAATATGTAGATCATGGCTCATTATTAGGTTATGCTAGCATTATGTAGGCCAAATGACATGACCCTATATAAAAAGGTTCCCCAAGGGGTGGTAAAAGAAGTTTTATGTTGATCTTTGGGAACAATTAAGATCTAATTATATCCCAAGAAACCATCTATGAGAGATAACATCTTGTGGCCAACTATAAGGTCAACAAGAGTGGATGCTAGGTAAAGAGAAGTCATCCTTTAGACAATAAGGGTTGAGGTCACAAAAATTTATATAGAGATGAATTCCTTTGGTAGATTTGGTAATGGGAATGATGTTAGAAACCCATTGGGGATAGTCAATGGGTTAGATGAAATTGATAGATAAGAGGCATTGAAGCTCTTCCTTGATTAGAAGGGCAATGTGAGGGTGCATCCTATGAATGTTTTGATGAACAAGCTTAGAATCAAGATGAGTGATAATGTTATAGAGGGAAATATAAGGATCAATTCTAGGTATATCCTAATAGGACCAAGCAAATGATATGCTTTGGTCACAAAGGAAAGAAGGGTAATCTTGTTGTTCTATGAAATTCAATGATTGACCTATTTTGATAATATGGGGGTTATCTTGAGTACCTAAGCTAACATCAATAGTGGATTCATTCAACATGGTTTGGTTTTTAAGAGGAAGGGATTTGTAGATAGAAGAATCCCCTACACTAAAGTAGGTGAGAATGGAAGCACCATCCTAATGTTGAATAATGTTAATGGTAAGAGAGTCTTTCTCTATCATATTAAGATGGGTCAAAGGGATGGTGACAGTTACCCCCTTCTTTTGATAAGTCAAGGTTCCAAAGGTGATCATGCTGATGAAAAAAATTGGGTGGGATGGTGTCATCATCCTCACATGAAAGTGGAGGTGAGGTTGGTGAGGAAAGGGTATCCCTCTTAACAATGATGATGGCAGGTAGTTTGGGTTACTTCTTATTGGGTAGGATGAAATTAAGGCCATGCATCTCATGAAGTTTATTTCTCTTAATGGTGACCATCTCATGTAGACCTTACTCATATCTTCTAAGGCCAAAGCTTTTCCAAGTATACCAATGAAGGTATGTTCTGGCAAAGCTTAGTTTATATAGGTAATATAAACCAATGATAAATGGCCAAGGTGAGAAAGGGGTGATAAAAGCATCAAGGGGTTTGTTGAGTCCCCCATAGACAAAATGGGTCTGACAATTGGGAGGTCCAAAAGGAATGATAGTTCTATTATTAGGGTCATATCTTGACTGGTTGGTGAGTTTCGCATACTCATGAGGAGTAGGGAATGTGTTAAAAACTAAAAATTTATACTCCCCTAATGAGATATGTTGGAACATATATTTTAAGGGTTATTCTATGGGGATTTGTGAAGAATGGATGGATGATCTAGTTGATGCTTCATTGATGGATAACTATTGGGGTGTAACTATTGAAGGTGTGTTATATGGGGGTATGAGGACATCATTAAGGGGATAGTTCATGTTACATGTTGAGAAAGGACTTGGGTCTACTTGCATGGTGATGACCTAGCCTTCATGCTTAAATTTGATGCAATGATGGAGGGTAGAGGTAACACATGCTATGGAATGAATCCAAGGTCATCCAAACATGATGTTGTATTAGAATTTACCTTCCATAACATAGAATATTTTTGGGAGTGTGTGATTTCCCACATAGATATGAAGGATGATAGTTCCCAAGGTAGTGGCCATGGTATCATTTAAGGAGTGAAGGATAGTCAAGGATTCAGACATGACATTGTCTAAAAGGTTGAGTTGGTTGTAGGTGTGAGAGGAGATGATATTAATGATAGCTCCCCCATCAATCATAACCCATTTAATATATATTTGGCTAATTTAATTTGTAATAAAAATTGGGGAATCTAGGTCCTCATGGTAAATGGAAGGTATTTTTAAATCCTTGAAGGTGATAAGGTTAGAAATTTGAAGCACACCAACAAATTTCATTAAAGGTTAAGGGTCATCAGGTTAGACCTCGATGGATTGAAAAGCCTCTATGAGTACTTGGTAGTGATGGGGAGAGGTAGAGATCAACTCATACAAGCTCATTTTTGTTGGGGTCTAATGAAACTTCTTGAGGATAACTCTCTGGATAGATATTTCATGAGGGTTAGATTGAGGGGCACCTAAAATAGACACCTTATGTTTGGTTGAAGATGGATATGGTTGGGTATGGGTTGGTTAGGAGTCTAAAGAGGATTAAGTCTAAGGAATAGACACCTTAGCCTTTCTTTTATCCTTTTATTGTGATATAGTGACCACATTGATAGTATGGATAGAAGGAGAGGTTGAGGTAGTAGAGTGATCATCCTTAGGTGAGAGTAGAGGAGTGGGTAAATGTTGGGTAGGTATGTTTGATGGTTGGGTTTGTATGGGTTCCATAGGAGTTTCATCTATTAATAGATCATCCTCATCATAAATCTAATGGATGAGTGTTTGGAGAGCTTTACAGTTATCTATATCATGTCCTAGTGTCCTATGGTATAATTAAATCAAGTTGTCATTAAACCATGATGGTTTTGGGCATGAAGTTTCAAAGGGTTTTATGGGTGGTAGGCTAAAGTAAAAGTTTTGCAACAAACTTTCCAGAAGGGTTGAATAGGATGCAATCAAAGGTGTTGGAGGTGATAGGTATTTTGTTTTAGAGGTTGTAGCCTTCTTAGAATCAGACTTCACTGTGGGAGTTATTAGTGGTGGAAGGGTTTTGGTAGTTGGTTTTAATTGGGATTGTTTAGTTATGATTAATTTGGATGTGGATGATTTAGAGGTGGAGGGCAAATGTTTAGTGATAGGTAAGAAGGTATAGTTAGACTTGTTAGTTAAGGATAATGGATAGTTTAATGATTTAGAGGTGGGTATAGGTGGTGAAAAAGGATAAGATTTAGAAGATGAAGAATAGGTGATAGGGATAGTATAGGGATGGGGTCTTAAGATAGAGGGAAAGAGGGAAGGAGGTGGTATGGATCTAGTTTGAGGTAGAGGTCTGGGTAACTCCTTCTTCTTGGTTGCTTTGGTTGGTGGTTTCTTTAGTGGACTAGATGGATTTAGGTCCAACTCTAAAGAGGGATGATTAAGACTAGGTGTAGGAAGTATTCATAATTCCTTGATAGGTTTGACAAGAAAATCATGAGATGTTTTGATAGGTTTGGGTAGAGGTGATTTAGATGGTTCTCCTATGGTTTTAATAGATCTAGTTGGGGTGATAGGAGAGGGCTTAGATACTTGGGTATTGGTTGTCTTAAGTGGTCCAGGGTTGGTTAGTTTAGTAGAAGTTTTAGATGGTTGGGTGGATATGTTAATAGGTTGGTCATTAGAATTGGTGGGCTAGTCTACCAAAGAAGGGATTAGAGGTCCTCATCTATTAATATAAGGGAGACCTAATTATTTATAAAAGGTGGCTCAATCCATGTCAGGGTTAGAGACAAATTATAATTTCTACACTAGCCTAGAGAAGGGTTAATAGGTTGGTTTGATTCCTTGAATGGTGGATCTAAAAGATAACCCCCTAGATGGAGACATAGGGATGGTAACCTTGTCCTCTTCCTTAATCAAAGGATGGAAGGTTAGGATAGGTGGTTCCTCTATAGGAGGAGTATAAATGAGGATTTCCTCCTCAAAAATTATTTCCATGAGAGTGGCAAGTTGCTTGGTAATTAGCGAGGAAGGTAGGATGTGTGTGTAGTCTAGTATGTCATATGAAGGGGAGGTTGGTGACTCCATTATCTTGATGAGTGTAGGAGGAAAGAGGGGTATTTCCTTGGTTTGGGTTCCCAAAAGGGGAGATCATAACTTTGCTTCCTCAAAAACTAGAGAGTGTGAGGGATAAGTAGGTTGGTGAGTGGGTTCTTTAGAAGAAAGTATGTCAAGAACCATATTAACAGTATGGGAATCATGAGAGCACTTGATGTTTTTTTCCTCATTCTTGGTAAGAGCATGTTTTGGGAAAGGTTACTTGAATATGTCAAGGGCTTGGTTTGGTAGTGCATTGAGGG
Organism: Torreya grandis; assembly: GCA_037957365.1. NCBI lineage: Eukaryota > Viridiplantae > Streptophyta > Pinopsida > Cupressales > Taxaceae > Torreya > Torreya grandis. The sequence goes on from JARHVA010000660.1 coordinate 1,966,866, forward strand.
TTGTCCAATGTAAGATCTCCCTTATCAAGGAGGGATTGTACAAGGTTCTAGAAGGTATTACACCTATTGATATCATGGCATATCATGTGATTGAAGGCACATGAATTATTTTGATTATACCAACTAGGTATAGGATGAGAAGAGTCAAATTATTGGGGTGGTTTAATAGGAGTAAGTTGAATGATATTAGCTTTTAGTAACTTCTCCAAGATAGAAGCATAAGATTCTCCAAGCAGAGTTAATTACTTTTGGTTGTTTCAAATTTGGTTCCTTGGGTTTTACTTTGAATAATTAGAAGAATTGGTTGGTATGTGGATGGTGGGGGAGTGTCTTTAATTAAAATTACTTTTGTGGTTATTTTTCCTTTAGTATTGTTATTGGTTGGGTTGTTTGGTTTGGAATAATAGGCCTCATTGGTTCTGTAGGTGGAGTTTTTGTTCTTCAATTTTAGCCCCCCTTCGTTAATGGCTCTATTATCTAGATTATGTGCCATGGTAAAAGCTTCATCAAAAATTCTAGAAGATTTGGACATGCATCATGGATGAGATATGTTTGGCACATGCTTGATTAAAGAGCTCTATGAGTTCAAATTGAGTCAAGGAAAAGTGAATTTGGTTAATTAGGCTCCTCTAATGAGCCACAAAATTGGCAACAGACTCATCCTCAAACTATCAGATGGAATAGAGGTCATTAATGGAAAATTTATTCGAGATGTTAATCAAAAAGTGATACAAGTAATTTTGGGCTAGTTCGGTGAAGGATAAGATGGAATGTTTGCATAAATCACTATACCAATCTAATGTCAGGCTGGCTAGAGACATGGAGAAAGTGTGGAGAAGAACAACATTATCATAAGAAATGAGATAAAAAGAATGCCTAAATTCCTTAAGGTGTTACTAGGGGTCCTCCTTACTTTTAAATTTTGAGAACTTGGGAAGTTCCCATTGGGGAGGATAAGGTCGGATAGTATAGATGGGTGAATGGGTTCATTACAAATTTGGTCATAAGATAAATTGTCATGAGCCTCCAAAATATATGATTCTAGATTAGACATTTTATCCATCACCATCTTAATCAAATTATCTTTATGTTGGGTAGCTACATAATTGGGTGATAGGTTCAGTTGAGGTTGGGTGGTTGTAATGTATGGATAAGACGTGGAAGGTTGAGAAGATGCCACATATTAGTATGTCGTCAGTGAAGGTTGGGATGAAATGGGTATGTATCCTTGTGGGTTAGGAACATATTGGTATGAAGATATATGGGTTTTTTGAGGTATTGAAATGGGTTGGTTTTGAGGTATGGTTGAAGTGGTCGGTTGAGGTTTAGTGGTAGTCTTTGTGCTAACAAGTGGAAGGGTAGAAGGTATGAAGAGTACCAAACTTTGGAGAGGGGTGGAAATTGGTGGTTTCATATAAAAAAGAGGAAGGATAGAAATAGGAGTATAAGTTACCCCCTATGGTATATGGAGTATAATTAACAAGAGGTAAGGTTGTCCCTACATTGGAAGTGTTGGTTGGTGTAGGATGGGTTTGGTTATATGTTGGAATGTTGGATTGGGTTTCGATGGTGGTAGTGGTTGGGATATTGGTAGATGAAGAGGATTTAGTGATAAAAGGTTGGGTGTAGATGATGCCAACCATAAGAGGGAGAGGCATGCCATATTATGGATCCATATGAGGAACCACAATAGTAGAGGTGTGGTGAGATAAGGTGTTTAGGTAGTGCTAGAAGGCCACATGTTTATTGTCATGAAAGGCCACAAAGTCTGCATCTCCTTGAGAAACTATTAGAGGCATGGTATAATGTGTGGAATAATGGGTATATCCCTCCACATATGAGGTGTAATCGATGGAGGAGGAAGAGGATGAAGAAGGCAGTTCTTGATTAGTTTGATTCCTCAACTAGAGTCGAGTAAAGACCATTTGAGAAATTGAAAGAAATGAAACTCATAACTCAAATAGATAGTAAAAAAAATACAAATATCTAAGGAAAACAATTAATACACTAAATTACATTAGCTATTAAGATATCTTTTATCTCACTCTTGTCTTATGCCTTATTTAGAATGTGTGAGGGAAGTTGGTTTGTAGAATAGGTCCTAAAAAGAAGTCTATGTTTGATTTTAGGTTGTGTTTAGGTGCTCAAGAGAGAAATATGTATTGGATTGGGTACATGAATTGGTACTTGGAGATTTCTCCCCTCACTTCATGGACCCACAACAAGTCTGATCACTTAGTCGATATACCATTTATCCAAAGTTTATACTTAGCTAGAGAATAAAGTAGGCTCTCCCCTTGATAATGACCTCCAAGTTGGATTGTCAGGAAAGGGTAAGGTTACTGCCAGGTGATGAAATCATAGTCAAGCCTTGTATCAAGTGTGTTTGATGTTTTATTATGAAATTATTTTGGTCTATGTAACATAAGTGAACTATGATTAATTATGATGTCTTTAATTAAGCTAGGTGATTTAAGACAAGCAAGCAAGCAATGTATGCATTGAATTTTAGACCCAAAGGAATTTTTTGATTTTTTTTTAATGAATACAGGAAAAAATATAATGCACCTAAATTAAGAATGAAAATTCAAGTCCTAATCCTAGGATGATTTCTTTTTTATTTTTATAAATGCAAGCAAGAAAATGACAAATTTTTTTACTTATTTTCTAAGAAAAAGAAACTAGAATTTATATTTTAAAGAAAAGAAAGAATGTTTAAATTTTATAAAATAATGAAACTAAATGACTCTTTTATAATTCAACTAAATTTCCTAAAACTATGAACTCAATAAAAACTCAAGGGTCCCACTGGGTGTGCCAAAATGTTTCTATGAAATTTTTACGTTTCTTAGTGTGAAGAGAAAGAAACTAGTTAATGGGTGTGGTAGGAATACCTAGTTAAAATTGCACGCATGAATGTATATGTCTATGGATAATTTCTCTTTAGCTTGGGAGGATGATTTACAAATAATAAATCACTTAAATAAAACTTTTTTGTTAGATAAGTAATTGGGTGGATTGCCTAGTGTGAGTTAGATCCTAGAAGCGAAAGCTTCCAAGGGGGATATCAATCCACCTACTTTAAATAATTAAGTTTTATATAAATAAAAAAATAAATTGCATTAAATAAATGAAATTAAATACAATAATTTTCTAGAAATATGACTAAAATATATCAATATTTTGATTAATACTAGTGCTGAAAATTGGTAAAGTTAAAGGTTGTGGTTTTTGGTTTGATTTTTCTTGAGACAAAGGGAAATAAAAAGTGTTTGGTTGGGGTTGGTAAATGTAAAAGGTAAAAAATGGTAAAGGGGTAAATGATGGTCAATAAATACAAAGGGTAAATGGTTAAGAGGTGAAAAGGACAAGGTTATGGTTGGTGGTTAAAATGGTGAAGAGGGTAAAGATGGCAAAGGGTAAATGATCAAAAGGATAAAAAATCAAAGGGTAAAAGGGTAAATGGTAAAGAAGAGAAGACGTTAAGGGGCTATAGGTATAGAGGTAAATAAAATAATATGTCCAAGGGGTTATGGTTTATAAGTCAAGAAAGAAGAGGTCAAAATGGTGAAGGTAAATTGAAATTACTAAATAAAATAATATTACCTCATGCTTCAAGATGAAGATGGTTGATGAAGATTTTATTGATGCTTTGTGATGGTTTACAATTTTGGTAGAGTTTCATTGCTTTAATATCCTCTCCTCCAAGATGAATGACCTCAAAAAATTGTAAGATAAATGCCTCTAACCAAAGACCTCCTTCCATGGGTGAAAGGGGGGTCATATTTATAGAATTTAATACCAAGAAACATGACAAAGCAAAAAATAGTGTAAATGTGGTGCCATTTTCCAAGTGGGTGGATAAGTAGGTTAAGAGGATAAGTGTGGTGGTATTCCCACTTCACAAAGTGTGTCTTCCACATTGATAAAGTGCCTCCCACTTTTATAATGTGTCCAAAATGGGTGGAGATAATGCCCATGGACCCAAATGAGTCCAAAATACTTTCCACTACCCACTTCTATCTTTTCCCCATGGGTGGGTAAGTCGTCATGAAGTAAAAATATGGTGGGATTATCACTTCATAAGTGTGTCTCCCACTTTGTAAGTGTGTCTAAAATAAGTGGATATCATGCCCATGTGTCTATATGGGTTCAAAATACCTTCCACTATCCACTTCTATCTTTTCCAAAAGCTCCCAACCAGTGGGAACCCCACTTTAGACACCATTTTGATGCATGAAGAAAAAAGATGATGTCAAATTATGGTCCCTTATGGAGAAATTTTGATGTCATTAAGCACAATTTGCAAGGGTCCCAAGTGTGGTATGATGTCCCACTTCAAGCCACCTTACTTTCAAGCCATGTCACTTGCCATATCACTATAGAGTCACCTACCATGTAACTATGAATAGTGGTATGACATGTCATCATGAATAGTGATAGTGAATAGTACTTGTGAATAGTGACTTGGAATAGAATTTTTGAATTGTACTATGTAAATAGTGATAGGTGAATAATGACTTGGTTAGGTTAAGAGGGTTGGGTTAAGGGTCAAGAAGGTTTAGGTGGTCCCTAGGGTGGGCTCGAGGCATTCAGACATCTAAAACTACTTGTGTGCAATTTTTTAGTATCTACAGTTCCTAACATTTGAGGTTTTTGGATATGCTTCAATAAATATCAAATGGTAATGTGTTGTTAAGAATACCTATTATATCTCCTTAAAGCCTAAAAAAGGAGTAAGGTGTAATTGATGTTCGGTTGACCTAATATATTTATTGAATCATTATTAAGTCATTATTTTTAATATTTTAAGACTTATGTATGGCTGATCTAAGAGATAAGAATGCATGGCCAATTAAGAAGGATATGATCAAGTGACTTGTATAAAAGTAAAGTAATTTAGGCCTATTTTTGTATGTTGAGAAAGTACAAGAGAAAAAGAGGATAAGTGAATGATATAAATCATTTGTTGGAAATATTAGGTCATTCAGACCATCAAAGATGTCATGAATATCTAACAAAGGTCTTACATATGAAGATTAAGGTCAAAAGACCTAATCAAGCCATTAAGAGGGCTAGTTAAGTGAAGAAGGTTGAAGGCTAGTTTTAGAGGGATAAAAGTGAGTGAAGTGCTAAAGGAAAATATCATCATATATTGTAGAAGCGATAATGGTTTCTAAAGATGATCAAGTGTATTAGGTAGCTGAGTTAGTGGTGAGTCATCTAGGGGGTTTGTGCCTCCTTACAATTAGATGTTTGCTAAAGTCTATATGAGTTGGTGCTAAGCTAGTTGGGGTTGGTGCTCCATATGAAGTGGGTGCTTCACTAAAGATTTATGTTTGTATTATAGGAATGTATTATATATACTTCATCAATGGTTTTTATTCCCCTTAAGGGTTTCCCACATATATGTTATGTTCATGTGTTTCATGATTTTATGATTTGGTGATTATACTTACTAAGTTGAACATGCTTGTTAGAATGGTTCATATATGATTAAGTGGAATTGAATGAAAAAAATTTAAGACTAATTCACCCATTCCTCAATAATCTTATTTATAATAGATTAGATATATCTTTTATAATAGTATGTGGCTCAATATTATTATCTTTACTCACATTATTAGAGAATTTTACATGGTATTAGATTGAGGAATTTTAGGTGTCCCAAGGGGTAACTCAAGATATTTAATAGTAAAACCACCTAATCTATGGATATGTCTAGGTTACATGTAAATAATAAATACCTTAGGAGGTTGAAAACCATATAGCAAGCTAAGATTTTCATGGAAAACTTAGAGGTAAGGGTCACCGAATATTTAACCCTTTTTAGAATAAAGGGTTAGGAGTAATAGGATATTCAATGGTGAGATAAACTACCCCTTAAATTAATATGATAAAATAATTTAATTTATGATGTTTAATTTTAGTGTTGAGTTATTAAAATACTAAATATAGAAAGTATAATGCCAAATAGTATTTTGATTGCACAATCATGAAGGGGAAATAATACTTAGATTATGCAATTATGTGTAGATAAATATGAGATGTACAAGTTTGTGAATAGGTTATCTAATGTTTAATAAATAGCTTTCAGATTCTATAAATATTCTTTCTAGCTAGTTGGTTACTTGTGTCACCTTGTAAACACTTGTGTCAACAATATTATATGAATCTTGATGCAATTATCATGTAATTTTTTTTTTATCAAGATGTGATTATTTGGTTATTATTGGGTCTTTTTTACCTTTCATATGATGTATTTGGATATCTCATATAAGATATGTATCACTATTTATATATCAACCCCTAGTTTTTACCTTATGCTAGCTTACCTTTCCAAAAAATGGGTTAGTAAGCTCATGATATTGAAATGACCTCAAAAAACCCTCTATCAATGAGTGTTGCCTACATATCCAATACTCTAAATAGGGTCTAAGACTTATGTATTTATCCCCTATATGTGGGAATTTGCTTGTATAAGTGTGAAATATACTATAAAGAAGATGAATGTAGTGATCTATCAAGTAACTTGATAAATATAGATGATGGGTTATCTTTTGAGTGCTTCAAACCTGTAATATGAATTTTCCTATTATTGATATGCAAATATGAATGAATAAAATATAATAACTTATTGTGAAATTACTTTATTTAACTTGAATATGTGTTTTCTTTGAAATTTTTAGATATCCAAATGAATTGACTTTAACTTTTATTTACACTCTCTTTTTAAATAATCCTCACAGAAGGGTTAATGACATTCTTAGGTCGACCCATACATCAAAATATTTGTAAATTTTAGTGTTTATATGGTAATTAAACTTGTGTTAGATCATGAATAGTATCATTGACACTATTTTCCTATCCCAAACCTATTTGTCCATGATGGAGGAAAGTTGTTGAGGTTTTGTAACTGACAGTGAAGGATATATATAATATTTTAGGCATTATATGGTTATAGGTGATATAGATAATCATAATAATTATGATTGGATTAATAATTAAATAATTATAACTAGTGATGTGGTGATTACAATCCTTTTGGCTAAAAATAAGGTCAAATTAAATGGTAAATCCTTGAGATATAATTGTCAAGTATACAAGACTAGGTTAACATATAAATCCAGATTTAAGAATCAATAGGAATAGGCTTAATTTTGTATTTATACCACATATTTTGAAAATATATATTGGCAGGGTTCAATAATACAAATGGGACAACCCATAGGATTATAAATATTTACAAATTAGATGAGTTTTAAGGACTAGATGATGCAAGTGTCTAGCGGGATAAGAGGTTGCTAAGGATCTAAAACTAATAGTGAAGAATATATATTAGGTTTTAAGTTTTTTATATAGTGAAATAGATCTAGGTCATCAAAAATTATTAGGTTGGACCATAATGTAAAAATTTAGGCACAATGATATGGTTAATGTGAGACTTTTAATATCAAGAAGGTCTAGAACTGAAGGGTAGAACCCTAATAGGTATTTGTCAAGTATGTAAAATTGGGATGATATATAAATCAGATTTTAATATATATTATAAATTAAACCTACACCCTAGAAGGAGGTTATTTGGGCCTACCTTCAAGGCTGGACTAATATGGGAATAGCCCAAGGCTATGGGTGACCTATGACTAGACTAGACCTCTAGTTTATGGGGTAAGATCCCTTGGTGAATCTATTTAAGATTAAGATCACTAAGAAATAATAAATTTAGGGTGAAAAGGGATAGATAATTCATAAAATAAACCTAGTTTAAGGGTGGTGATGCACTAATATGATCATTCATCCACTCAAATTGAACTCCTAACAACACTATTAAACCAATCATAAACTAAAGTACTATCTTAAAGAGTTATTATGAAATAATGTTTCACATATAGGTTTTATTAGGTAGCTAGATTATGAAGGTCATGAAAATAAGGTTTTTGATGAGGTACTTACCAATCATATCATAATTCAAACTCAATCACCAACACTCTTGCACACCATGTAACACACATAGCATACCTACTGACATCTAGGTGATACAAGGACCTACAGTGGGAAGAAAATATTCCACATATTCATATCAACAAGAATAACACATTATAAATAAATCATGAATAAGATACAATATTCCATTAACAACCTAATAGGTTCATCAAGTACAAAACCAAGTAGATTTTCCTCATACCTAGGTGAGGGATACAAATCAAGTACATAAGGGATGAATATATACAATGATCAGAAGAAATAAAGAGGTAAATATAGTGTGTAAGTATATATAATAGGTCATAATTACCACATCCCACTCATACTATAGCTACAAATAGTTACAACAGTCACTCAAACTCCTTCCATGCATAGGTCTTTAAATTAATGGTCTTGAATTAGCCCTTAGGCACTGAGGTGGAGTTGTGGAGGCTATAGTTGAATTTTTTAAGGCATTTCCACACCTAAAATGTTAAAATATATCTCCTTTTGTAGTTATAAACATGGATGTAGATCAATTAAGTTCCCCCTAACACCTAACAGACCATCTTTTCTTGCATGTTGACTAGGACAAGAGAAACTACTCCCATATCCCATTATGAGTATGAAGTTATTTTATCTACCCCTATCATAAATTAAATGGTGTAATAAATCTATGTTGACCCTCCTATCATTCCCTCAACACCAACTTTCATTTATCTTGGTTGACCAAGTAGGTCTACTATGCCTATTAGGCCTAGTTACTTGGTTGTTTGTGCTTGGTGGACATGAAATCTTATATTAGACCTTAAGATCATATGAATATGTGAGTTTTAGGTCTAAAACAACATCATATACCATAACATATTCCTTTATAAGTAGAAGACACCTGTAACCTTGCCAAACTAGGTGATTAGGTCACCTTCCCTTAACATCCACAGACTAACTATTTGGAGTAGACTTATAGAGGGAATTCCAAGTAGTTTTTTAGACAATTTATAACTTTAGAATATTAAAAAAGTCCTAAACTACCCCCTTTAATGAATTATAACCCCTTAATAAGATTTGTACCTTAATTTCTACTCAAAACCTTTAAAAAGTACCAAATTTTGATAATTTTGTCTAGAGTTTCTATAACCTAGTACCATGACCAGGGTCTCCTCTAAGTGTAATAGATGTTTCATTTTTTTATCAAGTCAATTAGGAGTGTTTTGTTTCCAAAATCTCAATTTTTCCCAAGTTAGGTATGTCATAGGGTTTAAGCAAGGTTTTGGAGGTCTACCATCTTAACAATGGTTCATAAAGATCAAACCTCCAATCCCAAACTTATGGTCATTGATGTTTATTCTATAGACCCCCATAAAAATTGTAAAAATATTTGGGTCCCATACAAATTTTTTGTTAATATATGAATATAAGATGTTGGACCTTGAACTCCTTGCAAGCTTTTTCGACATGTCTATAGTATTAACAATGATTCATAAAGGTGGGCCCCTAAAACCAAGTCTTTATTTCATGGATGTTGATTATATATGGGTTTCCAACTCTTAATAAAATAATTTTCCTTGATTCCCTTTATGTTGAGAGATACAAGTGTTGGAATATGTAGCTCGAGTTGACTATTTGGACTGTGTAACTAAAATGGGTCTTAAGACAAAATTTAGAATTATGTTGCATTCTCATACTTCAAAACTCGCTCATGGTTACTATAAAATCCTTATATAACTTTTAAATTCCCTATAATTTATTTGGGAAGGTCTTATCATGACTTAATGTGGCATGGGTTTGAGGCCTAAAAAATGACTTTAGGCCTAATGGCCTAGACTACCTCTCAAGCCATGAGTTACCTTTAGGCACTCACTGATGGAATTAAACTCCATCATAGCATCTTCTCCATTTGGTTTCAATTCTCTATAATTTCATTTATATTTTTTATCTTCATGTCTATTTCCATTTTCATGTGACTACTTATAGGTGACACTATCAACTTGAGTGTATGGGATTTGAGTACTAGACCAGCTAGGTTAGGAACATTGATAATCCTTACTCTCTTTCCATCATGCTGATGTAATTATAAACTCATTAATATTTCATCATAGTTTGGTGACATCCCATGGAATGAGTATATTTCAATTTATCCTATGCATATCTTCATATAGATAGGTCTAGGGTTTGTAAGAAGTTGTGCTTACATAGACCTAAGGTCCATATTGAGTGTCCTTCCACCTCGACTAGAGGCTTTTATCATTATAAAACATATCTATGCTTATATCACTTCCTCCTCAAATGTTTCCAACTCTAAGGGATCCTAAAAATATGAGGATGCCTTTAACTTCTATATAGGCTTGTTTGCATCAATTTTAGGTCTATTGGGCTTAGTAAGTCATTAGGATATTTCTCCACCAATATTAAATGGGATTAGTTTTAGGTGTAAGAGTTTGCTTCTCTTTTAGAGCTGAGTTGAAGGGTTGATATTTGTTTAAACCCTAATTTCCCATATATCATGTTTTGTATATCCTTATGATTATCTTTTAATTTTCTCACCTTTATATACCCCATTTCAAAAGTGATTATCCCATGTGCTTAGTCTACTTGAATGATTTGTGGTGGCTGAGTGATAGTTTACATTGTAGGATAGACTGAGGGTAGAGATGGTTAGTGAATAGGAACATGATGAATATGGGATAAAGTTATATATCCTATATTAAATGTTTTTCTTATGTATATGCCTCTTATACAAATTCAATACTATTTATAGCACTAACAAAGAATTTCACATCACAATACAATAGTCATATTAGAGATATAACCATGAAGAGGTCATTTAGTTTGAGGGTGATTCAATTGAGTGTATGGGAAGTTATATGAGGCTTTAAATTATTCAAGGGACCTATCAACAACATAAAAAATCATCAACACTTCCATCATATACACCAAAGACCTGACAACCTAAGAAACTCAATCTATAGTCTGCAAATGGAGAACATGAATATTTTCTTGCTCTCAAACCCCCACACATTTGATATAGGGGTGGAGGGTGATGGATATGAGATATGAGGACTCATAAAAAACACATCAATCATTACTTCTCAAAAACACTCTATAGATTCACCAAAACCATTACCATTTTAACCCCCTAAAAGCTTATCTAGATTGTCAAGGAGCTTGATGGAGAGAGAGAAATAGTATTGGGAATGTTTTGCATATTTTGACCTTGAAAATCCTCTGATACATCTAACATGATCCCACCTACAATAAATGACCCCTTCTATATAAACCTGATCATATAAGTCCATATAACATACTAAAACACTTCAATACTATCTTTTTCCTACAATTACTCCATGTTTAAAGTCTTAAACCACCATTAAAGGGTACAGAGAGGAAAAACACAAGTCAAATGTCATTTTTAAACTAGATTTAAAATAGGGGGAGCTAAAGAGGCACATTTTCCCATATGTGGGACCTAATTGATGAGTGGGGAGGTTGATTTTATTGAAAGATAAACCTTTGAAATCTATAAAACACCTAGTGATGGATTAGGGACATTTTTAAGACCTTTATTAAATAATGAGAAACTTGAAATATCACCCTTTCCAAAGATTTTATAGTGAATTTGACCAATATGAGGTGATTATGACTTAAGGGGGATTATGAATGAGTAAAATTTCTTGAATGGATAAACCATGAACAATGGAATTGAACATAATAATAGACCTTCATATTATGACCTTAAACAAGGTTTGAAACACTTACATCCTTCCAATAGAGGTTTATCTTCAAGAAATGGAATACAATGGGTCTAAAATAATAAGGATTAGAAACCTTAATTTTTTCAAACTACCTTAATTTCTGCTAGGAGACCCTACTCTTGCCAAACACTATTTAGACCATCCTTATAGACCTCCAAAGCACTTGACACTCTCTTTCTCACTCAAGAATAACAATGACCACTCTCACATAACCAAATAAACCTAAAAATAGATATGACATGTGATTATCTCTGTAGTAGATTCTAACACAATATAAAACCTTAATTAATGCTAACAATGTTAAAACTGAGACCAAATAACACATCACCATGCAAGAGATCACCTTGTGCAAGCTTAGGTGTGTGTCATGTAAATTTTTTAGTTGTATGGGTTGTAATTTAGCTTGGGAGGCCAAATTTCCAACATTTTTGGTAACTAATAGGGGTTTACTAGCCTACTGGTCAAGATAACCCACTCACTTTTCTTAACAATGATGACTCATATATGACATCATGACTTATATGACCATATTCTTTGACTTCTAAACTAACCTATAACTGAATGAAACCTCTTAGTATATATATATATATATATATATATATATATAACACAAAGGACACCAAATCACACAATAAGAAAGTAACACTTAAAATGCCTAAAAGGACACCAAAACAACAAGTTAGCAGACCCCCACACTTATGTTGACACTTATTAAAAACAAGACAAAAATACTAGAAACAAATAAATATAACACACTCCCTTTCTCCTCCATTATCAAAATGGAATATTATTTGATAAATTTGGCTCTATGAGTTTTGATTTCCATGTCTAACTGGAGTCCAATCATGTATTGTTCACTGAATGAGGTCTTCCACTTGTAGCTAGGGACATTTTCATGTTCATGGCCTCTTGGGAGAGAATTTGGACCTTATTGATTCACTCTTGCATGAATAAATTATCTATATGATTCAATCAACCAATAATAATCATCTCATATATGTATACCTTATATGATCAACCTCATCTTTGCCTCAGTCATATACCACTTTTCATCAAGTTGAATAGTTTGAAGTGGTTTTCATGGCATGGCTATAAGGTTGGTTTCAAATAGATATGTATATTTTTTCATGACTACTTGAGGCCATTTAAATTCAATTCCACCCTCCTAGAGTGAAGAAACCTTTCCATATGGGGTGAGGAGTTGATAACCTTTCTTGAAAATATGAAATAAGTCATCTTCTCTTGAAATAGTTCCTTGAAGAGGAATAGTTGAAGGGATACCTTAGTTTTATTTGTTAAGACCATTATCCTTAGTCTAATCTTGATCATAGCATGTTTCAATAAGGTTTTAACCTAACTCAATGATGAAAAATAATCCTATTGATTAGTTCTCACCTAGCTGAAGTATGATTGGACTCTCTTCAAGTTGAATAGTAGTAGATGCAAGAGTAAGCATATCATGGTTTGAAATGTCACTTTCTTAATCATTTTCATTGGGTTTTAAGTCATTTTATACCTTCTCTAATTGGTTACTTGAATTTTCTTCATCCATAATAATAACTTGGTCAGTTTGAAAGTCCTCTAAGTTATCTTATTCATCAACCTCAATGACTAGTATACACCTTTCTTCTATAACTATTGGATGTTTTTAGGGATTTTCATGATGAAGGTCAGTTATCATGTCATCAAATAGTTCATAAAATTCATCTTCTTCTTTATCATTAAATATGAATTCCTTTTGAGGTTTTTCATACCCTTGCATCCCATCCTCTTCTACATTTTTTAAGGGTAAATTATGTTCCTCCTTACCAAGAGGTGTCCGAATTAAATGCTCCTCTTCAAGTTCAATCAAGTCACCTCCATCAAATAACATATTAACTTGGTCCTCTTCACTTATCTCCTCAATGATAGTATCATTCTCAAGTAGTGGAATTGGAGACCCTTGGAATGACTTTAGGATATAAGTCATGTATGTATCATTTCCCTCATTAAACTATGTACTCCTAACAACCATTGCCTCTTCTTTATTATCCATATTTATTTAAATGGATTTCCATGAGTGAAAGGCCTTGGACTCTTGAATGATCACAAAATTATCCTCCACTTTAACACTTTGGCTTATGTTTGACTGATCTTTTCTAATCTAAATTAAAACTAAATATGCAAACTAACTAATCTAAATCTACCTAAGTCTAACTCTAAGAAATTAATTAAAAAAGACCAATATAATAAATTAATTAAATAAAAATAGAAATAAAGAGAAAGTAAAAGTAAAAGTAAATATATTAAAACTAAAGGAAATTAGATTAAACTAGACTAAAATCAATGTCAATATAAAGTACAATATAGTTAAAACCTACAAGTCTCAATAAAGAGAGTAATCTTATCAAAATAGATCAATATTGTTTGAGAAACCAATGTCTTTATTTGAAAAATATCTTGAGAGATAACTTTTACAATCAAATAGATCAATAAAATATCATGAACAATGAAGTTTTCATCATTATTTGGGTTGAATACTTGGATTTTGCACATAGGAATACAAGTAGTAATCATAAAAAGATGTTAAACTTGACAAAATTCATATAATATGTTATAAATGATAATATAAAACTAGATATGCGTATGTTTCTTAAGCAATTTAATCAATCATCAGAGAAAGTACCATTGGGTCTATCTGCAAAAGTCATACTATCTTAGAGAAGTTGCATAGAAGAGAGAGATAAATGATTGACTTCATAATGCATAAGTATTCAATACCTATGTTGTTCCTCCTCTTCAAATGAACCCTTGATCTCCTTTTATGCTTCAAATTTGGTTGGAAAATAAATTGTAACTAACATTAGTTAGTTACTAGTTGAACTTAACTAATTGACTTTTAAAAAATTAATTAATATACATAGTTATTAATTAAGACTTAAAAGTCTTAATATATCAATTATTTGATTATAGACCAAGTACTTCCTAACAGGTGGGATTTAATTAGTTAATAATAAAATAAAATAACATATTTCAATAAATAAATAGATAAATCAAAGTCAATGAAATTCATATTTATATTAAAACCATAATACATATTTCAAAAAATTACTTAGCCATATATATATATATATATCAAAAAAATTAAATATGTTGCACTTTCAACATATCCATCCAGAATATTAAAAATCTAAAATAAAAAGTATCAATTCTGAAAGTATAGAGTTCTAACAACTAAAAGATCACCTGATAAAATGAAAATTTATCCTACTGGCATCTAATAATCATCAGAATTAGAAAGGACCTCAATTACTAGCTTTCCCTACTCATTCACACACTCATTGTATTCCATCTCAACTACTAGAAGATGAACTATTTTTAGTCTTGTGTCACTTGTGGGATCATCCACCTCGAGATTAATTTGTTTGAGAACTCTGACTTCAACTGGAGTGTCTTTATCAAACTAGCTATCTAATTGTTTATCTAAAGTAGTTAGATGAATTCCAAGATTGTGTTTCCTATAACTTGAAATAGGTTCCTTCAAAATTAACTTTATGCACACTAAGATAACATATCTCTTAGATGGTGAGGGTTCATTATAAATAGAAGGCATGGAAAGATTAACAAAGTTCTTGGCATGGGATAATTTAATGTCTAGCTAAGTGGCTTCACTAACCTATTATGGCTCACTAATATAGTGAATTATTTTAGGGGTAGAAAACTAAACTAGCAACTATTTTAGATATTTTTGAAATCAGTGAGAGGAACAACTATGAGAATGTGACCTAGCATGAAATCTATGGCCATGAAATCCTCTATTACCCTTAGGATTTATAGGATTGAAAGGAAAATTATTCAATACATTCTAGAACTCAAGGTCAGTAGCATCAAAGTGGATTGACATCCTAACATCCCTATTAGCATACCTAGGGCTAAATATCTTAGCCATAAAACCTCCCCTTAGAAATTATTTATTCATGTTTTCTTGATTCACATTTTCTAAATCTTGATCGTGACCTCTATTATCATTACTTCTACTTGATCTTGGTTGATCTTAGCTTGACATCCTATCCATTTGAAATATATTCAAAAATTGATTATTTATTATTGAAAAATCAACATGCATTTATTCACTATGAAACCAAACTATATCTATAAAATCTAACCACAGTCACCTATAAAATTCCATTATTAGTAAAATAATCTTTACTCTATTTATTGACTACAACAAACTAAATTGTTACAACTATATCAAATATCATTACAATATTCCATTGATTTCATAAAAATATCCTTTAAAACTGACTAAACTTTTAAAATAAAATTATATTTTCATGATTTTATTTTAAAAATATCTCGACATATCTTTATGAATTTTTTATTTTTCATTGTATCAAAATTATTTGAGAATATAAACTGAACCAATTCTCATAATTGGAAGCAATATTTCCACAAAGTCCTATTCATGAAATGTATTTTTCAAACTACAAACCATGTATCTTTTCTCAATTTGACAAAGAAATTAAACCATCATAACCTTTTCCATCTCATTATTATAAATTGAAATCCATCTTAATACAATATTCTAAAACTTTCAACAGTGTGACTGCCCTTTAAAATGAAACTAGAATATTATAGATTGTATTCTATTTCAATATATATGTCAAAACCTTAATAAAATAACAAACTGAGAATTTTGTGAAATAATTTGTTTTGAAACATCAAGTTTAAACCATTTTTAAACCATTAAATCTCATGTAACCATCACCAAAAAATCACAATGAATCATTCTATTTTTACATGATTTCAAAACTAAAGAAAACACCAAATAATAGTCTTTCAAAAAAACTTATCAATCACTTTTCACTATTATAAATTTTTAAAACTTGACAAAAAAACCCAAACATATCCATTTGTATTAATAAGATACATGCAACTAAAAAAAAATTCATGAAGATATTTCCAGAACATTCCATCACATAATACTAAAAAAAAATTGAATCCATTAGAATTTCAAAATATCATATAAAACTTCAAACTTATATGAAACTTTATGGCTTCAAAATACTTGAAAACCCCACATTTATTATAACAAAACATTGAAACCCAAATTGAAATGCAAGTCCAATGATACTTTTCATTTTCTCTATAGACAAGTTCATCATATCATATTCATGACATAACCATGTAAAACTCTTTCTTGAAAACCAAGATTCGAAACTGAAACTAGTGCATGAAACTTATAGCATCAAAATACTAAAGTACAATCACATTTATATGTTCAAAAAACCTTATGACATAACCTTTGTATATCATGGAAAATCATAAATCATTATAATCCTTAAAAATATTTATGAAAATAAACATACAAAGTTCATTTTGATATAAAAACCCTAAGCACGTGAAACTTTAGGACCCAAATTTTTAATATAACAAAATCCTTCAAAAACCAAGACCTCAACCAAATTCTTGTTCTAAATACCACTAAAATATATATTGTTCATATAAAACCATAATAGAATGCATATTAAATAAGAAAAGACTAAATTTTTTTAATAAAACCAAGTTCAAACCAAACTAATAAATCTACATATTATTATCTCATCATCTATTGAGATTATTTATCAAAACTAAAGCCATTTAAATTCATTATCCATGCAAAGCAATGATATATTAAACCAATAAACTCTAAGCTCATTCAACTTCCTAAAACATACATACATAGATAGATTTAACAAAAGTTATAACATGTAGACTAGAAACAATATTATTTTCCATATAATAGAAAGATGATTCAAAAAAACTAAAAATATACCTCAAAACTTATTTTGTTCATGGCATACTTGTATGTGCCTTCTTATAACCTTCCTCTCACAAATCTCTATCTGTAACTCCAAAATCCAAACCAACAGAGTAACACTTCTATAAAAAAGCTTCAAAAATGACCAAAATAATGAAAATGATGTTATTTATAAGCAAAGTCCCTCAATGTAACTACCATGATTACATGTTCAATCACCTTTGGTTTTATTAAATTGAGACTAGTATTTAGCATCCTTCCAACCAAATTATATATACTATCAAATATAGTGACTTCCAAAAAACTTTTAAACACATACCAGTTTACAAGATTTTAGGCATGTACCAAATACATTAAATACCTTAAACTACCATTTAATTTTGTAAGATATTGAAGCCTCTATCATGTCTTGCATTAACTCACCTTACTATCCAATCATGTCATGAAGTTTATCGAATGGACTACCAACTTAACTTGCCATATAGCATTCATGTACCATGAAATTACAACCTTACTTTTCAACTCATAAAACCCTTATGTCTTGAGAATGAACATAACCTAGATTAATCAAATTATCCTTTGAAATAAATCATTTATCCCATAATATTTCATGCCTTGAATCAAAATTATTCATAATACCCTCGAAATCACCATGAGAATTTAGGGCCTGATAGATTTATTTATATTATTTTTAAAACCTTAGGATAAATGACCTTAGGTTAAGACCTTTATTATAATAAAGCCTTAGGAATAAAATTAGAACCCCTTTAGGATGATTAAATATCCTTATAAAATAATTTATTTAATATCAAACTACCTTAATCATGTCAATATTTCTAAAATGTTAATTATATTTACAACTGATCACTATATGAAACTAATCCATCAATTATATTGATAAATTCATATAAATCTCATAGTAGAATGTTCAAATGGATTTCATGATAAATCAAATGATATATTTGATTTGTCAAACCATAATACATATTGCTTTCTCAAACTATAACAATCATAACCAATCTATATGTATACTCACAATTTGAAAATGAATTAAGAGGAAAACTATTTAACTAGACAATATATCTTTCATCTGGATCAAAACTTGTAAATTGACATATCAAATTAATTATCACAATCTGATTAAAATATCAACTAAAAACTAATTTGAAATCCATATAAAATACTCATTTGAATATCAATGAAGACATATGACAATCATATAACCAATTTGTCAATAACCAATAAGAGGGTACCTAGTTTCAACATCTTTTAAAACTTGACCTACATAACCAATTGGTTTTTCATCATTATTTTCAAAATCTTTAGTGATAATATCTCTAATTTATTTTTCAATATCATTAACAAAGAATTAATGTTTTCTTTAAATCTTGTTTAATAAGTACTAGAGCACTTGAAATGACATCTTTAACATTATTGAATGTTAAATCAGCACCTTCATTTCAAGTATAAATTTTATCTTTCTTAAGCAATAATTTTAATGGATTAGACTTATCAACAAAATTTGATATAATTTTTTTAACAAAGTCTATGTTACCAAAGAAAGACCTTAAACTAGATTGATATTTATTAGGAGGTAACTCTTTAATAGCTTTAATGTGTTCAAGATCTATAAAATTTTCATCCTTAAAAATAATATGTCCTAATAAATTATCTTTGGTAACACCAAAAACTAATTTCCTTGGATTCAAATAAATACCATACTTTCTACATCTTTGAAAACTTCATGAAGATGTTCTAAATAATTTTTTCCTCTTTTTGAATGAACAGTGAGATCATCAAGGTAGACCTAAATAATAATGCCAATCAAGTCATCAAAAGTAACATGCATAGCTATTTAAAAAGTAGCTCATGAATTTATTAATCCAAAATGCATTTGTTATAAGCAAAAGTCCCTCTATGAGTAGTAAAAGTAGTTTTATGTATATCTTCAAGAGTTACAAAATTTTTATTATAACCAAAAAATAATCTAATAAAGACATCATTTTTAATCTTGCAACTTGTTGTAAAATATGATCTATACTTGATAGAGTAAAATTATCCTTAATGTTGTCTTTATTTAAATCTCTAAAATCAACACACAATCTAATATCACCATTTTTCTTTTTAATCGGTATTAAATTAACTACCCATTCATAATATTTTACAATGAAAATGACACCAACATCAATAATTTTATCTAGCACTTTGTTAATGGTCTCTTCTAACAAAGGGTTAATTCTTTGTATTTTTTGTCTTACAATTTTAATACCATGTTTTATAGGTATGTCATATTTAATAATACTATTATCATGATCTTTAAGATGTTTTTATGACTAGATAAACACTAATGAATTCTTTAAATAACTTAATGATTTAACCTTCTCACTTGAATTAAATTAAATTCCTAAATAGATATATTTAGGATCCTCTTTTATATCTAAATTTATAGGAATAGTTTCACCTATGATTCTTTTAGAAGATTTTTTCATTTTAGAAATCTTAGCTTGATCATCAGATGTAAACATAGATTTTAAACTTACTAAATCAATAGGAAATTTATTAGTAATTAATTGCAAATAATATTCATGATTTAATACATAATCATGATGATCAAAATAATTACCTTTAATAAAAAAATTGTGTTCATCACAACTAAAAATAGACCATCATTTAAATAAATAATTCTAGATAAAAAAAATTCAAGATAAAAGAAGTCTATGATTGGTTCACTCTCATGTTGAGTTGGGTTAGATAAAAAATATCAATCTTATCAACCCTAATATTATATTCTGTAAGAATATGAATGATGTTTAAATCCTCAAAGTTTCAATTAAAGACCAAACTTTTTGTGTATAATGATGTAAACAAGTTTGATTAGTTTTATAAAAAATTTAAACTTGTCTAACAACTAATTCAGAATCTCCAAAGACTTTTAAATGTTTAATATTAAGTTCAAAGGATTTTTATAAACCTAAACATAATGCTTTAAATTCTACAATATTATTAGTATTTTCAAATGATAATTTGAAGGCATATTGAAAAAAATTATCAACAGGAGAAATTATTTAAAACCCAGCACCATTACCTTATTGAGAACAAGCTCCATCAAAATAGAGTGATCATAAAATATTTTTCTTAAAGAATTCTTCATGTTGATTTTCTATTTCATCTAAATTCAGTAACTCATAAGTTCTAATTCCTATCTCAACATAAGAATTAGTGGAAGAAGTGGATGACTTTATAGGTATACTAGACTAATCTTCTCTTTTAATGAAAGCAATCTCATTACTAAAGGGAACCCATGTGATATCTTTTCTTAAAAAATTATCAATTATTTTTTATCAATCTTTTCCAAAAAACATAACATAACTACTAATAATGTCTAAACTTGGACATTAGTCATACATCAAATTCTTTCATCTTGAGTAATCTTGATGACTATGTCTTGAAACTTACCACAACATTTAGTTTGTCTAAAATCAAATCTAGTAAGTTTCCTATTATCAGTTTCATAAGATATGCTTAATTGATCTATAATGAATTTAGGCATTATATTTTTCAAAGCACCTATATCTAAGATACAATTATGGATTACCTTATTAATAATTTTAATCATAACATAACAAGGGGGTATATAGTTTACAAGAGGATCATAACTTTGAGAAAAAATAGTTGATTGTTCATTATTGCCTTCTTTTAAGCCTACATTAGTTTTAGGATTCTTAATAGCTTCATTAATTTTATCAAGTTTACCTAGAAGACTCATTGCTTATAATAATGAGAATACAACTTTAATTGTTAATAAATTATCAATTATATTATAAGCTTTAGCATCAGATTATTGAAAATTATTAGGCTTATAATATTGATATTGACTATTATTATAGCTAATTGATAAAATAATATTTTGAGAAGAATTATTAGATAAACTACTTAAAAAATTATTCTAAACTATTTTCCCTTTATCATTAGAAGAAGAATAGTTATTTATTGTTTTATTTTTTTTATAAGAGTTATAATCTTTATTTCTAGTATTAACAACATAAGCACTTACATTTTATGAAAGGTCATCAAAAGCACACATGTTTATGTTATTTGTTAGATCTTCAAATATAAGATCTTTCCCTTGAAGAAATTTTTTAAACTTATGGACAGTAACATATGAATATGGATCATGATCCAATTCACAAATATTACACTAATAAGCAATGTCTAATTTTTGACTTTTAGTATTATTCATAATAGATGAAGAAGGTTTATCATTTAACTGCCTTTTAATAGTGACCAATTCACTTTCTAGACTTTGAATGGCTTTTAAAAAATTTGCATTATCTGAATTTAAACCTATAGAAAACCTATCTTTAAATCCAATATATTTTAATTTTTTTTCATATTCAACACAGAATATTATAGTTTCATCATATTCTATAATATCTGTATCTTCTAAGGCCATTTTATATTTTAGGGGTAAAGCCCTATAAAAATAAAGTCTATATAACTTTTTATAAGGTCTAAGATCATGAAGAATCTTTGGATGCAACTTAGTGAATTTGGTAAGGAAATGATAAATTATCTCATCTAGATCAAGAGAAAAATTCATAAGGTCATTGACTAGGTCAAAGCCCTCTTTCACTTTCCCAAAAGATAACTCTATCCATTCTTTAATATTTTTCTATGTGATGATAAAGTTAGTAGGTAAACTAATAAATGCTTGGTAAGATTTCTCTTCATGTGTTTGGGAAAAAACTCTTGAATAGATATTTTAATTTTTTATACCAAAAGTATCAAAAACTAACCTAAATACTTCTAAATGATCTTTCCTAGAGCTCTAAAAAAATTTGGTATATTTAGTTTTTTAAGGAAAGGTAACTTACCAAGATGATTTTCAATATTAATTGGATTTATAAAAATCCATGGAGTTATAACTATCTATTATTCCTCTATAGATTCATCTTCATTTTTAGTGAGATAATTCCAATATCTAGTGTATTTTAATCTATGAAGCATCTCTTCTATCCTGACTTCTACTTGATCTCCCATTGGAAATTTTAGCAGTCTCTTCAACTTGAATTGGCTAATTTTTTGAACCTTATTTAACTAATGTAATTTCAAATTTATATCAATAGGTTTAGAGGGTATAACCAAATCATCAAAAGGAAAATAATCAAAAAGGAAATGAGTTTGAAGCTTAAGATTAGCTGATAAAAATCTAGTTTTATCTTCCTAAATTTATTTATTTGTATTTAAAATGACCTGTTGAGTCTCATGAGTAAGATTAGAATACCAATCTATCTCAAATTTTATAATTTATTATTCTTTTTTTATAACTTGAATAACATGCTAAAGATTATGAGGATGATTATACCATGTATAATGAGTTAGATTAAAAGCAACATCAAATTGATCATTAGCAATATCAATTCTAGGTTTAATAATAAGAGGTTGTCCTCCAAGTACCATGAGAAAGAATAAAATACAAATTAAAGTAAATAAGATATTTATAAGATTTTTTAGTATATTTTCCAAATTTTTTGATAATAAAAATTGTACCATTAACTAATCAATCCTTCTTCCTATTGTGAAGGTTAAGTTGGAATCACACCAGTCTAATAATAGGGTTCTAAAGGTTCAATTAAAATCCTAAAGATATGAGGTGTTTTTTAAATTTTCTAATAAATAATAAATAAGTTATTAAATATAACATATTCTTTTATAATTTTAAAAATTCACTTTATCAAATAATAAATCAATTTAGATATGAATGTGTAATCTATCATATCCAATAGAGAAGGTCTATGAACAAGACAATCTCCTCAAGGAAAGAAATCAGATCCAATAATATAATATATTTCAACGTAATATCTTGTTTATGATGTAATAACTTCTAAATAACATCAAGATAATAAATCAAAAATATAAAGTAAGATAGAATCGATATAACTCAAGACAAATAAATTTTCTATCAAGTAAGCAATCAAATAGAACTCAACACATAAGACACACAAAATAAAAACAACCAACAAAAGATAAAAAACTAATTAAAGAAAGCAAAGAATTAAGACTTAAACTAAACTAGAACAAAACAAAATAATCTAACTAATTCTAATAAAACTAAGATAATGTAAATCCAAACTAAATATACAAACTAACTAAGCTAAATATACCTAAGTTTAACTCTAATAAATTAGTTTAAAAATATCAATATAAGAAATTAATTAAATAAAAATAAAAATAAAGAGTAAGTAAAAGTAAAAGTAAATATATTAAAACTAAAGGAAAAAAGAAAAGAAAATTAGATTAAACTAGACTAAAATCAAAGTCAATATAAATAAAACCTAGAAGTCTCAATAAAGAGAGTCATCTTAGTAAAATAGATCAATTTTATTTGAGAAACCAACATATTTCTTTACAAAATATCTTGAGAGATAAATTTTAAAATTAAATAGATCAATGAAATGTCATGAATGGTGAAATTTTCATCATTATTTAGGTTGAATACTTGGATTCTACACATAGAACTGCAAGGAGCAATTATTAAAAGATGTTAAACTTGATAAAATTTAAATAATCTATTATAAATGATAATATAAAATTAGATATACCTATATTGCCTAAGCAATTTACTCAACCATCAGAGAAAGTACCATTGGGTCGATCTACAAAAATCATGATATCTTAAATAAATTACATAGAAGAAAGAAATAAATGATTGACTTCACAATGAATAAGTCTTCAATGCCTATGTTTTTCTTCCTCTTCAAATAAACCCTTGATATCCTTTTATGCTTCAAATTTGGTTGTCAAAGAAGTTTTAACTAACATTAGTTAGTTATTAGTTTTAGCTAACTGACTTTTTAAAAAATCAATTAATATACACAATTATTAATTAAGACTTAAAAGTCTTTATGGATCAAGTATTTGAATATAGACTGAGTACTTCCTAATAGGTGGGGACTGGATCAGTTAATAATAAAATAGATTAACATATTTCAATACATAAATAGATAAATCAAAGTTAATGAAATTCCTATTTATATTAAAACCATAATCCATATTTCAAAAAATTATATATATATATATGCCTAAATAATTTTTGGAAATATGAATTATGGTTTTAATATAAATAGGAATTTCATTAACTTTGATATATATATATATATATATATATATATATATATATATATATATATATATATATATATATATATGTGTTGTACTTTCAACATATCCAACCAAAATATTAAAAATCTAAAATAAAAAGTATCAAGTTTGAAAGTACAGAGTTCCACCAACTAAAAGTTTAACTAATAAAATGAAAATTTAACCTGTTGACATCTAATAATCATCAAAATTAGAAAAGACCTCAATTACTAGTTTTTTCTATTAATTCACACACTCATTGCATTCCATCTCAACTATTGGAAGATGAACTATATTCATTCTTGAGTCACTTGTGGGATCATCCACATCAATCTTAATTCATTTGAGAACTCTAACTTCAACTAGAGTGTCCATATCATTTTAAATATCTGATCATTTATCTAATGTAGTTGGATGAATTCTAAGATTGCATTTCCTACAATTTGAAATAGGTTCCTTCAAACTTAAGTTTGTTCACCCTAAGATAGGATCTCTCTTAGATGGTGAAGGTTCATTATAAATAGAATACAAGGTAAGATTAACAAAGTTTTTGGCATGGGCTACTTCAATGTCTAGCTAAGTGGAGTCATTACCCTATTGTGGCTCACTAAGATATTGAATTTTTTTTGGGTAAGAAATCAAACTGGCCACTGATGTGAGTTATTTTGAAAGTGGTGAGAGGAATTGTTATGGGAATGAGACCTAGCACCAAATCTACATCCATGAAATACTCTATTACCCATAGGTTTTGTAAGATTAAAAGATAAATTATTTAATACATTCTAAAACTCAAGGTTAGTAGAATCAAAGTGGATTGACATCCTAGAACCCCTAATATCATACCTAAGGCCAAATCTTCTAGCCCTAAAACCTTCCCTTGGGAATTTTCTATTCAAGTTTTATTGATTCACATTGTCTAAATTCTAACCCCAACCTCTGTTATCCTTACTTCTACTTGAACCCGATTGATCCTATCCCAACATCCTATCCATTTGAAATATATTCAAAAATAGATTATTTTATGACTAAAAAATCAACATGAATTTATTCACTATGAAACCAAACTATATCTCTAAAATCTAACCACAATCACCTATAACATTCCATTATTATCAAAATAATCTCTACACTATCTATTGATTGAAACAAACTGGAATGTTATAACTATATCAAATATTATTGAAATATTACATTGATTTCATCAAAATATCCTTTAAAACCAACTGAACTTTTAAAATAAAATTATATTATCATGATTTTACTTATAAAAATCTTGACATATCTTCATGAATTTTCTATTTTTCATTGTATCAAAATTATTTGACAATATAAACTAAACCAATTCTCATAATTGGAATCAATATTTCTAAAAATTCCTATTCATGAAATGTATTTTTCAAACTACAAATCTGTATATCTTTTCTTAATTTGATAATGAAATTAAACCATCAGAACCTTTCCCAGGTCATTATTTTAAATTGAAAACCATCTTAATATAATATTATGAAACTATCGATAGCCTTACTACCCTTTAAAATGAAACCATAATATTATAGATTATATTCTAGTTCAATTTATATGTCAAAACCTTAATAAAATAACAAACTCAAAATTTTGTGAAACAATTTGTTCTGAAACATCAAGCTTCAACCATTTTTAAACCATTAAATCTCATGTAACCATGACCAAAAAATCACAATGAATCATTCAATTTTTACATGATTTTGAAACTTGAGAAAAGAACATATAACAATCTTCGAAGAAAACTTATTGATCACCTTTCACTATAATTCATTTTCAAAACATGAATAAAAACCCAAACATATACCTTTGTATTAATAAGATACATACAACTCAAAAACTATTCATGAAGATATTTTCACAACATTCTATCATATAATACGAAAAAAAAATCAAATCCATCAAAATTTCAAAAGCTCATATAAAACCTCAAACTTATATGAAACTTTATGGCTTCAAAATACTTGAAAACCCCACATTTATTATATAATAATATCAAAACCCAACCTAAAATGCAAGTCCAACAATATCCTTCTTTTTCTCTACTGACAAGTTCATCATACTGTATTCATGGCATAACCATGCAATACTCTTTCTTCAAAACCAAGATTCAAAATTGAAACTGGTGCATGAAACTTATAGCTTCAAAATACTAAAGTACAGTCACATTTATATGTTCAAACAACCTTCTAACATAACTTCTATATATCATGGTAGACCATAAATCATTCTAAGCCTTCAAAATATTTATGAAAAAAAAGTATAGAGTTCATTTTAACAAAAAAAAATCCTAAGCATGTTAAACTTTGGCACCCAAAATTTTAATATAAAAAAACTACTTCAAAACCCAAAACCTCAACCAAGTTCTTGTTCAAAACACCACTAAAATCTATATTGGTCATAGAAAACTAGAATAGAAAGTGTATTTAATAATAAAAACCTTAATATTTTCAAGAAAATTAAGCTCAAACCAAACTGATAAATCTACATATTCTTATCTCATCATCTGATGATATTATTTATCAAAAATAAATCCATTCATCATCATTATCCATTCAAATCAACGATATATTCAACCACTAAATTGTAAGTTCATTCAACTTCCCAAAACATACATGCACATATAGCTTTAACAAAAAAAATCACATGAAGACTAGAAACAATATTATTTTCCATACAATAGAAAGACTATTCAAAACAATTAAAAATATTCCTCAAAACTTATTTGTTTTGTTCACAGTGTTCCTATATGCACTTTTTTGCAACCTTCCTATCACAAATCTCTATCTACAACTCCAAAATCCAAACTAGCAGAGTGACACTTCTATAAGAAAGCTTCAAAAAATGACCAAAACAATGAAAATGATGTTATTTATAGTCTAAGTCCCTTGATGTAATTACTTTTCTTACATGTTCAATCACCATTAGTTTTATCAAATTGATACTAGTATTTAGCACCCTGCAAACTAAATTAACTATACTATCAAATTTAGTGACTGCTAAAACACTTGCTAAACACTTACCAATTTTCAAGAATCTAGGCATGTACCATATACATTAAATTCCTTAAACCACCATTCAATTTTTATAGATCTCAAAGCCTCTATCATGTCTTGCATTAACTCACATTTCCATCCAAGCATGCCATAAAGTCTATTAAATGGACTTCTAACTTAACTTGCCATTACAACATTCATCTACCATGAAACTACCAACTTACTTGCCAACTCATAAAACCTTTATGTCTTGAGAATTATCATACCCTAGGTTAATCAAATTAACCTTTGAAACAAATCATTTATCCCATAATATTTTATTCTTTAAATCAAAACTATTCAAAATACCCTTAAAACCACCATGATAATTTAGGGCCCAATAGATTTATTTATATCATTTTTAAAATCTTTGGATAAATGACCTTAGGTTAGGACCTTTATTATAATAAAGCCTTAAGACTAAACTTAGAACCCCTTTATGATTCTTTATTATCCCTAGCAAATAATTTATCCAATATCAAACTACCTTAATCATGTCAATAATTCTAAAATGTTAACTATATTTGCAACTGATCACTATATGAAACTAATCCATAAATTATACTTATAAATCTATATAAAGTTCATAGTAGAATTTTTAAAGGAATTTCATGATAAATAAAATAATATATTTGATTTGTTAAACCATAACATGCATTTCTTCATCAAACTATAACAATCATGACCAATCCATCTGTATACTCATAATTTCAAAATGATATAACAGGAAAACCATATAACTAGTCAATATATCTTTCATTTGGATCAAAGCCTATTGTATATTTCCATATCAAATTAATTATCACAATCTAATCAAACTATCAACTAAAAACTAATCTTAAATCCATATAAAATACTCAGTTGAATATCAATGAAGATATATTACAATCATATAATGCTTCTAATTTTGATAAACCATATAAACTATCCCTATTTCAATTTGAAAATGTTGTACTATAATTTGATCATGAATCAACTAAAAAACAAAAATGACTGATCACAAACATCCATACGTGATAAATACATATGTATATTTTATTCATTTATCCATTTATGATTTTTAAAACCACTTAAAATATAAATACATATTCATAAACCAATCATCATCAACTTATGTAATTAAAAATATACATCTAAATATACTACTAATTAACTAGGTGCCCAACATAGTTTTAAACTTTATGACTGAGTCATCTCTATGGTAAAAGGAGTATTAGTTTTTAAAAAATTGATGGGGGTGTGAAAAATAGGCATAACATATTACTAGCATCTCCTTTATCTTTACAACTAGACCACCTATATCAAGCATGCCACCATTGACCCCTGAAGGACCTTCTCTCATGAAAATTGTCTAGTCTATTTTATCTTGATGTGATGAATCTCTCATGTTCCTAATAACATGCCTAGGAATTTATTAGTCATACCCTCTCTATGTGTCAATCTCCACCATGTGTCTTTCATAACTCAATAATTCTTATTTAATGTTTGATATGGATTGATTTTTAACATGATTAGGCTAACCAGGAATATCATGATGTTACCATGGCTGATTAGGTTGATAAGTAGGTTGCCAAAGAGGTGAATGAGGCTCACAAGGAGGGTTATATTGGTATCCTTGGCATTGAAGAGGATCATAGGCCTCATGGGGGATCTCATACTATTGACAAGGGTGAATTTATGGTTGATAAGGGTTAGAGTAATGTTGATAGGGGGTTAAAGTATAATATTGTGTCCCACTAGCCAGCCAAAATAATATTAAAAAAATATTAAAATATAAATCTTTAAAAATACTTAATGATTTTTTAAAAATTAGAAAAATGTATATGCACTACATATTTGTATATATAGTTGAAACACATTTTTTATTAAGTATATTTTAAGGATAAGATGAAAGTTTATGTGACCTCTTTATGCCAAAAAGTGGGGTAGGTTATTATGCTTCAACCCAAGGATCATAATGGAATTGGAATGGATCAGATAGCTGCTAATAATGAAGTGTAGATAGAATATTGCCCTATATTCATCCATAAATCATCATGAGACAATTAAAAATAACGTAAAATCTCAATCAATAGGATGATTTTACCATGAGATGATGACCATATGATGAACCTTGTCATGAACTTCTAACTACAACCCTAGCATGCAAGTGATTGAAGCTACTTGAGATGACCAAGATACTGATAGTGAATACTCTAATACTTGAATATTGTCCCACTGGGCATGCTAAAACTATTATCACTCCAACCTACACCTTAGAAGGATGTTTTTTTGGGACTACCTTCAAGGTTACACTAACATGAGAATAACCCAAGGTTGTGGGTGACCTATGACTAGGATAGACCTCTAGTTTATGGGGATATCTCCCCTGGTGCATCTATTTAGGCTCAATATCACTAAGACCTACTACATTTAGGGTGAAAAGGTATAGATAATGTATAAAATTAACCTAGTCTAGGGGTGGTGATGTACCAATATGATCATTTATCCACATAAATTGAACTCTTAAAAATACTAGTGAACCAATCATGAAATATAGTACTTTCTCCAAGACTTTAGATGCAACAATGTTTCACATGGAGGATGTATTAGATATTTATATTATGAAGGTCATGATAGGAAGGTCTTTTATGAGGCACTTACTAGTTAGATCACACTTCAAACTCAATCACCAACACTCTTGCACACCATGTAACCTATATAGCACACCTATTAACATCTTGGTGATACAAGGACCTAAAATGGGAGGAAAATCTACCACATATGCATATTAAAAAGCATAACATGATATATTTCAATCATGGATAGGTTACAATAGTCCACTAATAGTCTAATAGGTTTATCAAGTATAAAACCAAGCAGAGTTTCCTCATACCTATATGAGGGATATAAATCAAGTCCTTAAAGGCTAAATTTATAGAATGATCAGAAGAGATATGGGTGATAATATGTCATGTAGGTGTAGATAAGATGTCATAATGACCATATCCCTTCATATTGTAGTTACAAATAGTTATGATAGTCCCTCAAACTCCCTCCATGCATTGGCCTTCAAATTGATGGTCTTGAATGATCCCTTAAGCATTAAGGTGGAGTATTGGAGGATGTAGTTGACTTATTCAAGGCTTTTCCACACCTAAAATGGTCAATTATCTATCCTTTCATAGTTACAAACATGGAGATAGCTCAATTAAGTTCCCCATGACAATTAGCAGTCCATCTTCTCTTGCATGTTGACTAAAGCAAGAGAAACTACTCCCATCTCTCATTATGAATATGAAGTGCCTTGATCACCCTTATCATTAGTTACATGGTGTAGTTAATCTACGTTGACCATCTTATCAATCCCTTAATGCCAAATTTTAGTTTTTTTAGTCAACTAAGTAAGTTTACTAGGCCTAGTTACTTGGCTATTTGTGCTTGGTGGCCATGAAAGCCTATATGAGACCTTAAGATCATATTAATAGGTGATTGTTAGGTCTTAAACAACATCATGTACCATAACATAGGCATTTTTAAGTAGAATACACCTACAACCTTGATAAACTAGGTGACTAGGTCATCCTCTCTTAGCATCTACAGACTGGCTATTTGGAGGAAACTTGTAGAGATAATATTTTAGAAGATGAAACAAATCTTAAACTACCCTCTCTAATTATTTTAAACCCCTCAACAAGCTCTATACCTTAATTTCTACTCAAAACCTTGAAAATGTACTAGTTTTTGATAATTTTGTACAGTGTTCATACAACCTAGTACCATGACTAGGGTTTCCTCTAAGTGTACTAGATGTTTCAACTGTTTATCATGTCAATTAGGAGTTATTGGTTTCCAAAATCTCAAGTTCTCCAAAGCTGGGTATGTCTTAGGGTTAAACAAGGTTTTGGAGGTTTACCATCTTAATGATGGTTCATAAAGTTCAAACCTCCAATCCAAAACTTATGATCATGTATGTTTATTCCATATACCCCCCTAAAACTTTTAAAAATATTTTGGTCCTAATGAAAATTATGTGTGAAGAAAAGAACAGAGATGGTGGTCCTTAAACTCTTTTTAGGCCTTTTGGACATGTCTATAGTATTAACAATGATTCATAAAAGTGGGCCCCTAAAACTAGGTCTTTATTTAATGAATATTGATTAAATATGGGTTCTTAACTCCTTATAATATAATTTTCATTTATTCCCTTTGTGGTGAGAGATACAAGTGTTGGAAGATACAACTCAAGTTGACTATTTAGACTGTGTAAATTGAAATGGATTTTAAGACTAGATTTAGCATTTTTTTACATTCCCCTAATTTAATCATCCATCATGGTTATTATAACATCCTTATATAAATTTTTAAGGCTCTATTCATACTTTTGGAAGGTCTGAGCATGCCTCAACATGGTGTGGGTTTAAGGCCTAAAACATGGCTTTAGACCTAATGGCCTAGACTACCTCTCAGGCCCTGAGTTACCTTTAAGCACTCACTGATTGTTTTAAACTCCATCATAATATATTCTCAATTTTATTTCCATTTTATATAATTTATTTTATATTATTAATATCCATCTCTATTCCCCTTTTCATGCGATTCTTTATAGGTGGTACTACTAGTCATAGTGTGTGGGACTTGAATACTAG
Source organism: Torreya grandis (assembly GCA_037957365.1). Taxonomy (NCBI): domain Eukaryota; kingdom Viridiplantae; phylum Streptophyta; class Pinopsida; order Cupressales; family Taxaceae; genus Torreya; species Torreya grandis. Next base: position 1,999,183 of record JARHVA010000660.1, read on the forward strand.
ACCAGCTAGGTTAGGAACCTTGATAATCCCTATTCTCTTTCCATCATGATGATGTAGTTATGAAATCATTTAATATGTCATCATATGTTGGTGAAATTTTTTTGATTGAATATCTTTCACTTTATGCTCTACATATCTTCATACAGCCAGGCCTAGAGTTTTTAAGAAGTTATGTTTATGTAGCCCTAATGGCCTGATTGAGTGTCATTCTACGTCGTCTCTATGTTTATATCATTATAAAACATATCTCTGATTTTCTCAATTCTTCCTTGGATGTTTCTATCTCTTAGGTACCCTAAAAATATGAGGATGCCTTCAACTTTTGTACAAGCCTATTTGCATTAGTTTTAGGTCTATTGGGCTTAGTGGGGCATTAGGCTCTTTTTCCACCAATATTAAATGATAAAAAACATCCAAATAAGATGACACTAATATCACTTTAGAGATAAAGTTATGTAACCCTCCTTTACTTTCATGTTTCACCTACTTGTAATGTTATACACTCTAATCCTTCTTATCTAACCTTGATTGCTTGGATATAGATCACCCATTCGGTATGTTTAGTCCATTAAGACTCTTTGATGTCTTAAGTAATAAATCATATAGTGTAAAATAATAGATTAAATATAATAATACCTATGTCCTTTGATTATTTTCTAGCACCTTACCTCTACATGAGGTCTAATATAGCTACAACTCTTCTTACCCTGCTTGTAGGTGGTAGCTAGGCTCTTGACTGTATGTAGGTGTGATTAGTCTTTATTTTCCCATTTTATATCTTTATCACCATGAAACCCATATTTAGTCTCCCTAAATCCCCCTCATATTACCTCAAACACTCATTTATTTAGGTTTTCATAGCTCAACCTTCTTTCTTGATTGTAAGTGCCTCATTTAGGCCTAATTAGGCCTACTAATATGTCAAGGCCCTTTTGTTTATTTCAAAGGCTCAAGTCATACAATGTGAATTTTAGGTCTTAATAATAAGATATTATAATCTTCTTACCTTTTTTATATCACCATCATGCAAGGTTTTGTACTTTAACTCCTTTCCCATTGTTAGGCCTATAGTTTGCATCTCTAAGCCTAGACTATATGTGATCCTTTGAGAGAGGATTGGTGGTTCATTTATCTCATAAATGGTATCAACATTTTGTCTTGGATCCTAATTTTCATTTTGTCCTTATGAATCCCCCCAATCCTCAAAACCATTATCATCTTCTCTATACCCCTTAAGTCTACTATCATAGTCCTAAGTATGTTCAAAGGGGTTTGAGTGAGTTGGCATCTTGAGGTGATTGAGGGTTTTGATCCTAGTTATAATCTCTCTCTCATATATATAATTTTTCATAGGTTCATATGGTTCTTCAAGGACTTTCAAGACTTCCAACACCTCAAATCAACAATGTCCATTTCTCTTACTTAGCTTGCCTTAAAAAGGCTTACCATGACTATAAGAGTTTATTTCTCTTTCAGAGATGAGGTGAAGGGTTGATGTCTATCTAAACCCTAATTTCCCATCTATCATGTCTTATATATCCCTCTGATTATCTTTGAATTTTCTCACATTTCTATACCCCATTTCAATAGTTACTATCTTGTGTGCTTAGTCTGCTTGAATGGTTTATTGTGACTAAGTGAGAGTTTCCATTAAAGGATAGGCTGAGGGTGGAGATGGTTAGTGCATAGGGCCATGATAAATATGGGATAAATTTACAAAGCCTATATTAAATATGTGGCTTATGTATATGCCTCTTATGCAACTTAAATACTCTTTATATCACTAATAAATAATCTCACATCACACACAACATTCATATTGGTTATATGACCATAAATATGCCATTTAGTTTGAGGGTGGTTTATTTGAGTTCTTGGGAAGTACAGGAGGATTTAAAGGATTAAAAGGACCTATTAACAACTTAAAACATCATCAACACTTCCATCATATGCACCAATGACCCTACAACCTATTAAACTCAATTTGCAGTCTACAAATGGATAACATGAAGCTTTTCTTACTCCCACACCCCCACATGTGTGATATAGGGGTGGAGGGTGATTTAAATGGGCTATGAGGACCCTTGAAACACATATCAAACATTTTTTCTCAAAAAAACTCCATATATTCACCAAACCCATTGCCATTTCAAACCCTTAAAAGCTTTCTTGGACTACCAAATAGTTTGGTTGAGAAACAGAAATAGTTTTTGGCCATTTTTGCATCTTTTGACCATTAAAATCCTCTAATAAATCTTACATGACCCCACCTACAATATCTTACCCCCTTCTAAAATTAATTGACTATACAAGTCTATATAACCTACTAAAACACTTGAAAAGCTCTCATTTTCCTATAATTTCTCCATGTTTGAGGTTTTGAACTACCATTAGAGGGTAGAGGGATGGAAAAAACAAGTTAAAAGTAATTTTAAAATTGGAGGCATGATAGGGGGATATGAAAAGACACATTTTCCCAAATGTGGGACCTAATTGATGAGTGTGGAGGTGGATTTGATTGTAAAATATACCTTTTAAACCTATAAAATGCCTAGTTATGGCTTAGATACCCTTTTAAGAATTTTATTAAATAATGAGACACCTGAAATATTATACTTTCCAAATATTTTATAGTGCATTTGACCAATATGAGGTTATTTATGACTTTAGGGGGGTTATTAAGGCTTTAAACTACTTGAACAGATAAACCTTGAACAATGACATTGAGCAGAACAATAGATCTTCATATTATGACCTTGACCAATGTTTTAAACCCTTACATCATAATAATAAAGGTTTCTCTTCAATAAATGGCATACAATAGGTCTAAAACCATAAGAATTATAAACCTTAATCTTTTTAAACTACCTTAATTTATGATAGGAGACCTTAATCTTTCCAAACACTATTTATACCATCTTCTAGTTGACACTCTCTTGATCACTCAATGATCACCATGACCACTATCACATCACCAAATAGACCTCAAAAAATATTTTACATATGATGATATATACAACATATTCTAACATAATATAAAACCTTAATCAATGCTAACAATGTTCAAATTGAGACCAAATAAGAGATCATCATGTAGGAGATTTAAACACTATCTACAACTCCTAATTTAAACACTTATTTTCTATTATTCACTTTCTTAAGTAGAATACTCAATTATGGTGGGATAAACTGTCATGTCCCCTTTTCAATTGACATGTTCTGAGTTCATGGTTAGCCTATTATGCGACCTTCGTAGGCTAATAAGATGGATAGAGGGTCATAATGGAGCTTGGCTCGACTTTGATTCACAAGATTTCTACATTTGATTTTCATTCAGGGTATTTCAGACACATTTGGCCTGAGCTCCTACTTTTTAGGGATATTTGATATGCAGCGGAGTGCCTTTATTGTGGTATGGTTATGTGCGGAATCACTCCCTGATTCACTAGCTTCGATCGGTTCGTGGATCCGACATGTATTGAGGGAGATATTAATATTTGATTGATTTAATCAAATATTAATTATTTAGCCTATTTTTAATTAGAAACCCTAATTCTAATTTAAGAAACCCTAATTAGGGCAAGCATATCTTTTGAGGGTATAAGGGTTTCTCATGGAGGCCATTGTTCATTATGCTATTGAATATTGATATTGATTTTGAGAATTTCTTCTGTGAAGACTGAGCCTAGAGTTCAAGGATTCCATTTGCATTGGAGAACGTTCCCTCTTCAGTGTGTGCAATTAAGAGGCTGTGGAATATCAGCTGATCTATTGCCAAAGTGAGAGATAGCTTCATCCAGAAGTTATCACAGAATTTCAGGTTTGAGAGATAACTTCACACAGAAGTTATCACAGATATTCTAGGTATTTATTGCTTTATGTTTTGATTCAATAAATTATACAGCTAGAGATCTACTGTGCTAGAGACATATATCTTCAGATCAGGGGTTGAAAATAGGGAAGTTGTGCTTAATTTGTGGCCGTACAGAATCCGTACGGGTTCGTACAGATCAGTGCAGGAACCGACCTCGGCAGACAGAGGGTTTCAGTGACCGACATCGGTCGACTGAAGACCGACGTCGGCAGAAATCCGACCGGCAGAGACCGACGTCGGCGAGATATCGACCGACGACGGCGACTGTGTGTTGACACATAAGGGCTGAGACTTTCCAGAACTCAATTTGCACTTCCAGATTTGCAAAGCCAAAGTTTTCAAGACTGTATTTCATATTTATATGCATATTAGAGGACTGCAATTGTAATAATTTAGAAGGACAAGTGATACAATCTGTAATTTGTTATTAAGAGACTATATTATTGTGATCTTTCTGAATTTATTCAACAACGATTATATCTTGTTCAAAGTTTTTTTGTGTTGCTATATTTCCTGTTTAGAAGGGGATATTACATAAACTAGTATATTCCATTACAAAAAAAAAAATAACACTTAAATAAATTATGGAAATATTCATCTACTTTGAAGAAAATTAATGAAAATATGCATGAAATTAATGAAACTACCAATGTATTCATCAAACATAGTCAACTTCCAAGCCTTTGTTCACACTGAAGATGAATTGTTCAAACCTAAAAAAATCCAAAAACATAGTATTCATGGAGTCTAAAACACTCTTAAATAGTTATTTCATCTTTAAATATCAAAATACTATCAATAATATCTCAATTATCCTTCTCAGGTCACTTGTAGAACATGTTAAAACACATAGTCAAATTTAAAGCTCCATAACTTTAACTATACAAAAATTTAGACCTTATAACTAGGTTATCTATATGCATCTTGATGTATTATAAAACTTTTCATTTTACACCAAGATCAAATTATGCATATATCAAAAGTTATAACTCAAAAATTGTAAACTAGTTATCCCTCACAAATTCAAATATTCAAATTCTAACAGTCACTAAGCAACTGTTAAACATTGGACATGTTGACCTCATCTCATGCACCCTATAAAAATTGAAAAAATATGTATTATCAATCTCTATAGATTAGTCTAGAAATTATCTTGTAATTCTCACCATTGATCTTCAATCTAAGCTCCGATGATTGTGTCACTTGGTATCTCTACGTGCCTTCTGCACACATTAACTCTTTGAATCAATGTACTCCATCGATCTTCTAACTACATAATCATATTCTCATTATTAATATTATATCCAAGCTTCCTAAATGTGTCACATGTCACTATCACATTCATTCTTTGAAATATTGACTTGTATGCACATCGTTGGATCAAGATTTGTGATTCAATGTGCACTATTAAATCTACTAACTAGTTGACCTCAGACTTCAATTTGGTTACACTTGACAGTCTCTGGCCCATCATAGTCTATGAGATCAACTTATAATATTTATATCTCTATTTAAAAACACTTCAAGACTCCAAAACTTTATGGGACCTTCTTGGCACTATAGATGATATTTCCATGAAATCTTTTAACCTCGATTGAATTTTTGAGTACCTAAAATAAATGCAAAAACTTTCTGGTTTATTCATATATGAATGATGTCAAATGATGGTTTGGATTCTCTTAAACTATAAGATGCATGTTTCTCTTTCTAAATGATCAAGTGACACACCAAAGCTTCACCAAGACATTTATGGATGGCTCACAACTTTTGCACCTACATATGTGTTATATATTCTCAAAGGTATCAAACACAACTTATGTATCATTAATTCATTAGTAATACATGTTCTCTTTGACATAAATGAAAACCTAACATCAATTTAAATGCTCAAAAATCTCCCCCTTTGTCATTAATAGAAAAACACCCTTAGAATGACTTCATTTGAACTTCTTCATTCTGATCTTTCCCCCCCTTTGACATTAATGACAAAGGATCTCTTTTTCAACATGCCAACAAACATTCCTCAACATAATATATGTATTCAAAATATATTTAAAATGATTAGGATACTTACATACTTTTGAATGAATGATTCAATTACTCCCCCTTTGACATACACCAATATAAACTTAAATATTTCTTTAGAAAGATCCCCCTAACGTCAATCTCCATCTCATGTCATTTGTTCTTTAACATACATCAATCTAAACTTGGTCTTTTCTAATCCTTGGACCTATCTATATACTGAAGTCACAAGCTCCCTTTTCTCATGCATGAATATTCAATAACTTGTCAAAACATATGACTTGGTTTGATCAAGTCATCATATCAATCTTCTTGAATTAACAACTGTAACATACTTCTTCATATCTCCACCATTATTGGACCATCTCACACATTCTCCCCCTCACATCATGCACATATTGTTCAAACCACTCAAGCTAACTGAGTTAGCTTCCTATTTACCAAACACATCTTTAAAATATATTCTTATCCTACAACATCAATCAAAGCTCAATTGGCATTCACCATGCTTCCTCTTTCTTGTCAAGTGTCTCCTTAAATATTAGAGAGAGACACCCCTTTGACATAGTGATACTAAAAGTCCCAAAAATTAGGAGACTCCCATATCTCCATACTTTAATTTGAATTTCAATCCTTCCTCATCACCAAATTGAGTTTGGATGGATCCTTAACTTAATTTTTTACTTTAGATTTTTCAAGAAATGTAGATAATATAAAATCATGACTTTCCTTCATGTTTATCATGGCAAACAAAAAATCTTTGGTCTTTTCCTTGAGCTTGATTTAAATTGAATTTTGATTCTCCTTTTCTATCTAGAAGATGACATGTTATCTTGGGATTCCTAAACCTTCTTCATATCTAATTTCTCTTTTTATTTGGAAAGCAATCCACCTTGATCTTTTAGCTCAACTAAATTAGTTTTCTTGGTCTTCACTTCCTTAGGATTTGACACCAATGATTGACCTTTCTTGAGCACACTTGGATGTCCATGCACACACTAGGATATACTATATCTTGCAATATGACCAACTTGATGACAATTGAAATAAGTAACATTATTCATACTTTTTGCTTGATGAATATTATGATCTTCCCTTTTATCTTTTATCTTAGCAATCATACCATCTTGTCTCTTAGGTTCATTATGATCAAGCTTAACTATATTAGGTCTCCATACCTGGGTTAGTCTTTTACCATGAATTTTAGGGTAAAATCTATAAATATGTCCCATGTCATGACAATTACAGTAGACTACATTATCCATACCTTTGGCTGACTAACTACTCTTCCTTCTATAGTTTCTTTCCTTATGACCAAATCCATGCCAAGAATAAAAATTACCATTAAAATATTTTTCATACCTCATGGCACTTAGTTGCCTGATGTATATTTTCTTATTGATCTTGGTGTTTGCATCCTTCTTGTCTTGATCTGACCTCTCTTGATCTTTCTTAGTCTTGTTTACCTTCACAACAAATTACTCATGTTCATCCTTCAATGAATCTGACTTGGTCTTCAATTGAATTCTCTCATCCTCTTTAGCTCTCATACTTGAACTCACATCCTCTAACTAAATTTTGATAACTTGGATAGTGTCCTTATCCCTCTTATCTTCTTTAGTCATGGCATCCTTTAATATGCATGATTTCTCTTCAATAATATGTATAGGATCAAGATTGGACTTCAACTCACCATGTTCACCTTGATTTGAACTCAACTTGGAATTTATCTCTTCTAACTGAGTTTTAAGATTTTTGATGGTCTATTTATCTTCCTTAGCTCTTTTGGCCATGTCATCTTTCAATCTACATACTTTCACTTCCATAGACTTGATCAATTCTTGATTTTCCTTTTCCTCTTTCATGGATTTTCCTGACAAACTCCCCTCAAGAGATCTAACTTTCACTTCAAGACCTTTGATCATATTTATCATTTTATAATTACTCTTCTTTTTTTCCTTAAGTTCACCAAGTGCACTCATGATCTTAGCTTCTAGATCCACTTATTCTTCCTTGTTATCATAGAAAATTTCTTCATCAAACATGATGATATTTTCTTTATCATTTTTTTATCTTGAGCTTGCCTTCAAGGATTCTAGTTCCTTATTAAGCTTGATTCACTCATTCGTAATAGCCTTAAATATTGAATCCATGATATTAGTATGAGTTTCTTCTTGTTCATACTCTCTCATATCACCTTTGTACTTCTCAAATAGTGCCTTGAATAGATATCACTTTTATTCACTTGAATTTATAATGCATTAGTAACCTCCAGTTCAGCATTCAACTATTGATTCTATATCTTCAATTTCTTACCCATATTATACATTGGATCGCCTTCAAGTTATTAAACATGTAATTAAGGTCCTACTTTGATACCAATAATTAGATGTAAAATCACTAAGAGGGGGGTGAATAAATGATACAATATAATCCAAATTAATTCTCAACTCTTAACTTATTCAACATACATCAACTTGATCAAGCAACATAAACATGAAATAACATACATTCAAAGCATACCTAAGAGAATACATCACATAAACAAATCATATATGTGGGAAACCCTCTTGGGTGATAAAACCCATTTAACCCTAAAATATGGAATACAATCCTAAAAAAAAGATCCAACATTTGTACCAGCACCCACTAATCAAGGAACACCCATCCCTTAATTTAGTTAAGCACCCACTTGACCTTTAGCTAGCTCCAACTAGCAAGGAGGCTAAAACCCCCTAAGAAACCAAGAACCCACTCATATAACTTGAAAATTATATGACCTTAAACACCTATTTATATTTTTCAATTTAAGATGATCACCGCAATCTTCACTCTTCACCTCCAATCTCTCTCAAACTGCCTCTAGGGCTAACTTGATCAAACTACCTCTTCTAGGCTCATTAGGTCCAATGGCCTATGATTTATCCTACATCAAATTAATTATAAAAAAATGAATGACCCTCTTCACTCTCTATTGTTCCTTAATTACTTTTACCTTCTATTTCAAAGTTTCTCTTCTTCACTTGAATCCTATCTCGCACAACTACTCAACTCTTCTCACTCAAGTCTCTAGAAACCATCACCTTTGCTTTCAATCTTTATAGAGTCTTCATGAATATTATATTTTTAGTTAGACATAATAATTTCCTTGATAATTAATAATTATATCATTCTAATACATATCTCAAATCCATTATCATATGTCGGCCATTACCTCATTATCCCCAAACCACCATTAGGTCTTGGTGAGACATAAAACAATTAGGCCTTCATACTCACACACTACATGTGAGATTATTTGGACCACATTCATCCTTTAATAATAATTTTATAACATTAAACCTATCTAAAATATACCCTTTCTAATTCCCACATGGTTCTCTACCACCTGGAATACCAACTCACATCTTGAACCTACTAATTAGGTCTCCTTGTTTTCTAGGTCTTCATACACAAAAAACATAGTCTCAAACTTATGAAGAAAACACTCAAATATTTCACATATACATATGATTATATCACATGGTTAAACCCTTAAATACCTCTAATATACCTCCATTTTATTTATACACTTCAACATAGGGTCTAAGAACACAAATTAATTCACTCAAAAGACCACTCAGATTGGCTATATAGAGTCAAAATATAGCTATATTATTTTAACTCTATAATTGATCAAGGGAAAATTATGATAAAAATTTCCTTATAATAGTCCTTATAGACTTATATAACATCTCCATGCTCATTTTATTCTTCAATTCTACTCAAAACACCTTCAACTTACCTCTGTAAGATGGTCTCTCAAAATTCTAGTGCATTCATCAAACACAGTCAACTTTAAATCCTTTGTTCACACTAAAGATGATTTGGTTAAACCTAAAAAATACACATATATAGTATTCATGTAGTATAAAACACTCTTAAATATTTATTTCATCTTGAAACATTAAAATACTATCAATAACAACTCAATTATCCTTCTCAGGTCACTTGCAGAATATGTTCAAACACATAATCAACTTTAAAGTTCCATAACTTTGATTATAAAAATATTAAAACATTATAAATAGGCTATATATATATATATATACACCTTGAATTCCTCTACAATTTTTAATTTTACACCATGATCAAATTTTTCATATATAAAAAGTTATATATCAAACACTGTAGACCGGTTCTCCCTCAAAATTTTAAATATTCAAATTTCAATGGTCACTGAGCAGCTATTAAACATCAGACATGTTGAAATCATCTCATTCACCCTAAAAATTTTGAAAAATATGCACCATTTATCTCCATGGATTATTTTTGACATTATATTTTAATGCTCAAATTGATCTTTGATCCGAGCTCCCATGATTATGCCACTTAGTAGCTTTATATACCTTTTGTGTACATTGACTCTTTGACACAATATGCTCCATAGGTATTCTAACTACATGATCATACACTTGTCACTAATATTCTGTCCAAGCTCCATGAATGTGACACATATCACTAACACATTCATTCTTTGACATATTGACTTTTAGGTGCATCATTGGATCAAGATCTATGATTTAATGCACACCATTAGATCTACTGACTAGTTGACCTTTGACTTCAATTTGGTTAAACTTGAAAATTTATAGCTCATCAAAATCTACTATAGAAACTCATAATATTTATATATTGAGCTAGGAAACACTTCAAGACTCCAAAATTTTAGGGTACTTTCTTTGCACTATAGATAATATTTCCATGAAATCCTTTGACCTTGGTTGACTTCATGAGTACCTATAATAAATGTACAAACTTGTTGGTTCATTCATATCTACATGACGTACAATGATGGTCTAGATTATCTTGAGCTATAAGATTCATGTTTTTCTTTCCAAACTATCAAGTGACACACTAGATCTTCTCCAAGACATCTATGGATGCCTCATAACTTCTTTGTTCTTACAGACCTGCATATGTGTTATATATTTTCAAAGATATCAAACACAAATTATTTTTCATCAATAAATTAGTACCCCATGATATATTTTACATAAATTACAAACTAACACCAATGATAATGCTCAACATAGGCCTATGGGTTGCCTATAGCAAAGGTAAATCTCTAGATTGAAGGCCTATCTCCCTAGATTTGTCTTTGATAGCTTATCACCTAGACTACTTGCTTATTTGGATGAAAAGAGATAGAGATAACATGAAATAAATCTATCATGATAAGGTGATACACCAATTTTAACTTTACCACTACCAACCAACTACAAGTACACTTCAAATAAAATTCTAATCTGCACATACACTAATCCAAATCTACCCCTTGTATTAGTATTCTCATGGAGGTTTGTAAAGCTAACCTAAGAAAGGAAGAATAAACCTAAGGTCATGAATCGACACTAGTGGATATAAAACTCACTAAACTAATTAAATATTCATTATAACACTTCAAAATACCTAAAACAAACTTTTTAAAGTTGAATATGAATGCAAGAAAGGATAACATTCTAAGGAAGAGAATTTATCACTTAGCAAGATCAATGAACTTAACATACATATTGAAAAAAAATCATGGAGAAGGTAAACCAGATATTTTTTTATTTATTCAAGGCTGAAAATTATCATGAATTAACCATACTCATGTAGAGGATACATTTCTAAGCCAAAGTGGCTCAATATATATCACAAGTGTGAGAGAAAAGAAGAAGTATGCAAGAGAAAGAAGATAGACAAGTGTCATGTAAGTTACAACAAGAATAAGAGTTAGGGAATAGATTAAATAGGTCTAGTACACCATGTCTTTCTCCTCTTCATATGCTCTATCTCTCCACATGGTATGGGAGGTTAAAATGCATGCTTGACACCTTGACTAGCTTCTTGAAACTCTCCTTCTTCTTGACATGTTGAATGATAAGTGGAATTTTTGTTGATTAGATAATTTTTTAATAAATTTTTTCTCTTCTATTTACACCTTTAAACTAACTCCAATAGGTTTTCTTTGACACATCACCCCATTCTCTTGTAAGGTGTCTATAAGGCTCTTCATCTCCTTAGGCCTATTTTGCACACAAGTGTCAAAATTTAGTTTCAGTTACTCTATCTCATAAAATATTCATTAATGGCCTATTTAAAACATATTAGACCTTAAAAAATACATGTTTAGGACTCAAACTAACCCCAATAAGTCATTTTATACCAAAATCCTTAATTAGGCCTTATTCTTTATAGCCTTTTTTCCTATTTTTCTCATTGTGTAGGATTTTTATAGATTATCTTAATAAAATAAATTCATATTATATGACCCTCTATCCTCTTACAATTCTTTGTCAAATTTCATGAGTTGAAGCTGAGTGGAAGTGTACTTTTTCTGCCCATCTCTTCTGCTAGTTAGGCCTTTATGCCTAGAAAATGGATTTTGGCTCTAAACTCTTCCTGCACTTTTGAAACCTATGTGAAGTGTGTAATTAACTTTAACCATTAAAATACCAAACTCCATGTCAATTTTTATCTTCTATAACATTGTGCTTATAGCCAAACCATGAAATGATCAAAAACAAGCCCTTCACAGTCTTGGTTGGACTGCCTTGCAAAATGGAGTTTGTTTGGTCACTTCTAAGGGTTCTTTATAAAATTTATTTATTTAAGGAGATTAAATAAGTCCCAAGTAACCTCCTCTAATTATTTTAAAGTATCCATCTCTCCAAAAACCCTATAGATACTAAAAACACACAAAATAAGTGATTTTGGTAATTTATATAGTAGTTCATACAACTAAAGTACATGTGAATAACCTACTTAGAGTCCTCAACAACATCCAAAAGGTTTTAGCATAAATCTATGTCATTTTATGTGATTTTTAAGTCCATCTCTGCATATGGGTCATTATAGTTCTCTTAAGCATCTTGAAAATACTTCAACTTCTTAGCGATGATTCATAAAGTTAGATGTATGCATACTCCAAAACATTTTAAAAAATTAAAGTAAATTAGGGTTTTAAAATTTACCTAGGATAATAGGGTTCCACGTATCCTATGTGTTTCATACCAATCAAAATAAATTGCCACTTCAGGTTGCAATCAGGCATTCTAGGAGGTTTGAGCAAATTTACAATTTGTAGGTGGTGTTTTTGAGTTTTATTTGAGCTCAAATAGTCTCAATGAAGTCTGATATGTCCACCTATACCTATGAAAATGTATATTTTGTCACCATCATTCATTAAGTCTCTCCACATCTCAATGTTCTTAGACTTAAGGTTTTTAGGCCAAACCATCTACTATACCCTAATTAACTATCATGTCCTATTTTCTTCTCTATTGGATGGTTTGTGATGCATGGAATGTTTTCTCATCTTATTCAGTATCTATTTAAGGTTTTTAATTTTCTATCCAAGATCCAATTTTCTCTACCTCCAAGACTGTCTTTGGCCTGTGTATGCAAGGGCTATTAGGACTGAATAAGGGATGTTGACTATGTTTCGATTTCTTGTTGCCTCAGATGAAAGTTTGAGGGAATATATCATCATGTTTCCATCATATTTACAAAACTTTATTTCCCTCATATTATCTATATGTTATTTAAATTTTTCAAATAACAAGTAGAGTTGTTAATGAGAAAGTATGCAAATTGTGTGTTTTTAAACTGTGTAGGGTTCAATGTAGGGTAGTGGATGTATTATCTCATTGTTGTTTGATTTGATACTATGATGAGATAATGTAATCAATATTTAATAATATTAACTACTTACCCTACTCTTATTTCTTCATACAAACATCATGAACTTCTTTAGGTAGGCAAACTTATGCTGACAAGGATTATGTATAGGTGTATTAAGCCCTTATGACCCTTGTTTGGTCTCCTTATCTCAAATGGTTTGATGAATTCAATGTCCTAAGGACTTAAAACTCTTCTCTTCCCTTATAATATTCAATCAAATCATTTTTATTAGGTTTAAAGATGATCCTTAACACCTTTCATAGACTTACATGTGGTTTACTTCATGTATACATGCATTTTGACTAGGTCTATAGTTTAGTGTTTTAGATCCCTATCCTAATCATTGGAACTCTTTATATCATTCATAATTTTTTGATAACTAAGTGTCTCATTAAAATATTTGGAACCCTCTATGTCTCTTCATTATTGAAGGAGTTGACTATTGAAGGAGTTGACTATGTATTAGGTATGACTACATTATAGGTCTTTCCTTACTAAAATTTACCTTCTAAATGGTTTTATAATGTTTTATATGATTTATTTATATCCTTTGAGTGTTTTTAAGCTCCCAAATTCATCATCAGTATTATCTAAAGCTCATTTTTGGTGTAAGTTGGTTGTAGATGGTGTTAAGGCAATTTGATTATGTATGATTGTCTAAAACTTCAAGACTAATATTCAACATATAAATATATATATATATATATATATATATATATATATATATATATATATATATATATATATATATATATATATATATCTAATTCATATTTTATATGTATCAAAAAATTTAATCTCTATATTTCAATCAAACATCACTGTCTCAGACCAACCTTCTCTTACAGTCTTGTAGGTTCACATTTTAGAAGCAGTCAGCTTAGTATGCAACTTCTTGATTATATATATATTAGGTATTTATCAATCTATAACTATTCTTGGAAACATCAAAGTGTGATTTCATACTTGGTACATTCAATCTTGAACGTTGACAAAATTAAATTCACCTAAATGATAGACCTATAGGTCTGTAGAGGATAGAGGTTGCAACCTTGTGATTGAAGATTTGAAAGTACAAAAATGAGTACTATGACTCAAAGACCATTTTAATCATTGAATCAACATACTTTTAATGAATAATAAAACTAAAAATCTCTCTAAAAAACATATTCAAACACTTCCAAAATAACTAAACTTATAGACACAAAGAACACATAATCCACAAAAGGTCAATGAAGAAATGGCCTCTTGGGATTTGTAAAAAATATTCAATTAGTTAGGGAGACATGAATGAATTGACATGTAATTAAAATATAATATAGAAACATTAAAATGCACCAAAATACTTGAATAAATCATAAACTTAGAAACATGACCAGTCACTTGCAAATAATGCAAAAAATGGAAAATGCTTTCCAAAAGACATCGGCGTGTGCCAAAAATATGGTTTAATGATTGTGAGTCATCTAAAAAAATATTATAGCCTATTCTAACTAGTTTCATGTAGATAATATTTCAAATTTTTTTTTGGAGTTTCTCCAAACTCAACCTATAGGGATTTACTCATTCAAAAAGCAAACTAGGATCTTAACGATTGTTAATAAATTTAAAATCACCAATCCAAATACCAATGCCACAAATTTTAATCCTGTATGTGTCTCAAATTTTGGCCAAAATATTTGCCTCATAATCTAACCATGCTACCTATACCATCTTCTTGAAGTTGGCCTTCACTAGCTTGTGAAGGGGATGATGAGAGAGAGAAGAAGATTTTTGCAACTTCTAAATTCCAAAATTATTCTACTACCTTTTCTTGACCTTTAGAAGATTAAAATACACTCTTAAACTATTTTCATTTTCACATAACTTCCAAAAGTCCATATAGTACACTAACTCCTCAAGATGACATTGAACTCCAAGAAAACTAACTTTATCTAACAAGTTGATAGGTGTGGAAGTTGAGTAACTAATCCAAGATATTTTTAATGTCTCTTTTATTAATTTTTCACTTAGGTAGCTTTGTCACATATAAATGTTAGCCAAAATCACGCTTTAAATGCATTTTTAACACCTTAGAACTAGCAAATGGTCTTCAAACTTTCCAAAACTTTATGAAACATGGTAAAAAGATGTTTTACACATAAAATTACATTAATCAACCCCCCCAATCACATATTATACAAATTTACCATGACTTATTTTTTCATGACACCCCCTAGGTCACTATATGACTAAAGTATGACTTTACCTTAACTTCTCCAAACTAACCTTAAACAATGTTAATAAGGTTAAATGGAGATTTATAAGGACCTTATAAACATGGCATGAACACATGAAAAGTTTTAATCTGGAGGGGGTCGCCAAATTTGATAGGGTTCAAATTTGGTCAACATTTTTGGTAATTCATGAGGGTAGCATGTCTGCAATGCTAATAAGACCAATTACATTACATGTCCATTAGGCAAAGGGGTCTCTTACACTTAGTTTCAGACCTTAATAGACCTTGAACATAATATAATGAACTAATTACCTCCAAAACACAAAAAAACAAAGACAACAAGACACAATCAAAGTAAGACACACACACACATGTGATCTCAAGTACTTAGGAAACATATAGACAACTTAAGCAAGCTAGATTGTATACAAACTAATGTGAAAAAAAAATTCTCCATCAAATGGGAAAGGTACACCATATTTTTCTCCACGAGATGAAATAAGGAATGAGTAAATTCTCCTATTGAGTCTTGACCTTGAATTCTTCAACTCCTTCATGTTTTCCACTCTCTTTGGCATGATCTCTAATGTAATGATATCAGCTATAAACATATCATCTATGAAGGTGAAATCTTATTGCAATTTAATATCTTTCTCATGAGCCTTCTTGGGTTTTGTACTTATCTCAACCATTATCACTTATTAACTTATAGGGGCAACCTCTCTCTTGGTACTTTGAATATTATCATGTTGTCCTTCAAGAACATCTTTGGACATTTTATCAACTACTAGTTCATCAAGATATTCAAGGAGTTTTGAATACTCCATCTAATTTTAATCATTTTCCTCCATGAAGACATATTTTTTGATATATTTATGCACATGACCTTTAACCTTGCAAAGAATTTCAAGCTCTTGGAGAAGTTAAATATGTTGCTTCTAATCACTTTTGTCTTCTTTCTCTTCAATAACCACAACTTCTTCAAATTCATCTTATTTGTTTAAGGAGTCTTCAAATTCAAGGTTGGATACAACTTCAACAAGTTTGAATTACATAATATCTTCTTCTAGAATCAAATCATCAAGAGGAAAGGCAACTTAAAGAGTGTCTTCAAATTGACCAGTAGGAGGTGTAGGCTTTTTAAGTCCTTATAACTCATCACATATGTCATTGGAATTCTACCACATGTCATCTTGATTCATGGATTCAACAATAAATTCATTTTATATTATCTTTCCAAATTCAATCTCTTGATCATGCTCATGAATCTCACCCAACTCAGCTGATGTGATGTCCTTCCTCAAAGCTTCCTGTTTTATGTCTTGATCAAACTCCTTATGAATATTTATAAATGATCTATATATTCTCTTTATTAACTCAATAAGGTTGAATTATGTTTGTCTTCACCAAGAGGAGTCCCTATAGTGAAATCTTCATCATATACACTTGAGTCATCTTCTTGATCAGCTACAACTTTATCTTGTTCTTCTTTACTTACCTCCCATAAGATGGATGTAGACACTAAAAATCCACACGCTATGGTTATATATGTTACACCAACCCCTAGACCACCCTTAGACCCCCTTGAGACCACTTCATAACCTTTTAACCACCAAACCTCAGTCAAAATGACTAATTTTGACTATTCTAACCTTTGACCTATCGATTGTTGATGGTTAACCCCTAACCACTGACGATTAAACTTGACCATCAATAGTCAACCTTTAAATACCTTAAGGGTTAAATAAAACTCAACTCCACCTTGATTTTTTATTCTTATCCACTCACATAATTATGCATGTTAAGACTAAAATTATACGACCTATTAAACACCTTATTTGAACTTATTGTTTCACCTCTCCCTTCCTTCTATAAAAAGAGAGGAGGAGAAGGTGAGAGGGGGATCATCAGTCATCAAAGAGGATCAGTAAATTATTAGAGATTCTTATATCAAAACTTATTTTTTAGGTCTTATTTTTATTAATCTAGTAAAGCTTTTGATGAGCATGACAAAAATCACAATCAATGTAATTCATCAATCACAACCAAGACACCAAAACTCTACCAGAATTGCTCTAGGATCCACAACACATTTTAGCCACACATTTAAACATTATTTAGAGGAAAAAAAAGCTAAGTATTTGTTTTTAGTAATTATTTATTTTTTTCTCTCCCAACTAAACCTCTGGACTAGACAACCTTGAATATTCCTCTCTATCTTGTAACCAGCCTCCAGCCTAAATTCACCTCCCAAAATCACTCAACCACCTTCCCAACCAAATCTACCTTCACCTAAGCCAAATCTAATAGTAATCATTTATGGTCACTTAACCCCTAATGGTTTGCCCTTGAACAATGAAGTTCACTGAACTACCAATAGTTAAGTAACTACCTACGATTCAACCAACCACCGATGGTCACTGTGTGACAATTTTCACAAGTTAATTCCACCTATCAGAGGTTAACCAAACCCCACTTTTTGAATTTATAATTGATCAAAGAATATCACCCTATTTTTTGAACTAGGTCTAATTCATTTTGAATTAATATCCTATTGTTTATTACTATAATTATTAAAATTCATCCTTTTAAAAGTAATTCTTGTATTTGATTTTAGTATCTTTTGTTATTTATGCAAGAAATTTATCTTTTATTTTCAAAAATTGATTGTTTAAAAGTGTGGATTGATAGCCTCCAAGTAATCTTGTGCTTCTTAGATCTAGATTTCTAGGCAATCCACCCTACTATCTAACTAATCAACCATTTTTTTAGTGATTTCTTATCTATAGGTCATTCCTCCCTAGACAAAGAGGAGTATCTACAACTATTTGGATCACAAAGCAAAAACCAAATCTAGGTTCTACTAACCTCACCCTTATTTTAAGTTTTACAACTTTCTTCTTTAGTAATAAAATTAAAAATTATGTGAAACATTTTGGCACACGTGGTGGGACACTTGAGTCTTTTTTTGGGTTCATAATTGCATCTAGATGCTTTTTCTTCTTATATTTTTGCTCATGCAATGAAATCAAAATATCATTATGGGCTTAAAAGTGATTACATATATTGATTGCTTATTTATTTTAGCTCACATATCTTAATTAATAAAGTGAATTAATCGTATCTTGACACTTATCACACACATAATACCAAACCACTTACACCTAATGAAGCATAAAAATTTTGACATAAGGTTCAACTAGGATTTCATCACCTAGTGGTCACCTTTTCTGGCTATCCTACTTGGATTTCATCACCTAAAAGGAAAACCAACTTAGTTCATTGGCTGAATATAATCTTTGGAAATCATTATATCATAGGGAATCACCCGACACTCTTATTGCTATGGTGTGTGAACTGAGGGGTTAGGCCCTAATATCAAGCCACATATTGATTTATAACATATATCCCTTTGAGATCCTAAACACAACCTAAAACCAACCATAAACTTATTTTATAGTACTTGATCTACAAGGCAATTTGAGTCACACAATTCTTAAAGATTGAGGCATAAGCCACAAGAGAGACTAAAAGGAACCTTAAGATTTAATGTAATCTAGTGTGTGTTTTGTTTCCTTGAATTTTTCTTGTTTTCTCTTTATTTGAGTTATGAGATTGGTTAGATCTTCTTCTTTCCATTATTTACATGGTTTTAACTAGGAAACAACTAAGAAACTAATCAAATCAAGATTCACCTCCTAATCATTTATGTTTTTCTTCTCCCTCATCCATGGAGTACATCTCAGATGTAGAAAGTTCTCCCCATCCTTTTGGATGTCCTAACATCCCTTGGATAGTTTCCCAAGGTGATGCATATTTTGTCACCTTTTTGTATAATAACCCCATAGCCCTCCAACATTATTTTAACACCATATATCATTGTACCCCTACTTTAGTTATACCTGTTAACCCACCCTATGGCATACTAACCCACCTAATGGGTAACACTTTGGTTGCCACCATTTCCACCTAACCCTTGGTTATCAAGGCATATTATTTTAAAAATAAAAACATTCAAGACCAACCCACACAACCAAAAAATACCCAAACACATTCTACCCCAACTAAAAACCTTCTAGTATAGGAGCAACCCAACCTTTGGGCACTGGTACTCCACTTACCCTGGGAGTACCCTCTACTAGTGTCATGACCATTCCACTTGTTTCCAACCCACCTACCTTGACTCCATTCTATATCCTAGTGGTCACCATACCTTCTACCATTCCACCCACTAGTACCAAAATTACCACCTATCCTCTATCTACCAACCCAACCATACCTCTAACCCAACTTATATCAATCCCCCAATAGATACCCATTGCACAAAACTTGAGCTACATCCCTAACCCACAAGGGTATGTACCTCTACCTTCCACTCAACCACCTATCTCCATGTATTCATATGTGGCATCATCCCAACCACCCATGTCCACATATCAATATGTGTTAGCTTCTCAACCCCGCCACCAACTATCCATATGTTGTACCTACCCAAACCCAACATAATCTACCCTACAACTACGGGAATGCATAACTACAAATGGACTTTATCAAAATGTTAATGGACAAAATGACTAATTTAGAGTCATATATTTATGTTTCCCATAACCTTTTACCTTATGACCAAATTTGTAATGAACCAATTCATCCATCCATCCCCATTTAGGATTACCCTCGTCGATGGGAACTTCAAAAAAATTCAAAATTTTAGAGTAAGGAAGACCCTCAATAACATCTAAGAGAATTTAGGCATTCTTTCTATTTGATCACCTATGATGATGCTCTCCTTCTCTGTAATTTTCCCATGTCTCTATTAGTTCTATCACTATATTGGTAGAGTGTTATTACAAAGCACTCCCTCTTTTCTTTTGCCCAACTAGCTCAGACTTTCTTAGATCACTTTTCCATAAACATCTCTAAGAAAGTTTCCATCACCGATCTCTACTCCATTTGGAAATTTGATGATGAATCTATAGCTAACTTTGTATCCCATTGTAGAATCTTGATAAATCAACTATCTTTCTCTTTTACCCAACTTGAGCTATATAAACTCTTTGCTCAAACTTGTGCCAAACACATTTCCTTCACTTTATGGGTTTAGACTTTTAGGACCCTTTATGAGGGTTTCACCATGGCATGAAAATTAGAAAATAAAGCCATTTATAAGGTTAATTTGAAATTTATAAACAAGAATTCCACCTTCAAATTAAATGAGACTCCCTCCTCTAAACCTAATAATCAAACTAACACTAACTCCAAAAACAAAGGAACCGTGAATGTGGTTATTCTTAAAACTACTCCACTAGTTGTTAACCAACCCAACTCTTCCATTTCCTCCAATCATAACACTAAAAATACAAATTTTAACAACCAAAATAAATTTAATCCACTATGGGAGTCATATTCTTTAGTCTTAGAAAAGTTGTTGAAAGTGAATGTCATACAACTTCTACTAATGGAACCTCCACAGCAATTCAATTATTATCATCATGTACCTAGTTGGTATAAGGAGAAAAAATTGTGTGCCTTCCATCATCTAAAATCTCATCAACAATGGGGAACTTTTGTTGGATAACTCCAACATTCCCCCAAATCAATCACTTGACATCTTTAGACATCCATTCCCTTACCATTCCCCTTCCATGAACAATGAAAATAATAGAGGGAAATACTGTCATAGCCATGAGGTCCATACCATTAATGTATTTCTTAATTAATTCATCATTAAGGAGACCATTGATGAGATTATCTTTCCTTCCCTTCCACTTATTGAGCTAGTGGAGTCACTCTCCATTGTTTCAAAAAATGAGACCAAGGAAGTGACTTTTCCCATTTATCCACTTATTGAGGTATTTGAGCTACCAATCTCTCCTTTTGGGGACATAACAAAAGAGACAACCATTACCACCATATCCTTCTCCTTCATCATACAACAATCCACTCTTCTTTTAGAAAGCATCCCTAAGGAAGAGATCATTCTACCTACCTATCCCATAGAAGACTCATCTTCCCAAACCCTATAGGCTTTGATTAAGGAAAAGGATGAGGTAACCACTTCTCTCTCTCCAACCATGGGTCTAAAGTTTGAGATAAATATCTAAGGGATTAAACCCATCTATAATCCCTTCTCTAGATTGGTTTAAAACTTAGAATACTTATCCCAACCAAACATAGATCATGCCACATTTTGGCACCATCTTAGGCTTCCTTACCTAACTAAGAAAGAGCCTCTAACCATGCCACTATCATCCCAACCTTTCATTTCCACTATTGAACCCACCATCACCTAGCTAAACCTTTAGAAACTTCTACCAATAAAACCATAATTGAACCATCTAACTCAACTCCACCTAAAATAAATAAGTCACCTTATACCATTCCAACCAATCCCACCAAAAACCTTGGCATATTCCTTATTTAGAGCCTTACTCATCCCTCATTGAAATTGTAATTAACTTCACCAAACCTATCAAAGAAACCCCAAACCAAGCCAATAAAGAGGGTGAAACCACCCAAGATTATACAAACCAAAAATCCACCTCCCTTTTCCACTTTTCCTTCTATTTTAGGACCTCAACCTTATACCTTAGTAAGGAAACCAACCATCTTAGACAAAACCCAAATATAACCACAACTTTTGGTTACATCATCACTCCTACATTCATCCTCACCTATTTTCACCAAACCTTCCTTTAACCAAACTACTTAATTCTCAAACATCTACCCTAATACTTTTCACCCCTAAGAAATCCATACTAAAACCATCCACCAAGAATGCTCCTTCACCCAAATCTCTTACCATCAAACCTACTCCTAAAAGGTCTTCCACCTCAACTACCAAACCTAAGACCTTCATGTCTTTGCCACCTTGCCTGAGTCTTACTTAACCATCTTATAGAGGTTATTATAAGTGTTTTGCTTAACCTTTCCACCTATAAAACTATTTGAACCACATAGTCTTAAACCATCCTGGTAGAATGATAAATTAATATTCTTAAACTATATAACACCTGGGTGTGATACTAAGAACTAAAAATCTCTCCAAGTATTAATCCATCAGATGTATCATGAGGATGAATTATTGTTAGATGAGCCTCCTATGATCCCACCACTAACCCAAGAACCAAGAGCCATCAACCAACACTTACCTACTTCCCCACTCTCATCTCAGAGTGAAGTAGAACTAAAGTAATCCTCTAGCTTGACTCTTTCCCAAATCCATACCATCCATGTGGTCACATGATCACAAACTCAATAAAAGGACAAGGTAAAGTAAAATATGTCCATTCCATGGTCATATCCCTCTTCCACCACCCAATCACCCAACCAACACCAAGCACCTTTACCTTCAACCAAACCCAAGGTGTCCATCTTAGATTTATCTCAATCTAACCCATCTAAATCAAACCAATGAGTGGTTCTAAAATAGTTTCACTAAACACTGCTGAAGATGTGTTTGTATTAATGAATCAATACCTCTCCCCATCACTCCCAAGAGATGATAGAGACTTTACAATATATAGAGGTCCAACCAGAAGAACCATAACCTTTAGTATCCTTTTTTAGAGCTCTCTAACTTTTCAATCTTGTTACCTTCAAGAATTTAGAGATACCCCCCATCCATCTAGATGATCTAGATCCTCCCATCTTCATTACTATATATATCAACCAAACTCACATCAAAAGGGTTATTATTGATGGGAGAACTAGCATCAAAGTTATCTCCTTCCATACATACAACCCACTCAAATTAATTGAGAATATTATGTCAAAAACCTTGGTGGTGATCTAATCATTCAATGATACCATGGTGATTCGATCACATTCACCTAGGAACCCACACACTTCCTAAGCTCTTATACATGGTAGAAGGTGAGTTTAAATACAAAATATTGCTAGGATGCCCTTGTATTCATTCCATGGGATATGTGTCATCCACCCTCCACTAATGCATCAAATTTGAACATGAAGGTCAAGTTGTTACCATACAAGCTGATTTGAGTCCTTTTACATCATGCAACATGACATATCAACCCAATGACATTCTCCTTCCTCTATCCAACAAGCCTTCATTAGTAAATGACTAATCCCCATCTCCTTTTATCAATAATCATTCACCATTTCATTTTTACTATCCACCCAAATCCCCACAACATACCCTATGGAATCAACCTTCTAGTGTCTTTCATTGGAGAAGTATCACCTTTTGATACTAGATACTTTTCTTACTCCTCAAGAGTATGGGAATCTTGACCAAAAATCTAATTATGACCCCAATATCATAGACATTATTCCTTTTGGGTCCTCAAATTTTCAAACCAATTTCATCTATGGGGGATTTGATAAACTCCTCAACAATCCTGCCACCTCTTTTTCACCTTGACCATTCACCTCTAGTTTCTCCTACCTAGATAAACTAGAGTTTACCAAGACATATTTATAGGTGTGCTTGAAAGGATTTGTTCTAGTCTGGTATGAACATGGGTTGCATGAGTTTTTTCCAATCAAGACCCAAAAACCTCACAAAAATAATGGCCTTAATTTCATGCCACCTAAAAAGCAAACTAACCCACCTCTTATTACCACCATTTATGAGGAAATCCCATCCTTACCATCATCCACTCCACCATTGATAATTGAGGATTCTGAAACCATCCCCCCTATTTTTTTATCAACATGATCAGCCTCAAACCCCTGACTTATCAAAAATATGTGATCGTAACCATTCCTCTAACTCATCCTAAGATGGTAGGAGATGACTATGCTATCATTAATATTATTTGATGTCAGGATGATGATTATATACTCACCTACCTTGGTATATAAGATTAATTTATCCACAAATCTCTTCCTCTTAAGATTTAAACCATGTTTAATGAATCCACCATGGACATCAATTTAGGTACTTTGAATAACCTATGCATTGTCAAAATCAGCCAATCGCTAAATTTTGAGGAGCTTCGGGACTTCCTTTCTTTCATGTAAGACTGCATCATAGCATTTTCTTGGTCTTATAGTGACATTTTAGGAAACTATTGGGTGAATATTTTGTCATCAACTAACTGACAGAAAAATGGGTATATCAACCACAGCACAATGAGATTATATAGCAAAATGGGTGTGGTGACCACAGCTATAATGAGATAAATCTCTCCTCTCAGTAAGGGGGGTCCCCTATAAACTATAATATACTAATATAAACTAAAAATAGACTCAGGGGTGAAATCATACCATCCATCTCTCTTTTTTTAGAGATGATGTTCATAAAACAAAGGAGAATTTTGGTGTAATTACTGAAGGCATTTCTCTTCTTTAGAAATGATGTTTAAAAAATAGCAAGAATTCTTCATGGGTAGTAACTAGATCCACAAGAAACCCATGAAATCCTAAAGTCTTTCATTATTTCTCTTACTAATTTAGGACAAAGTAACATAGTAGTATGAAGTGCAGCACAAAGTCTCCACTAAAAACTATAGTAGAGTGAAATATTATGAAAGATAAGGGGAGCTCAAGTTTATCTAGTATCCTTTACACTAAAACACAAAACAAATAGATTAAAGACAATTATGGTAGCACAAAGTCTCCCACAGTCATCTTCAAGACATTTTCTAGATTATTTCTACTTATTTTGCTTATTTGATTAAATGGACAAGACTTTATTTAGTAAAAAGACATAAGAATGATTTCCTAGATAACACAAGCTATTTCAACACAAAGTCTGAAAGGTCACTTGCTTTCTCATTCACTTGATAAAGTATGATTAATAGTCTGAGCTCAAAGTCTCAAGAATGCCTTTCAATTTCAGCAGAGTTTTGCTTTTAATAATAGAGAGATCTCCCTTATTCAAAATGAGAGATTCTAGTATATAACATCCAAAGAAAGACTTGGGTGCTTTTTTTCATGAAATGGCCCATGCTACATTGAATGCATTAGAAATTATATGAAGGGACCATGCTAGAATAGGTTATCAGCCTTAACTTTGGCATTCTAAATCATCTCAAATGTCTCCTCTAAAGCATGGGTTGTCTAGTCTTCTTTATGATGCTTACACGATTGTCCATTCACCTTTACTCAATGAAGAAAAATAGGCCGTGCCATTGAATGCTTGCACTCTCTGAGGTCCACCTAGTGAACTACTCCTTGTCCATAAAATAAGTAATGGATTTTGGGAATAATAGCTGGCTCCAACTAGAGAACTTCTATCAATTGGACTTTGAAGCAATCGAAGGGAGTAGAATCTAGACTCTAAGTGCCTTCATCTATGTTATTGGGCTATAGAGTCATGCCACCCAAAAAAGAAAGATGCCAAGAAACAAATGAACAACATGAAATAAATAAAGACTATATAAATGTACAATTTAGACTTATCTGATACTTTAAAGATTGAAGTGCTTTTGATGCTACCCACTGTGAGGCAATGAAAATGGCATTCCATCTTGATAATTTAGCAAGAAACTATTTTCACCATAGACCTAATGAATGGTAAATGAACCTCTCCATAAAGAATCAAATTTTTTATGCATTCCTTTTGGTTCTCTCCTCTTGTCCCATAACAAGACTTGATCTCCAATTTAAAAATCATGAATCTTTACTCTTTTATCAGAGTTTCTTTACTTGATTTTGATGTGCAGCAATACGGTCCACCACTATAGTTCGTTGCTCATTTAGTTCAGTCAAGCACATGATCCTCTTGTCGATGGAACTTTCAAAAGTTGAATCTTCTACTGCCTTTGCCAGCATTAATGCTAGTAATTCCAGGGTGAATGGTATCTCTACATTAGAACCATACATAAGTTGAAATGGTGACATACCTATCACCCTTTTAGGTGTAATCATGTATGCCCATAAAGTGTCAAGTAATGCTTTATGCCAGGTTCTCTAATTATCATCTACCAACTTTCTGATAATAATCACCAAGTTCTTGTTGCTTGATTCTACTTGACCATTTCCTTATAGATAATAGTCAAAAGAGTGAAAGAGAATAATCCCATCATAATAGCAAAATTGGGTAACCTCATGAGAAGAGAAATAGGCTACATTGTCTGTTACAATCTTGGTTGGGACCCCAAATAAAGAAATAATATTTTCCTTGAGGAAATTACATACCACTTATGAAGTAGCATGCATGACTGGAATGGCTTCCACCTACTTGGTAAAATAGTCTATGGCTATGAGAACATAATCATGTCCAGCACTCGAGGATAGGTTTATAGCACCAATGAAATCAATATCCCATTGCTAAAAAGGCTCTTTGATCACCACAGGCTTGAGATTTAACGTGGCCAAATTAGGTTTCCCAACGAACTATTGACACAGCTCGCATTTATGCACCCAAGTGTATGAATCTTGAAATAGAGTAAGCCAATAGTACTTGGCTCATAGAATCTTATGGGCAATAATAAGTGTCAAAAAAAATCCTCCACAAACCAAATTGTGGAAAGACTCCAAAAGTTTGATCTGTTTCATTTTATCCATGCAACAAAGAAATACCCCATCAAAATTTCTCTTGTATAAACCATTGTCCCACAGGACAAAGTTAGTAGATTTCAACTTAACAGTCCTCTTTTCTTTATGAGATAGGTGGGTAGGACACTCACCATAGATAAGGAAATAAGAAATATTGGACAAACTAAGATTGGGGCATGGGTGATAGCTTCCTTGATCTCTTGAAATGCTGACTTGCCTTCTTCAGTCTAGTAGAAAGTAGATTTACCCTTCATCATGTTGAAAATGTGGCGAGTCCTCTCTATGAATTCAAGAATGAACCTTCATAGAAAATTCACCTTTCCAAAGAAAGAATGGACTGCAATCTTACCAGCAGGAAGAACAAGCTCTTGGATGGATTTGACTCTTTTTGGGTTGATATTTATGCCTTCTTGGGATACAGTGTCACTGAGAAGTTTCTTCTGTAACCCCAGAAATTGATTTCTTAGGATTGAGAGAAATGTCATTTTATCGACATCATTGTATAGCTTGTTGTAAATGATGCACATGATCAGGATGATGTTTGGAAAATATGGTCAAGTCATCAAGATATACCAAAATGAACTTCCCCATTTTCGTTTTTGAAGGCAATATCCTTCGCTCTCTGGAAGGTGACACCAGTGTTGATCAGACCAAAAGACATTTGGCGATATGCAAAAGTGCCCCAAGGTATAGTGAAAGTGGTCTTATGTTGGTCTGCTTCATTGACTTCCACTTGATTATATCCTAAAAAACCATCTAATATTGATAACATCTCTGAGCCAGTCACTGTCTGTAGCAACTGATCCATGATGGGCAGGGATTAGTTGTCTTTTAAAGAGGATTGATTTAGATTCTTGAAATCAATACAAAGGCAAATTTCTATATTCTTTTTTCTCATAGGGACCATATTCACAATTTAGGTGGAATGATGGATTGGAAAAATTATCTTCACATTTAGCACTTTTTAGATCTAATAAAGAATAGAACCTGATATCTTGGGGTTGTACTACCTTTGTTTTTGCTTATGAGGCAATGACCCAACCTTGAGAGGAATTTTGTGCCTAAATTTATTTAGGCCTGAGAGATTTTAGATCATCATAAGAGTACACTAAAACATCAATGTAATGGTGAAGCAGAGTAATGAATTTGAGTTTTTCATCAGGAGTGCAATAATTCTTGATGTTGACCATTTTGGGATTATCTTCTGTACTCAAATTTATTTGATCAAAATCTTTGGAAAAACTTGAATTCATTTATGGCTTCTTGATAAACCTATCATGCTTATCGAATATATTTTCAAGAGAAGCTAATCCTTTGATAATTTTATTCCCTTTGAGATGAAAGAACTCTTCACCAATTTTTAAATTTATTTTGGGAGTTGATTCCCTTGGCAAAGATTCACTGCCTTCAAAATAAAGTTCCTCAAAGTTATCTATCTATTCTAAAAGATTAATGATTTGGTTGTCACCATTAAACACCTATGAATGGTTGGTATTATTACGTAAACTTGGTCAAAATACCAACTTAATAGTGTACGTATTCCCTTTAAAATCTTGGTGAGGAACCATGAGAGTTATAGAGATGACCAAGGAATCTACTCGATCATTGAATTCTCTAGGCACCATAGAAATACTAAAATCCTCAAAACTTTCAAGGCAATCTCACCCCAGATTGTGATAATGTCACAATATTTTTTTCTTGGTTTGATACAAGTTCCTCACTTGATAAACCACCAGTTTAGCATCCCCTTGGGCGTGAAGAAGTTTGACACCTTTAGCTTGATTAGCTTTCAATCCAAGTAATAAAGATTCATACCTCGGTAGTGTTACTGGTATTGCTAAACTGTAACTTGTATGAATATGGGAAAATATATCCTTACAAAGATATCAAAACAATCCCACCTCCAGAACTGGTAGAAGAATTTCTGCCATCAAATACTAGAATATAGACATCATTAAAATCTGATCTTCTTTCAAATTTCTCTTCATTAGGGAGGGAAGATCCTTTTTCATCTAAACTATGTTCTGCCAATTCTTCTGATGTCTTGTTTGAATTTTTTAAATTGTCACCTAGTAAACTTTCATCTGATGAAATAGAAACATCTTCAATAGTCAAAAATTAACTACCCATTCCTAAAGATTCAAATAGAATTTGAGCTTCAAGGGCTGATGTTTGGGTGACAATATATTTTAACTCCTTCTCAGGAAGCAGCCTTTGCATGATGCCTTTGATAGGTATCCTCACTTCAAATAGGTCCATGCTCAATTCTCCACCAACATCCTTACAAAAAATTTCATTCGAACAAAATGCCATAGGAAGCTGATAACATTAGCCACCAAGACTGTCATTTTAATATTTTTTTTTTGCGAAGGTCGCGAATGCAAATTAGGCATCTTTGATTTGACCCAAAAGTGGCACTTGCTTGTTTTATATGGAGAAACATCTCCAAAAAATTTTAGTTAGAGTGAGACTGAGAGAGTCTACCACCTTGGTGGGCATCATATTGTCAGAGGTGCTAGAGTCTATTATATAGTTGCTCAAATTATGACCATTAATCAAAAGGGAAACATAGAAAGGTTATATTTTCCCAGGGGCAATAGGATGAGTAATGACAAGATTATTTTGGGTGGATGTATTCTTTGGGGGATCATGAGTTACCTTTGAAACATCTTGTCTTGTAGGGATGAATTTTTTCTTGATGCATTCAACTAGCCTATCCAACTACTTAGGGTTGGCTTGTAAGTATTGAAACTCAAAAATTTGGATCTTGGTCTTCCTAGTATGATCAATTATGTCAAATAACTAAAATAAACTAAAAATAGAGGAAGGAAGTCCATCATTCTAGGTTTTATTGGATGTGGTACTAGTCTAAGAAATTGAAGTAGAAGGTGCAAGTTTGTTTGAGGTACTTATTTTTTTATTGATCACCGAATCCTTTGATTGGAAAGGTAGTGAAGTTCCCCATTTATCAATTAAAATTGTTGATTGAGACTCTTCCCCTATTTTTTCCTTATCATATTATTGAGTTGAATAGTTCTAGGACCTGGTAAATATAGTGTATGATCCATCAAACACTTCTCCCTTACTTCTAGCTTCATCCTGGTAATTCAAGAAACTAATGTTGGAGTCACCAGATAATTCTTCTTGGCCTTCTCTAAAGATATCGGCATCATCTTCTTGGTCCAACTTAGGTTGGAAAGAGAAATCATGTTCAGCTTCATGATAACCAACTGTTGATTTAGCTGGTGTTGCTTCAATGGCAAGCTTCCCCTGCAGGGGAGGAAGATGATTTGGTTGCCCTTGATTCCTAGTAGTATTACTTTGATATGACTGGTTGGGAAACATCCTCCTTGGTATATCCTAATAAGGAGGGGTAGACATCCCTTGTGCCATTTATTTTTTCAGAGCTAACAATTCATTTGCTAGCTTTTACACCATAGGATCAGTGGTGTCTGTAGAGAAATTTTTAGAAGATGAAGAAGATTTATTTTTATTAGGATCTCTTCTTATCTTTCCTACCAAGATAAGATCATCTTCAACCTTAGTGGCCAAAATCTGAGCTACAACAAGATCTATGTGGCTAGCCCACCTCAATAGGAAACTCACTTGAGGAAGCTGAGAATTGATGAAGAAGCATTTAAGATTTTCTAGAGTCGATTGAGCAATTATAGGAATCCTGTTCCTCAACTTGTCAAATTTAACAATGAAGTCTCACATGGGTTCATGAGGCTCCTTATTTATTTTTATAAGTTGAGCCAAAAGGGCATGTGCATCTTTTGTAGATTTGAACCTAGCCTCAAACTTAGCCTTGAGAGTGTTTCAGTCAGTCATAGTCTGAGCTTGCAGACGATAAAATTAGTGTACGATAGTGCCTTACAACATTTTCACAAATAGCTTGACTGAAATATCTTCAAATTCAATTCTTATCACACCACAGGCTATGTAGAAAGCTGTAATATACTCATCAAGATGAACTCTTCCATCACCACATAACTTGGAAAAAATTATTTCTTGAACTATGGGGTAGTTCATGTAAAGGTGGGGATAGATTTAGGGGGCTAAAGGTGTTACCCCAAGGGCCTTGGGCTGTCATGATATGATGATTGAAAGGAGGGATAACGAACCTCTATAGGGTATGTATAGACAAAGCTCTACTAGCAAATAAAAGAGAAGCTTCATTGGGTATTGGGGACCTGACATCTGTAGGAGGAAAACTCTTGGTTCACTGAAGGCGAGATTGTGGAGGAGAAAGGTCAAAATTATTTTGTTGCACAAACTCGAACACAAAATCAACAATAACTTGAGCTCTTTGGCTTCATGTATACCATGGATCTGCCAGAGTGTAGAATGAAAAAGAACTAAAAATGCTTTAATTTGAAACTTGAGGCTTCAAATTGTGTGTTCTTCCCTAGCAAAGTCACCAAAAACTATTGGGTGAATATTTTGTCATCAACTAACTGAAGGCAAAATGAGTATATCAACCATAGCACAATGAGATTTATATGGAAAAATGGGTGTGGTGACCACAGATATAATGAGATAAATCTCTCCTCTCAGCTAGGGGAGGTTCCCTATAAACTATAATATACTAATATAAACTAAAAATAGACTCAGGAGTGAAATCATACAATCCATCTCTCTATTTTCAGAGATAATGTTCACAAAACAAAGGAGAATTTTGGTGTAATTACTGAAGGCATTTCTCTTCTTTCAGAAATGATGTTTAGCAAATAGCAAGAATTCTTCCTAGATAGTAACTAGATCCACAACCCATGAAAGCCTAAAGTCTTTCATTATTTCTCCTACTGATTTAGGATAAAGTAGCACAGTAGTATGAAGTGTAACACAAAGTTTCCATCAAATACTACAATAGAGTGAAAGATTACGAAGGATAAGGGGAGCTCAAAGTCTCTCTAGTATCATTTGCACTAAAACACAAAACACACAGACTAAAGACAATTATGGCATCACAAAGTATCCCATAGTTAGCTTCAAGACATCTTCTAGATTATTTCCACTTGTTTTACTTATTTGATTAAATGGACAAGACTGTATTTAGGAAAAAGACATAAGAATGATTTCCTAGATAACACAAGTTATTTTAACACAAAGTCTGAAAGGTCACTCACTTTCTCATTCACTTGATAAAATGTGATTAACAGTCTGAGCTCAAAGTCTCATAAATGCCTTTTAATTTGGGAAAAGTTTCACTTCTAATAATAGAGAGATCTCCCTTATTCAAAATGAGAGATTCTAATATATAACATCCAAACAAAGACTTGGGTGATTATTTTGATGAAATGGCCATGTTGCATTGAATGCATTGGAAATTATGTGAAGGAGCCATGCTAGAATAGGTTCTCAGCCTTAACTTTGGCATTCTAAATCATATCAAATGTCTTCTCCAAAGCATGGGTTGCCTGGTCTTCTTTATGATGCTTACACGGTTATCCATTCACCTTTACTCAATGAAGAAAAATAGGCCATGCCATTAAATGCTTGCACTCTCTGAGGTCCACCTGGTGGACTACTCCACCTACTAAAATAACTCTTCTATAGATATTTATAGATTCTCTATATCATTCCCTCTTTCCTTACTACATTTTGTCTCTTCCTAGGGATCTAATATCTTGGGGCTATCTTCTCACTTTCTACTGGCTCCTTCAGCTCCTTTCTCAGTGGATAGCTGAGTTTATCTTTGGGTCTGTATTATTTGAAAATCAAAGGTTATACCATTACCCTAAAATTGGCATCCAAAAGGATGTCACCAGTCACTTGAACCACTTTGAACCTTCAACCTTGAACCTTTCAGAGTTCATCATTTTAATGGTTTAATGGTTCAATGTTCAATGGTTCGGTAGTTCAGCGATTCAATGTTTTGTAAAGAGCCACATTCACTTAGTCTTCTTTATGAGTTCAAGGTGTCGTTGAACCAATTATTTGAACCATTTGGTTGATCCTTTTTCTAGAATGTTCCACTTGAATCATTCGCTCAAACTTTTAACTTTGAACTTTAAACCCTTTGATCCTTTGAATTCATTAAACTCATTGAACCTTTGAACTCGTTGAACCTTTGAACCTTTTGGAGGTGGATTTCAATGGTTTAATGGTTCATTCCATATCATTGAACCCCACCATTGAATGCTTTTGATTGAACCTCGATGCTAAACCATCCTTATACTTTTTAGGAAATGTCTTAAGTGTTTTGAACTTCCCCTTGAGAAAGCCCACCTATTAAACTTGTGATTTCCTTGGCTGAAAAGGCTTGAATAATTGAAAAACTTGACTGCTCAAAACATTTTGAGAAAGAAAGAGACCATTTTGGCCTATAAGAACAAAATGGTCGAAATGATATGCACAAAACAAGTGACAAATTTGGGAATAACAGAATCAATCCATCCATCACTACCCAGAACATAGTCACCAACTATGATGCCAAATTAGTTAGGAAAAAAAATTGATGAATACACCCTTGCATAGCCCTTATTTTCAAAGAAGAGCTTCAACATCTCCTATCTATCAATTTCATCAAACCTACTGATTATCCCTAATGGGTCTTGAATGTCATACCTATCACCAAAGCCATATAGGGACTTCCCATTTGTGTAGACTTTTATGACCTTAACCTTTCTTGCCTAAAAGATGACTTTCCTTTACCAAGAATTGACCAGCTTAACAATCTTATAGCTAGCCATGAGATGTTATCTCTTATGAATAGGCTCTTGGGTTACAATCAGATCTTAATTACCCCTAAATATTAACATAAAGTCACCTTTTTCACCCCATGGGGAACTTTCTGCTATAGGGTCATACCTTTTGGACTAAATAACATTGGTACAACCTACCAACATTATATGACCTACATCTTCCATGAGCTTATTCACAAAATCATAGAAGACTATATTGATGACCTTCTTGGTAAATATAAATGTCATAAAGATCATTTGGCCATTCTTAATATTATATTTGAATGACTCATCCATTACCATGTCTGCCTTAACCCCAAGAAGTGAATTTTTGGGGTCTTGTTAGGAAAGCTCCTTGGCTTTATCATCTCCCTTCAAGGAATTAAATTTAACCCCACCAAAATTAAATAAATCTTTGACATGCATCCTTCCACCCACCTCAAGCAACTCCATATCTTGTAGGGGAGTCTCCACTCCATTCATCTCTTTATCTCTTATCTCACAAATTGATGCCAACCTTTCCCCCACCTTTTTAATAAGGATGTATCTTTTTAGTTGAATAACGATTATCATAAGGCATTTGATTCACTTAAAGATTACATTTTGTCTCCAACCATATGCATTCCTCCCAAGGAAGGTCAACCTTTTCACCTTTATATTTCCACCACTGACCACTCCTTAGGGGCAATGTTGGATCATCATGATGAGCATCATAAATAGCAAGCCATCTATTACATTAGTCATACGCTTGTAGAGTATGATACTCAATACACTCATACTGAGAAACTTTGCCTTGCTTTGATATTTATGGCCACAAAACTTTGGCATTACCTTCTCAACCACAAGACCTATGTCATAACCAATACTGACCCACTCAAGTATATGCACTCTAAGCCATAACAATATTAATGTATGGCCAAGTGGCTCATGATTTTAGCCTAGTTTAACCTTGATTTCCTCTAGTAGAAGGAAATTAAAGGGCAAGTCATTACTGACCAATTGATCATAACACCATTAGCAGACAATCGACCTCCTCCTCTCAAGTTTCCAGATGATTCCATTAGGACCCTCTCTTAAGTAGACTTCACCTATCAAGTGACCATGTTCTTTGATGGATAAAAGTGTCAACTTGGTGGGGGATCTGACATCATTATTATCCCCTTTCATGGTGAACCTCTTCCTTTATCCTTCAAGCTATATTTTAAATGCACCAATAGTATGGCTAAGTACGAAGCCTTAGTGATAGGTTTCCAAATTGCATTAGACTTGGGAGTCAAAATGATCAGCATTTTTGGTGACTCTCAACTTGTGGTCAATCAAATCAATATATCTTATTAATATAAGAGTGATGTTTTTCAATAGTATAAATAACTAGTTGATATGCTCTTA
This sequence comes from Torreya grandis, assembly GCA_037957365.1. NCBI lineage: Eukaryota > Viridiplantae > Streptophyta > Pinopsida > Cupressales > Taxaceae > Torreya > Torreya grandis. Next base: position 2,034,548 of record JARHVA010000660.1, read on the forward strand.
TCATCATTTGAACACTATTGATGCACAGAAGATTGCACCCTTAGCAGGAGGCTAAGCTCCTGCCTTCTTTACGTAACTATGGAAACTCCCCTCTCGCCTGTGGGACTAGCGAAGCTAGAGGGGAGAGTCTCTAGATAAGGGCTAGCTCCCTTTGATGCATTATATTCATTCCAGCAAGTGCTTAACACACACACACACACACACACATATATATATAGATATATAAAGGGGGGGAATGAAAAGGGAGAAAGATTGCAGGAAAACAAATCTACTCTAAAGAGGTGATGCATCAAAATAAAATAGACCTTCTCACCCTCACACTAAAATTAGACAAATACATACATACACTTCACACTTGGCAGAAGGACCAGGCTACAATAAACTTGGCAGGGAGGCTTTCATGGAAAATACAAAAAACAAAGATTCACCAAGGTACTGTGAAATGCACACTATAAGTAATTTCTTCTATTTATGCACTTCCAAATGCAGCTCTTCTTGTCAGCTACAGAAATGGCACCTTGTAGACAACAGATATGTTGGTGTTGAACCTATGAGAGCATCAAGAAACAATGACTAAACAAAAACTAACACTCAAGACATATACAGAAATATCTATCCAAGATAGAGGTAAAAAATGCGTTTATTGATTCAGGTGAAATTTTACCAAGGCTACGCCTTACAAATGTGGAAGATGATTCTCCAATGACAAGTCTCCAATATATAGAAAAAGAAAGGAGGCCTTTTGGCACCCCTTTTACAAGTGGCCCATTTGCGTCCCCTCATTGGGAAGAGCAAGCCACTCGAAACATCAATGAGTTGCACCCTTTGTCTGTTTGTAAGGCCACTTCTTTAAGGTGATTACATGGTTTGTTTACTCATTAATGTGAAATGGAGAAACCAATTGCACTGCTAGCTATTTGTGCCTCCTAATGGTCGATTCGCAGGCACTATATCATTTGCTAAAATAACTTCTTGAGTCAGCACTTTCCTTCACTACTTGGGCAGTCTATTCCTTCATGTGGCACCTCTCTCTCTTTATTTCCTAAGATTTGATCCTTTTTCCTATCTTGTCTCTTCTGGCTCCTTTGGCCCTTGGGGGTGATCTTTTGGTAGGTCACTACATTTTTGGGCCTTTTCCATGGTTAGCACTCTTTTGTTTGAAATGAAACAGCTATTTCACTATGTTAATTTTGATGTTCATGTGGCCATCATCACTTTGAAAACCAACGGCTAATTTGCTTCCTTAAATTTGATGGCTTTTAGGATGTCATCGTCCTCGACAAAAGTCTGTCAGGTCCTTCTGTGGGCTTTTGTGCTTCAAGGCTTTTGTTTCGAGCCTTTTCACGGGCTTTGGACATTTTCTATGGGCTTTTTGTCTGCAAACATTTTCCTACAGACAAAAGTCTACAGACATTTTCTCGCAGACAAAAGTCCACAGAATTCTCACTGAGTTTCCTAGCGTGGCTTTCCCCAAATTCCTTCAAACTTTTTGTTCTAAATGAATTCCTTTGAACAAAAAGTCTGAAGGAATTTGGGACTTAAACAAAATCTAAACTTACCCTTCGGCTACCTTTTCTTTGAAGTGTCTACCCTCTGCAAGGGCATTTGAACTTTGAGCTGCCCTTCAGCCATTTGGGCATACCCTTGAACCAAGACATTGAACCAAAAATGGTTCAACGGTTCAAGTGGTTCAAATATTGTGTGCTAATGCCAAGTGAATCAAAGCCGATTAACTTGAAGCTGCTGAACCATCAAGTTGAACCAAATGATTGAACCATCCATTTGAACTAAACATTGAACCACTCCCTTTGAACCAAGCTTGTTGAACCAAGCCATTAAACTGAACTTGGTTCAATGTTGTTGAATCAAGATGTTTGAACTAAGCGATGAACTTTTGTTGAACTAACGGTCGTTGAACTATTTGAACTATGTCGATTGAAATCTACATTGAACTTAACTGATTGAACCAAAGCCAAAGAACTTAGAGCTCAAACCAAGCACCTGTAGAGTCTGTAGAAAACATGAAGACTATAGAGAACTATTGAATCTATGGAAATCACTGGACCTACACAAAATCAAAAAGAAGTGGCCTAGAACAGCAAGAGGCAGAAGGGGACTAAAATTTTTGCCTATTGGGCAAAAATTGGTCAACAAATTGGTGACTCCCAAGGGAAGCATGCCTGCTATGATTAGAGACCAATTGCCTTAAAAATCCATTAGGCATGGAGTCAGATTGTAACTTTAAAATCAGCAATAACCCCGATAAATTTTAGAACCAAACACGCAAATTTACCCCTAAGGAAACGAAAACACACACAAGGCTGAGAAAACTACTTATGCAAACAGTAATTATGGAAAATAGGGAAAGAAAATTGAAAGCAACCTATTATATATAGCTAACCAGGTATTTTTTATTCCCTCCTAGATCAAAGGGAAAACTTCTAATGTTTCCTTCCTGGCAAGAAGACTTATGGTGCTAGGCAAGTAACTAAATGAAAAGGAGACGCTGGTGACCTGCTCCTCTTGCCTGTCACCTGATTTGGCTTATACCCAAGTGGAGATTCAAACATGCTTCCAACATATACATACTCTATTTGTTCTTGGAAGCTTGCCTCCTATTGGTTTTTTAGGCTGGTGTATCTCATCAAGAAATCAATTGCTGCCAGCTCATCACCAGAAGCCCCTTGATATGCACCCTTGATTGGCTTACTCTCTTCTACCTCATGCTCAAGTTCCATGGTATGACCATCCTCCTTGATGATTTCAAATAAAGTATCTTTAGATTCACTAACCTCTTGAAGGGATAAATATAAAAAACTACAGCCTCTTTGCATGCTTGTTTGAACCCCAATGTTGCCTTCTCCGCTCTTATCCAGCTCATAGCCTCCTTGAAGAATAGTGCATCCTACCTCAATGACTTCAAAAGAATCATTCAAAACATGAACAAGAGATTGCTCATGCTCCTCCATGTCACTTAAGGTGATCTCCTTCTCATTCATACTCTTGAAGTCTCCCTGGTTAGTCATAAATTGAGCATAATCCATATCAGGCAAGGTCTGATAGCTTTCTTGGAGGTGTATGGATGGAGTGCATTCAGACATGGAATTTGGCACTTGGTCTATATGTCCATTACATGTTCACTGAGGAGACCTATTTTGGACTCCAATTCTATAATTTGCCTACCCATATCTTCCTAGAAAAGCCTTTCCCAGAAGTCACAATCATCATCAGGAGCAGGAGCAACCCCATATTCTTCAAGGTTTTGAGCAAAACCTTTCTCTTCCTCTTCCTTTCTACCCCAAGATTCCACTGTTTGCTTCTAACTCATGATCTTGGGATTGGAATCTTGCTCATGTGAACAGGGAGCAACTTTATCCTCTTCAAGGTCCTGAGCTAGCTCATGATGTTCCTTCTTCTAGCTTGGAATTTGGAGATCATTTTGAAAGACTTAAGGAGGTTGGGGAAGATTTGGGAGGGTCTACTCATGTACAAGAAGAGATTTTTAAAGAGAGGTGTGCTAAAAAGCTAGGTGTATGGGATTGAGGGTAGGATTGATAGATGCATCGGATCAGCCAGAAAGATCAAGTGTCATCTGATAGAAAGGATTTGGCACACAAAAAGGGGCTTTCTTTAGAATAGGAGGGGGTAGACCTTGGGCCAAAATTTCATGGTTTTCATCCCTCCACTTTACCAACACTTCATCCATATTAAAATTAGCTTGTGGATTGGTGGAAGGGGTACTTTTTGGTGTCGGCTCCTCTACAGAGTCTGAAAACTCCATCTCTCTTTTGCCCAGCAGTCTCATCTTCTTTTCTAATTCTTCAATCCACTTGGCTAGGTCATCCTCACTTTGTACTTTGCACTCTTGGACAATGTCTTTCACCCCCTTGATGTTCCATGACTCAACCACTTTATTCCAACTCAATCAATTCAGACTAGGCATCTCCTTGCAGGGTGGTGGGGCCACAATGTGAGAGAATAGTGAAGATTTAGATTCCACTTCCCTCACTGCCAAGATGGACTACTACATTTGAAGGTTTTCCAATTTGATCTGTCTATCAAGATTAGCCTTAAACACAAGATTTGCCATTTCAAAACTCTCCTCAACATAATTGGGGAAAGGACTTTGACAAGCTTGACTTGGCTCATAAGCAGGGGCTGTATATGACTGATATGGTACTTGGGGTAGTGAGTATGCAGGTTGATAGACTTGGTAAGGCTACCTCTCATAAATACTCAGCTTCTCCTCCAAAGATGCAATCAAACCACTCACATCTAGCATCTCATTTGTAATCCTATGCCAATTGGCTCTCTTAATAAGAGCCCATTCCTTATTAACCTGATCCAATGCATTCCTCACTTGATGGACGATATGATCAAGAATTTCTTCACCACATCCCCTTCTGGTGTCAAGATCTATTACATACTTTTTGTATCCCAGTAGTACTCATTTAAAGGTAGAAATAGGTTGATTGGCAAAGAGACTGGGTTGAGTAGGAGAAGTGACACATTAAGAAGATTGGGCATAAGGCTGATATAGCTCATAATAGGGCTGGGACCGATCATATTGGAACTGATAAGGATCAACATAAGGCTGGTGATGATCATAGCCATGTTGGCCAATGAAAATAGGGTCCATGACTCAGAATGATGGGATTATACATACTAGAATGTTGTTTCTTGATGGTATGGTACCAAAACTACTTAACTAGTTGATTTAACTTAGAGTTTCCATTGGTATTTGATGCAAAAGCCTCCAAAGGCTAGTTGGTCAAAGAACACACCAAAAGTTCTTCAACTCTATGGACACAACTTGTCTTAGTTGGTCCCACCAAGTGTGCCAAAATTATTGACACAAAAGATTTCACCCTTGGCAGGAGGCCGAGCTCTTGCCTTCTTCACACAATTATGGAAACTCCCCTCTCACCTATGGGACTAGCGAAGTTGGAGGGGAGAGTCTCTAGATAAGGTCTAGCTCCCTTTGATGCATCATATTCATTCCAGCAAGTGCTCACGCACACACACATGCGTGCGCGCGCACGCACACACACACACACACACACACACACACACACACACACACACACACACACACACACACACACACACACACACACACACACACACACACACATAAATGGGGGGAATGAAAAGGGAGAAAGATTACAGGAAAACAAATCTACTCTAAAGAGGTGATGCACCAAAATAAAATAGACCTTCTCACCCTCACACTAAATTAGACAAATACATACATACACTTCACACTTGGCAGAAGGACTAGGCTGTAAGAAACTTGGCAGGGAGGCTTTCATGGAAAATACAAAAAACAAAGATTCACCAAGGTACTGTGAAATGCACACTATAATTAATTTCTTCTATTTTTGCACTTCCAAATGCAGCTCTTCTTATTAGCTATAAAAATGGCACCTTGTAGACAACAGATATGTTGGTGTTGAACCTATGAGATCATCAAGAAATAATGAATAAACACAAACTAACACTCAAGACATACACAAAAATATCTATCCAAGATAGAGGTAAAAAATGCATTTATTTATTTAGGTGAAATTTTGCCAGGGCTACGCCTTACAAATGTGGAAGATGATTCTCCAATGATAAGTCTCCAATATATAGAAGAAGAAAGGAGGCCTTTTGGCACCCTTTTTAAAAGTGGCCCTTTTGTGTCCCCTCATTGGGAAGAGCAAGCCACTCGAAACATCAATGATCTATGCCCTTTGTCTATTTGTAAGGCCACTTCTTTAAGGTGATTACACAATTTTTCTACTCATTAATGTGAAATGGAGAAACTAGTTGCACTACTAGTTGTTTCCACCTCCTAATGGTCAATTTGCAGGCACTGTATCATCTACCAAAATGACTTCTTGAGTTGGTGCTTTCCTTCACTACTTGGGCAATCTATTCCTTCATGTGGCACCTCTCTCTCTTTCTTTCTTGGGATTTTGTCCTTTTTCCTATCTTGTCTCTTTTGGTTCCTTCGGCCCTCAGGGGGGATCTTCTGGTAGGTCACTACATTTCTAGGCCTTTTCCATGGTTAGCGCTCTTTCATTTGAAATGAAAAAGCTATTTCACAGTGTTAATGTTGATGTTCACATGGTCATCATCTCTTTGAAAACCAATGGCTAATTTGCTTCCTTGAATTTGACAGCTTTTAGGATGCCATCATCCTCAGCAAAAGTCTGTCAGGTCCTTCTACGGGCTTTTATGCTTTGTGGCTTTTGTTTCAAGCCTTTCCACTGGCTTTGGACATTTTCCATGGGCTTTTTGTCCATAGACATTTTCCCACGAACAAAAGTCCATGGAATTCTCACTAAGTTTCCTAGCGTGGCTTTCCCTTTTGTCTAAAGGAATTCCTTCAGACTTTTTGTCTAAAGGAATTCCTTCAGACAAAAAGTCTAAAGGAATTCAGGACTTAAACAAAATCTAAACTTACCCTTCGGCTGCCTTTTCTTTGAAGTGCCTACCATCTGAAAGGGCATTTAAACTTTGAGCTGTCCTTTAGCCATTTGGGCATACCTTGAACCAAGTCGTTGAACCAAAAATGGTTCAACGGTTCAAGCGGTTCAAACATTGTGCACCAATGCCAAGTGAATCAAAGCTAATGAACTTAAAGCCATTAAACCATCCAGTTAAACCAAATGATTGAACCATTCATTTAAACTAAACATTGAACCACTCCCTTTGAACTAGGCTTGTTAAACTAAGCCATTGAACTGAAATTGGTTCAACAGTTTAATGGTTCAATGCTATTGAATCGAGATGTTTGAACTGACTGATGAACTTTTGTTGAACTAAAGGTCACTGAACCATTTGAACTATGTTGATTGAAATCTGCATTGAACTTAGCTAATTGAACCAAAGCCAAAGAACTTGGAGCTTGAACCAAGCACCTGTAGAGTCTGTAAAAAATGTGAAGATTGTAGAGAATTGTTGAATCCATGGAAATCACTGGACCTACATAAAATCAAAAATAAGTGGCCTAGAATAGCAAGAGGTAGAAGGGGATTGAAAATTTTTCCTATTGGGCAAAAATTGGTCAACAAACAATACCATATTGAAACCATTCCATGATCTATAAACAAGTTTGCTAATACGATGGCTTCTCTCACTTCCCAGATCCCATCTACACCCTCTGACTTTAAGCTATTTTTCTTTATCTATCAACTTAATGAGCCTTCTTATATCAAAATATACTCTTTTACCATATTTAATGTGGAGGAAACCCAAGTTGACCTTTGGTACTAGTAGACCTTCAATTATCTCAACCTTGCCATCATCCCTTCCAACCTTTCTAATAATTATAAACAAATGTTTATCTAGAGCACTTCACATTACATCATACTAGGGGGAATTATTTATAAACATAGCTCTGATGGTCTCCTCTTCTATTTCCTATATAATCATGAAGCATGAGCAAAGAAACACATGATGGGATCTATGGGGTATACTTTAGTGGCCAAGCTATCTATAAATGCATCCTTTGCCTTGGTTAATATTGGCCCACCCTTAACCAAGATTATTTTGATTATGTGAAATAGTGTGTCAAATGTCAATAACATGTCAATTTACATCACACACCTAGCCATAGTCTTCAAGTATCCAAATATTTATATCCATTATCACAATGGGTTATATATCTTATTAGAGAAATTAACCCCCATTCTTCATAGTGACATCATTTTATCATCACTACAACTGAATATTTCACCAAATGGGTAGATTTTATTCCTCTTGTCTCAACCAAAGATAAAAATATTGTTGATTTTATCAACCATCACATTATTTATCATTGTGGTGTCCCTCATAAAACTATCACTGACAATGGCAAATATTTCAAAAAAAACAAGTCCAATGTCTTTGTGATGCATTCAATATCAAGTTAAGTTTCTCCTCACCCTATTATCCACAATAAAATAGACAAGCTAAAGCTTCAAACAAAAATCTCAACAACATGATAGATAAAATGGTTAATATATCTGGTTAGGATTGGCATTTACACATTCCCTTTGCTTTATGGGCATATCTTACTAACATTCAAAACCCTACAGTTGCTACCCCTTTCTCTCTAGTTTTTAGATCCAAGGTTATCTTACCTCTTGAAGTCTAAATTCCCTCTCTTTGCATATCCCTGCAAGATCTCATTTTTGATAATGATTATCATCAAGTATGTTTAGCCCAACTTGAGCTACTTGATGAATATCATTTAGCTGTACTTACCCATCTTCATGTCTATCAAGAGAAAATCAATCACACTTATAACAAACATCTCAAAGTATGAGAATTTAATATCGAAGACCTCATCTTAAAGGAAACTCAACAAGTCACTAGAATAGACAAAAATAAGAGAGGAAATTTTTCTTTCAATTAGCGTGGACCTTATATCATAAACACAAGTATGGATTAGGAGCTTATTGTTTATTTTTTCTTAAATGGAAACTAGAACTTGAGACCCTTAATACTTTGCATCTGTGTCTTTTCTTTTGTTAAATAGGATCAAACTCACCTTTTTCTAACTTAATCTCATCTCTTATTTTCACCAACATTCATCTCCTTATTTTAAGAACAACTAATTAAAGTTGAATCATGTGATTATTAATTACATTATTTTCCTAATCTTGAATATGGATACCATGGATATACCCATGGCATGGTTCTCATGGTATTTTCCACCCCTTTTATAAGATGGATTCTGATGGTCAGTATCACTTAAACCTCTTTTACCCTTGCCAACCTTCTTTTGCTCTAGTTTTGTCTTCATAAGGTGAACCTTTTTAAGCTTATATAAGTAAATCCATGTCAATATAAAAAACAAAATCAATCCAAAAATAAATAAATAAAATCATATGGGTCATTCTAAGCATTCACATACTATTCCCTTAAAGGATAACTACCAAAACACATCAAAAATACTCAATATAAGGTAGATTTCTCCCTTAAAGGATAGCTATCAAAAGCCTTAAACAAAGATCACAAACTTAGACCACTCCCTTAAAGGATGGTTGAGTAAATCATTTATCAAAGTGTATCAATTTATTGGAAGCTTCCAGCATCGATCGACTTCCCATGTCCCTCTTATCAATAGCAAAATAGTAAAAGACCCATTATCAAAAATTAGAAAAGGAATAATGATTTTTGAAGATACAATCAAATTTCATAATTAGACTTCTCACATCGATCAGTCTACACTTTATATGATGTGGAATTTTTTATACTAACTCTATTAGTAACCTACCACAGAGGCATGATAGGCTCACAAATAGGTTCCATTTCCATCCATCTCCCCTTTATACACTCTATAAACAAGGTATTTTGAGCTTACTTGACATTATGTAATCAAGACACCTTTTTTAACCAACTAATGAATGCTAATACGAATCATTTGAAGGACTTATGTTTTTAAGCCAATCAAACTTCAATTTGTTTTAATCCTTGAAAAATAAGAAGCATCATGCCTTCTTCTTATTCTCTCATAAATGATTGTTGATACATTCATTATGGCATTTGTTTCTTGATTAGCCTATCTCCCTTACATTTATTTTTCTAATCTAATTTACTTATGTGTCTTATAATTTAACCACCTTTATATAATCATATGTAGCTCATTAAAAACATTTAAAAACCAATTATGTGTTTTATTATGTGTTGTTCCTTGTTTAAGTGTTTTTAATCAAAAGAACATCTTATCCATCATAACCAATCAAAAAAAACATACAATCATCACATTACCTTTTTTCACATCCTAAGTTAATAAGTCATCGCATGTCAATCTACCTCAAAAATATATCTAATCAGAGATAACATCATCACATCATGATCATCTCCTCTAAATAACCAACAACACCAACAAATCATTAAACATATATCACTATTCAATCATATATCATCAACATATCCTATCCATCACATGCCTATCTAGTTAATAAAGAAAAAATTCATTCACATGTCCAACAAAACATCTCATCATAACAAACATCATCATATCATAACATCATGAACATCACATCACCTAATCATAACATCATAATCATCCTACAATATATCACATCCATATAACTATAATCCATTAACCCATAACCATATCATGGACATGCATTACATCATAATCATCCCACCATCTATCACGTCCATAGCAATATGATCCATTAACCCATAAACATAAATTACATCATAGTCATCCATAACCATAACAATAATCATAAACATCATTGTCATGTCTAATAAATTATAACCATTATCATTTCATAAACAACATCCATCAATATCAAATATCATCATGAGCATAAATTAAATAGCCACATCATCACATACCTAGCTAGGTGAGTGCACATAAACCATAAAATGTTAATCATATGAACATAATCATCATAAACAACATCACATCCATAAAAATCAACACAAACCATAAACCATGATCACATCTATATATCATAAACTCATAATCAAAATAATGATCATATATATAATAATTTACATATCTCTCAAAATTGTGTATACATCTCACTTCATCAACACATAAGCTAGTATCAAAATCATATGATACATCAAAAATACAATGTCTTATAAAAACCTAAGACCTTGAAGCACCACTTTCTCTTAGGACCTATCCACCTCCTACACTTTCCAACCCCACATACAAATACAATCCACTAACTTGGTGTTGTACTACTAGCCCCTCTAGTGATCTTAGCTTTATACTCACCTTGTTTGGGTTCATCTGGTAGATGTCTAAAAACTAAAGCCTCATAGTAATATATCTCCTCAATTGTCACTACATATCTCACTATTGAGATAGTCCTTGATGGTCATATTGTTTTTGGTACTCCTCCTCCTACCTACTTGAGAGAATCTCTCTCTTGAGTAACCATGGCTAGCTAAGCCCTAGCCTGATCCCTCTTCCTATTCAATGTGGATGCCTAGCCCTATGCCATGTCCCTCTCCTAGGTAACCACTACTAGTGATGTCTATGTTATGGCTAGTGCCACCCATGATTGATCCCTCTCAATAATCAATGACTATCTATCTAGGGCATCCTCATCCCTTTGATCACCACCCCCCACCTCTACATCCACATCCATGTCTTACGAGCCCTCATCACTTTCGAAAATGGCTACATCATAATGTGCCTAGAATCATGTAGGGTGCTCCCAATGACACATGTATCATCAATATCAACCCTCATCGATAGTTCTTATTGATCAATAAATACCTCCTCTAGCTCTAGGGTAGGAAATAGGAACTCCTCATCTTCCCTTCAATACCTCAAAAACTCCTCTGGGATATCTTGAATGACACCAAACTATCTCCTCACCCTATCAAAAGGGATAAACTCTACCTCCAGATCTCACCTCCCATAGATCCATCTATAACTCTGTAGTGATAAAGTTTACCTCATATGACCAACCCATGCAAGAAATTATACATATGGTCACCAAATCACATCACCCACCACTAGTGCATCTAATCAATCCCTATACTAATCCAAATCATGTGTCCCTCCTCTAAATCTTATGAGTATATAATCATACCTCCATCACATAAAACTTACCCTGAAGTCCATCTAAATAAAGTCATGTCATTACAGCCCACTTGGTCAAAGAACTCTTATGTACTCATAATCCTAATAGCGAAGCACAAACACAATGCTAATACCATACCTCTTATGTGCCCTATAGCCCTATAGCTCTTGATATATCTAGACTATCAAGATAGGTTCCCAAGTGTACACTATCTGATCTATCACCATGCCTACCAAAACACTTAAAAATAATGAAGGAAACCTACCACTACTCAAGTCAAGCAATGCATAACAAGTCACCACCATCATCATCATAGTGATAACCCATCTCGTGCCCCTATCTATGTGATATAAGGGTGTATAATGTAAGCTTTCAACATGTCACCTCACATGCATTATGTCATCACCATAAAACACGCCCATGATCTGGTCTCACTCCTCACCATCAATGTGCTCTATTGGCTCACCTCATCCATCTCTTGATGAATGCCACTAATATAGCCACATCCTATAGCATGCATTGATAATAACTGATTCCACCCAAGCCCACTACTAATAAGTTATCCCTTTCCTAGTCTGTCATCACTCAATGGACCTCATCTAATAACTATGGCCACTTGATCACTCATCTACAGTTGCTCCCTCACCTATAAGGTTATACTAATTCCTTAGTTCACCTAGTTCATCAAACATCATTTATGAATTACTACCTATTACCTCTATCTCTAACCTTACCTATTCACCTCCTCTATCGAACTACACAAATACTTCCCTTAGACTCTACCTATCATAACTCATGAATCCACCCATTTACCCTTAACCCTTTCCTAAAACACACCCTTAAACTATTCATTTTACCCTTAACTTATGCAATAATTCTCAATTTACCTAAACCCTAACTATACACCATCTTTTATATCATTTTTTGGCCATCGACGGTTGAATATCGACCAAAAATAGTTCCCTTAAGAACCATCACCAATTAACCATTGAGTGTTGATGTTTAGGTTACCAACTGATAATGATTAGGTCACTAACTATCAATGATCCACATTTTATCTACTCAATGGTCACCTATCAACCTATAATAGTCTATAGTGACTATCGATTGTCACTATGTAGTGACCGTCAATGAACCATAACTACCCTTAGCATCCTAATCTACTCAAAACATCTACCATATCGATTACAATTTTATTTAAAACATTCTACCAACCCCTACCTACACTACCCCTACAAAATTTCACCCCCTCTACCACTTTCATCACCAAAAGCTCCACCTACCCAATTAGACAAACCTCACCTTAAACCTAGCCCTAACCCTAAGTCTAACCCACACATAACCAAAAAAACAAACATTTAAAAAACAAAAATTACAAATTTAATTACACCCCCTACCTCATTTCATGATCATTGATGTGGAGGAGCTTTGGGTACCACTACCACTTGGCCCCACATTTTGCCTCATCCTCTCCACATACTCGATGATCAAATCTCCACCCAATCAATCTCAATCAACCTCACACACTCAACTCACTCCACATGATCACTCAACTTGTAACCTTAAACCATTTTTGTTCTTTTTCTCTCAAGTTAGAATGTAAGCACCATGGGTTATCACTTTTCAAATGAGAAAATAAAACCCCTAATGACCTTCTTACCATCACCCTTTTAGGACTGACATAAAACTATCAATGATTGCTTTATAACCACCAAAATTTGACCACTTTGGGATTTTTAACGCCCACCCACCATTTTCCAAACTACTTCACATCACAACAACAATCCTACTGCCATCCATTAGAGTACCTATTCTCTGCTAACTAAATAACCAACCATGTAACCTTGATATTGGTCATGTTGACCCAAATTTTACATGTTTTATGATGACCTTGCCTTGGTCTCTTTGACCATTATGACTACATTTCCATCTTGAACAACTTGAAATCATGCTACTTTTGTACACTGACCCAACTATGTCTTCTTGGGAGTACTTCCTACCTTGTATAACTATGAATACACTAACCTTGCATAAAAGACTTGCATTTGCTAGTATAGCCTAGCCACCACACCTAAATGTGGTCACTTGGTCTACTTGTCACTTATTCTTCTAGTATCACCTATTTTACCAACTACTTTAAACATGGTAGTCTAGTCTATGCATGATATGTGTTATCACGTTTAGTCACATTCTATGTGTGTGCTTGTGCCTTGATGTCCACTTAAACCAATATTATCACCCACTTAACTACTTTTTAAACCTAAACTTAATTCTATTTTACCTCATCAATTCCCAATTTTAGGGGGAACACCTCCTCCCAGTTTGATCTAGTTGAACCTTTGACAAAGAGGAGTATATATAACTATATAGATCATGGAGTATAAACCAAATCCAGGTTCTACTAACCTCACCCTTATTTTAAGTTTTAAAACTTTCTTCTTCAAAAATAAAATAAAAATTTATTTAAAACAATGGGTTCTCATTCAAAAAGGAATGAGGTGGGTGGGTGATGGATAGGATCATGAGTTGGAGAGGGAGTATGAGGTGTGATGGAGGGATTTTAAATGGGCTTGGAAATGGAGGCTACTTTAATGAACTCATGGGGAGATGATAAGTTGGATTGAGAAGAGGGAGAGACACCTTCTTCAATAAGGGTTTCACTTTTATCATAGCCTTCTTGAGGCTATTCAATAGCTACAAGTTTATCTTTAACCTATTGACTTTCCCACTTTTCTAACCTATCTACCCATCATTGTATATAGCATCTAATTTCATGAAAATCATCATTAATGACATAGTTAACTTCCTCTTCAACTATCTTCTACCTATTCATAAACAATTGAATTAACTTTATCAACTTATCTATGAGATGAATACGGATCACACCACTTTATTTATCCCATTTTCTCATTACCTTTTTTGATTTTAGCACATTTGGCATGACTGCCAACACGGATTTGGATTGAGGTGGAATTGGAGTAGGAGGAAGAGGGTAATAATGGGGATTTTGGTGAGGTTAAAATTGTTGAGTTAGTTTCCTAATTTGATCTTGTAAGCTTTTATATCTTTCTTCCCAATATTTTTCTTTCCAATTAATGGTATCATCTGATTCCTCATGACAAGACTGATAAGAGTTAGGTTGAGGTCCATATGGATCATATGGAGATACTTCTTGATACTCTTATTGATAGATGTTTTTATAGGTTTCTTCACAAGGCTACTCAAAAACATCATTATCATATAAATGGGAAGTATAATTATCATAGGGAAGCCATGACTCATAGGGTTTATAAAAATCTTGATAGGGATGTTGAGACACATAATTTGAAACATGACAAGGTTGATAGGGAGGTGCATGGTAGAAGATTTCATCATATCCATCCATGCTAACTTAATTATTCAAATGAAACATAAGATATTAGAAAATTATTTCATAATAAGTACTTTTCTACTTATAACAAGCTGATTACATGCAGAGTCACCATTGGATTTTTTTGAACCCTTCCCAAAGCTGATAGATAGAAGAACACAACAAAAAATTCTTCCACTCTTTTAGACCTTGGTCCCATCAAGCATGACAAAATTATTGTCACTCAATTTTTTAACCTTGAATATGTTATTTAGGCCTTCTCCAAATTGAGTGAAATAATGGATTACCTCTAGGCATGTGGGTTTCCTATAGCAGAGGTAAACCTCTAGATTGAAGGGCTAGCTCCCTAAATTTGTCTTTGATAACTTATCACCTATACTACTTTCTTGTTTATATGATAAGGGATAAAGAGAACATGAAATAAATCTATCCTAAAAAGGTGATAAACCAATTTTAACTTGACCACTACCAACTAACTATAAGTACACTTTAAACACAAGTCTAATATAGACATACACTAATCCAAATCTACCCCTTGCATTAGTATTTCTCATGGAAGTTTGTGAAGCTAACCTAAGCTTTGAGGACTAAACACAAGGTCATGAATTGACACTAGTAGATATGCAACTCACTAAACTAATGAAATATTCATTAAAACACTTTAATAGACATACAACAAACTTTTAAATTTGAATATAGATGCAATCAAGGACAACATGCTAAGGAAGAGAAGCTATCACTTAGCAAGATCAACTAAATTAACATACACATTGAAAAAAATTAATGGAAAAGGTAAACCAAATCATTATTTATTGCTTAAAGGCTGTAAATGAGTAGGGATTTTCCATAATCAGGTGGAGGATACATTTCTAATCCAAAGTGGCTCAATATATAGCACAAGTGTGAGAGAAGAGTAGTGTGCAAGAGAGAGAAGATAGATAAGTGTAATGTAAGTTAAAATAATAAGAGGATTTATGGAAAAAAAATCAATAAGTATAGTAGTCCATGTGTTTCTTCTCTTCATATGTGCCATATCTCCAAGTGGTGCGGGAGGTTAAAATGCATGCTTGACATCTTAACTAGCTTCTTCAAACTCTCCTTGACATGTTGAAGGACAAGTGGCCTTATTGGTGATCAGATCATTTTATACTACATTTTTTCTCTACTTTTGATACCTTTCAACTAACCCCAATAGGTTCTCTTTGACACATCATCCCATTCTCTTGCAAGGTGTCTATAAGGCTCTTCATCTCCTTAGGCCTATTTTGCACATAAGTGTCAAAATTTGGTTTTAGTGACTATATCTCATAAAAAATTCATATATATTATAATTACATCATATTATATGTGAAAAAATCCATTTTAAGGCCTCAAACTAGCCCCAACAAGTCACTTTCTACCAAAAGCCTCAATTAGGCCTTATACCTTATAGCCTTTTGTCTATTTTTCTCTTTATGTGGGATTTGTATGGATTGTATTGAAAAAATAAATTCATATTATATGAGAATTTATCCTCTAATAGTTTTATTTCAAGTTTCATTAGCTTAAACCAAATGTAAATCTACTTTTTTTGCCCATCTCTTTTGTTAATTAGGCATAGTTAAGCCTCTAGGCCTAGAAATTGGCTTTTGGATTTAAAATATTCTTACACTTATGAAACATTTTTTAAGTGTTTTATTAAGTTTACCCATACCAATACCAAACCCCATGTCAATTTGGGGCTTCTAGAACATTATGGTTATAGCCAAACCATGAAATGGCCAAAAATAAGCCCTTTATAAGTCTATTTAGACTGCCTTACAAAATGGAGTTTGTTTGATTACTTACAAGGGTTATTGATAAAATTTATTGATTTTATGAGATTAAATAATTGCCAAATTATGTCATGCAATGATTGGAAAGTATCCATATCTCTAAAATCCCTATAAAACACCAAAAAACACATAAAATAAGGGATTTTTAGCAATTCATACAGTAGTTCGTATAACCCAGGTGCATGTGAAGAACCTAATTTTATACTCAATAACATAAAAAAAATTAGGATAAATTTGTGTTATTTTATGTGCTTTTGGATTCCATATCTAAAAACTAGTCATTATAGCTCTCTTAGGCAGCCTGAAATTACTTCAACTTCTTAACGATGATTCATAAAGTTGGATGTATAAATCCTCTAAAATTTTTCATAAATTTGAATTAATTTATGGTATTAAATTTTACCTAGGATCCCAAGGTTACATCCATATTTTTTGTGCCATAAAAATTAAGAGAAACTACAATCTTAGGTTGCAACTAGACATTTTGAGGGGTGTGAGCAAATTATAGTCTATAGGTGGTGTTCCTAAGTTTTGTTTGAGATAAAATGGTCTCAATGGGGTTTTATATGTCCAAATAAACCTCTTAAATTTTATATTATTTCACCATAATTCATCAAGTCTCTCCACATATCAATGTTCTCAGACTTAGGGTTCTTAGACCAAACCATCTACCATAGCCTAACTGACTGTCATGCCCTATTTTCTTCTTTTTTTGATGTTAAATGCCTCATGGAGTGTTTTATAATGATCTTAAATCTATTTTAAATGTTTTAAATTTTATATCCAAGTTCCAATTGGCTCTACCTCTAAGACTACCTTTGGCCTATGTATACAAGGGCTATTAGGACTGAACAGGGGATGTTGACTATGTTTCCATTTCTTGATGCCTTAGCTTAAGGTTTGATGGAATATATAATAATGTTTCCATCATATTTACAACACTTTATTTCCATCATATGATATGTAATTTATTTAACCTTTTCAAACAACAATCAGATTTCCTAATGAGAAACTATACAAACTATGTATTTCTAGACTATACAGGGTTCAAGGTAGGATAGTGGCTAAATTATCTCATTGTTGTTTGAATTGAGAATGTGATGAAATAATTTAATAAATATAAAATAATCTCAAATAATTACCTTTCTCTTATCTCTTCATACAGACATCATGAACTTCCTTAGGGAGGTAAACTTATGTTGATAAGGATTGTGTATAGGTGTATTAAGCCCTTGTGACCCTTGTTTGGTCTCCTTCTCTCAAAAGTCTTGATGAATTTGATGTCTTAAATACTTAAAACTCTTATCTTCCCTTCCAACCTTAAAACAAATCATTTTTTTAGGTTTAGATATGATCCTTATCACCTTTCATTGACTTATAGGTGGTTGACTACATGTACACATGCATTTGGACTAGGTCTACAATTTAGTGTTTTAAGAGACCTATCCTCATCATTAAAAATATTGATATAATTCATAATTTTGTGATAAATGAGTATATTTTTATGTCTTGAGATATTTTTAGTATTTTTAAGCTCCTAAATTCACCATCAGTACTATCCAAAGATCATTTTCTATGTAGGTTAATTATAGATGGTATTAAGGCAATTTGATTATGTATGACTATCTATAACTTCAAGAAAATTATTCAACATTTTTATAAATATAATTAATTTTATATATGTCTCAAAACACTTATCAAAAAATTTAACCTCTATATTTCAATCAGACATCACTATCTCAGACCAACCTTCTCTTACAGTCCTATAGGTACACATTTTAAGAGTAGTCAACTTAGTCTTCAAATTCTTGATTATACATGTTTGGAGGTCCTTATCAGTCCATACCTTTTCATGGATTATCAGTCCATACCTTTTCATGGAAACAACAAAATTCTATTTTATACATGGTAAATTCAAGCTTTAATGGTGACAACATTGATTTCACTTGAAGGACAAACCTATAGGCTTATGTAGGATAAAGGTTACAACCTTGTGCTTTAAACTTTAAAAGTGTAATAAGGAGTATTATGAATAAAAATACATTGTCACCACTAAATAAAAATACTTTTAATTAATAATAAAACTCAAAATATCCTTTAAAAACATATTCAAACACTTCCAAAACAACTGAACTTATAGACACATAGAATAAAAAGTCCACAAAAGGTGAATGAAGAAATGGCCACTTGGGACTTGTACATAATATATAGTTATAAAATGATCCATGAATGAATTAATAGGAATTTATAATATAGTTTATAAACATTGCAATGCACCAAAACACCTAAATAACTCATAAAATTGGAAACATGACCAATCACTTGCAAACAATGCACAAAAGGGTAAATGTTTACCAAAATACATCCACACATGCCAATAATATGGGTGAATGATTTTGAGGAATATATATACATATTAAAATCTATTAAAATTGTTTTTGTTTAGATAATATTTCATAATTTATTTTGGAGTTGCTCCAAACTCAGTGTGTGGGGATTTGTTCTTTCAAAAAGTAGTCTGGGCTCTTAGTGATTGTTCATAAAGATACGATAACCAATCCAAAAAACAATTACATAAATTATAAACTCATATGGTTCCCAAATTTTTTCCAAAATCTTATCCTCCAACTCTTATTGTATTGCCTATACCATCTACTTGAAGTTGGCCTTCACTAGCTTGGGAAGGGGACGATGAGAGAGAGAAGAATATTTCTACAAATTTTGAACTCAAAACTTATTCCAATAATTTTTCCTAACCTATAAAATATTAAAATACACTCTTCAACTATTTTCACTTGTACATGACTTCCAAAAGTCTGTACAAATTTGTTAACTCCTCAAGATGGCATTGAACTCCATGAAAACTGACTTTATATGACAAGTTGAAAGGTGTGGAAGTTGTTTAACTGATACAATATCTTTGGAATGGATATTTTACTAATTTTTCACTTATTTATCTTTTTCACATACAAATGTTAGCCAAAATCACCTTTTATATGCATTTTTAACACCTTATAACTAGCAAAGAGTCTTCAAACTTTCCAAAATTGCATGAAACATGGTGAAAATATGTTTGAAACATAAAATGACATTAATAAAACCATAATAACCTATGAAAAAATGTTACCATTACTTATTTCTTCATGACACCCCTTAGGTCATTATATAACTAAAGCATGACTTTACCTTAACTTCTCCAAACACCTTAAACAATGCTAATAAGGTTAAATGAAGATTTGTATGGATCTTATAAGCATGACATGAACACATGACAAGTTTTAATTTGGAAGGGGTGGCCAAATTTGACTTGGGGTCAAATTTGGTCAACAATAATATTTGAAATATTCAAATCATCACCATAATAATTATCATAATGTAAATTATGATTTAACTAGACCGATGCAAATACTTACTTAAATACCCTAACATAAATCCTTTGTAACTAACCTTATAAAAAATTAATTTTAACAAAATGATTAAGCTTAATATAATCCTAAATTAGCTTTACTAAACTATTATAGTACTTAATATAAATCTAAATTAACTTTACTAAACTATTATATCCAATATATTATATGTATCAAGAATTAAGATAAGATTATATATTAAAAAAAAATTATTTATGTGAATATTTTTATTATGTATAAATATTTGAAATAATCAAATCATCATCATAATAACTATTTTTTTAATATTATTTTAAGATAATTTTTAATACATATACTTAAATAAAATAACTAAATAAAAATCCAAAGGCCAATTTAAGTTAGACCCAATTGATCTTCATAAGCCTATCCCCTGACACCTCACACTGACAGGCTACAATGTGGTAGATTTAATCTTCAAAATGACCCATTGATGATTTTATGAATCTAATCATCATAAAATAGGCCTCTAGACATATTCTAAAAAATCTTCAATGAATGCTTATGGATGGTACCTAATCAAGCTAGGTGATTTACATGACCTTATTATTTTGAATGGTATGAAACACTTTTCTAAATATAGTGGTTTTATTTGTTTTCTTTATACTACTGAATCAAGTGTATTAGAATATGTAATCTCTTGTAAATATTATTCTTCAAATATATATGATCTCTAAGTTTTGGATTCTCCCCTACCCCTTTTATGTCATGTTGTTCTTTATTTCATAAAATTTTCCTATACCTAGTATAAATTATTCCTCTAGGTTCTCTTTCTAACATGCTACTATCCATTTTGACCTAGAATATGATGAGAGTTACACTAGTATTCTTAAAACTAACCTCATGAGTATTTATGAGACTATGGACCCAATTGAGAGAACTAATAAGCTATCCCAAGAAAGTATGAATACTATCATTAATACCTTTCCTCACTCCATTCACATTACCTAAACCTATAATACCCATGGTCATTACCCTCAAAAAATTTGGTATGATTTTGATTTCAAAAACATGCACAACTTAACTAAGTGTATGACAGCCTAAATGCCCTTTAAAGACAAGCTTATATAAAAATTATATAAATTAATTATTAAAAAAATGAAAATATTTGTATAACAAATGAAGATATATCCTACACAAAATTTGGTTTCAATCCCAAGTCATTTTATAGATCATTTTAACCCTAAAAACTTGTTTATGCAATTACTGACCCCCATACATGGTATACATATTCCACTTCATTTTATGATGCCCCCAATCAACCCCAAATCTAAGTGAATATTATAACACATAACTATCATTATTTTTATAGACAATATGGACCTAAATACTATCATTAAACATGTGTCTAAATAATCCCAAGATTTGGAAACTATTAAGAACCCAAGTTGCACCCTTTAAAGGAGAGTGTTCACTTTTGCTTCAAACCTAGACTAACATGGGATTGGCCTAAATGTTAATGGTTACCTATAGTTAGACCAAACCTCTATTTTATGAGGCTAGCTCCCCTGATATATAAAATTTGAACTCTTCTTATAAAACCTATTTGTATTAGGGTGAAAAAAATACAATGAAAACTTAAAATGAAAATCTATATTAGGGATGGTGATGCACCAATTCTTCAATGATCCTCTCTTAACTTATCTTTGATCATACATGTAAATATAATGAAAATAATATATTAAGTAGGCTTATCAACATAGTCCTAAACATGAGTATTTCATGTGGAGGTTAGATAAAATATCTACAACTTGAAGGTAAAAGAATGAAGGTTTGTATGAGACATTACAAACTAACTCACTCTTCAACACATCTTCTACCTCTCCACACTTCATATGACCTATTTAGGATAACAACATAGCACTATATGAAGGAAAGGACCTATAAAGGAATCTAAATCTCATACATTTTTACAAATTAATAATAAAAACACACACTAATTCCAATGAAAAAGTCTACAACAATCTTTTCTCTATTGACTCAACGTACAAGATACAATTTTAGTAGAGTTTTGTTATACCCAGTCAAGGGATACCAAATTAGGACTTAAAAATTTAATAAATAGAAACACATTGAGATAATAATAGGGAGAGTATCAGATAAGTCTTTGAAAATTTTAAAAGATCATAACTTATTCCACATGATAGTTACAACAGTCTTCCATACACTTCCCTACATTGAAGTGTCTTTAATGAGTGTCCTTAAGATGGTCAAAGCCTATTTTTAGTAAAATTTGACCAATGAAAGGTCTATGCAAGCCATATTTAATAAATTCCCTCTCTTTTATCAATTACAATCATTGAATAGACATAAATAACTAGCTTGCATCTAGTATTAACTAACTACCTCTTCTTATGTGTTGACTCTATCCATAGAACCGCCAAGAAACCCTCATAAATGCTTATGAATATGGAACTTGATTGATTCAAGGGGAAATTATATATGTTTTTAGATACTTATTGGTAGCTAATTAACCCAATATAGTGTCTCTATGTTCATGAGTTATTTCATCTGTAACCTTACTCTTCTTTAAATAATTAGGCCTTCTTGACTAGGTTCACAAATTCGTTGATTAGTGAAGGATGGTATAGGTAATTCAAAGAAAATAATTGAATACCTCATGATTTTAGGAGGTGAAACAATCCTTAGATAAAAACTTCAAATTATTAATAAATTATGACCAAGTTATCTACTTCAATGTTAGCTTAAAACCTTTAAAAACACAATTTTTGGAGGTGTCTGTACACCATCTGTACAAATAAGTACCATGATCATGACCTTTTATAAATGGGAAACATGACTTATGTCTTAATTAATTTATTTCCATCTATTTGGATGAATTTTACCTTAATCCCTCTAATTGGGTCCTTATTATGGTTTTAGAAAGGTTTAAGAGTGTCTAAAACTCTTAACAATGATTCATAGAGATTAGGGCCTAAACCTCTAAACTAATTCAATAAAAACATTTTATACTAATCCATCCACCTATCCTTAAGTTATCAACATACCATGTAATATATTTATATAGTATTGAGCATGTGAAGTTACCTCTCAAAGAAGAAACATGATTTTTGAGCAGTTTTAGGTATCTCTAGGTTAGAAGACCAGCCATAGCATCTCCCCTGTAGCTTAGATTTTATATATACCTTTAAAACAACTTGATAATGTTTTTCAAGAAGATTAGAGGTGGATGAATCTCATATTTCCTTATGTTCCATCTTCTAAATGACACTATTCAAATAATGATACTAGATAAGCATATACTACTACAAGGTTTTAAGAGTTATGGATTTAACCTAGAGTTTTGAGCCTCTTATTCATTATATTTACCATGAAAATCATTACTAAAGTTCCTTGGAATATTAATATTGGTTTGATCAAACCATTTACCTTTTATTTGTATGTATACAGTATTTCATCTAAACACTTAGATATACCTACTTAAATAACCTATAATAGATATTTTTATAGATGGCTATTACAAGATTATAAGGGAACTTTGAGACCCAATCTCTCTCTTGAATTTCATGATATATACAAATATTCTTTAGTTCCAAACCTATAAGCTCGTAACCCTTTCAGGCCTGGTCCATCCAACATGATCCCTACATGTGCCAACCAATAGGTTTTTTTGATGCTTAGAAGACCTAGGAAGACCATACAAATCCTTTCATGGCTCAATCACTTCATCTAGATGTATTTTGAAGAATATTTCCTTCATCAGGTACTTTCTAGGGTTTTAACAAGGGTTTTTGAGTTCCATAATCTTAATGATGTTTCATACTATATGGACCTCCAAAAAAACTTGTTTTTATGAATCTTTAGTCCATTTACCCCTTCAACTTTCCTAAATATCTTGGGTTCCCATGAAAAAAGTGTTGTGAAGATATGAACATCAAAAAGTGTGCCACAAACTGAATGCTTAGACTATGTAAGCCAAGGAAGGTTTTACAACCAAGTTGATAATTTTATTGCATCACCCTAATCCCAACACTTCTCTCATGATTTTTATTATCTCTCCACACCATTATTATGACCATAAATATGATATAATAACATGTATATGTCTTAACATGGTAGCAGGTTTTAAGGCCAAGTTTAAGGTTTGACTCCTTTAGCTAACCCTTAAGGGCATTTATATTTAATCATAAATATTATTGTTGTGGGATTAAATTACACCCATGGATAGGGTTATTTAATCTCACTCTAACTAAGCCACAAAATTGGAACAACCTCAGGCTGTGGGTATCCTATAGTGATGTTGAACCTCTAGAGAAGTTTGACTTCCACTTGATGGATAACCTAAACTAATGATTTTACTAGGAAAAGGGTAAATGGTTACTAAGAGAGATAAAATAATGATACACCAAATTAAATTTGGACTCACATAATCTTGAACACACACTAAATCTACACAAGATAATCCCTGCTCATATAATCTCACGGACTAGCTAATCTACATAATTGTTTCATAAACTAGGCTCACCAAGCAATAAATGAAAAGAAAGAGGAATTATAAGATTCACACCAAGAATCCATTAATGGAAAAATATCATCATTTTATACCTATAAACAACTCAAAAACACCTTAAAAGAGGCAAGAAATAAGGATAATAGATGTGGAAGACTCTCCTTCACAAGCCATTATACACAAGCTTACTAAACACTAGTTACAGGTAAAATATAGGTGAAAATTAGATTATTTATTTAAGAGGTAGTTCTTACAAATTTTTGATATGGATTTAGCCTTATCAAAATGAGAGTCTCTTATCTCAAGATATCTTAGAGAGTGATTTTTACAATGGAGAAGAAAATGGGAGATATAGGAGAAGGGATGAGAAAGAGTGAGCAAGTGAACCGAGATCAAAAGCCCAACCACTTCGATGGAGTCCCAACCACTTTTTGATTTATTATCATTAATTTTACCTCCCAATTAACCATTAATTATCTTTAATAATCTTCAAGTTCCCTCATTAGTTGAGAAACATACTAGAAGATAAAACTTTATTGTTGATGATGATGAGTCATGATCTACTAAGAAGGAAGAGGCTTCAAAGACTCTAAAAATTAATTTAATGCTACACCTATACTCTCCAACTACCAGATATCTCTCAAGGATTTCTATTACATCCTCCACTTTCCTTCATAATAAAGATAAAATCCTCATATCCCTAGAGCTAACTAAGACATGACTATGTCTATTTTAAGTGGTTGCATGTACCTACCAAAAGTGGATGATATGACTATGTCGAAAGATAAGACATTCCTTTCATAATCACAATTCTACCCCTACTTCAAATCTTGAACATAGGTCCACTGTAGATGAAAACCAATGACCTTATTAGTTTTCATATAGTCATAATTCCAAATAAAGATCCACAAGCTAGGTTTTCTTGATTATGAACAAGATGTAAAACTTACATCTAAGGGATTTTGAAAGTTCTAACTGAGCTTTAATGGTACCCTATGATCCTACATCATTTTATCCTAGTAACCTAGATCATATCTTGATCTTTCACTCATACCTTTATCTACCTAGTTGGTAAAATCCTTTTAAACTGATGTTTCCACCTATATGGCATTTCCTTAGGCTACTTCTTTCATTTATAAATAATGAACATCATCACCTTGGATATGTGTCTTCATCATGTGGCTTCATAAAACTTGATCAAATTTTCTTCATCCATTTCCTCAAGTGTCTCCTAGCTTTGACCTTCATCACTACCATTGATCTATGATTTACTTTTTATATTATGCCACTTGGCATCCCTACATTGATCTTTATCTCAAATTTTGATAATGTGACACTTGGCATTTTTATGTGTTTCTTATGGACCCTACTATTAGTCTTCATCTATTTAATATGCTTATGTTATGTGGTAGCCTTGCATGAAATCTTAGCTTATTGACTTTTTGACCTCAATCACACCATTGATCTACTCCTACATGATTTAATGCACTCCATTAATCTTTGATCTACCAGATCAAATGTGGACCATTAATCTCCATCTAAAAATATGATCAAACTTGGGATTTTGAGATACTCAAAAGTCACCAAAATTGAGACACTTGGCACCTTCATGTTTATCTTTAGGATCTGCTAACTTATTAACCTTATGTTCATCATTAGATCTACTTTTGTATGACTAAACATGTGTTATTGATTTTCTTGATTTATTGACTTGATT
The DNA here is from genome assembly GCA_037957365.1 of Torreya grandis. NCBI lineage: Eukaryota > Viridiplantae > Streptophyta > Pinopsida > Cupressales > Taxaceae > Torreya > Torreya grandis. The sequence continues at coordinate 2,060,879 of JARHVA010000660.1, forward strand.
GATCTCCTAAATGTCATTGATAATTGATCCCAGATTTTGATATTTTTCCATTTGGTAGCCTCACATTCAACCTTAGGATCTTTTGAATCCAAATAGTTATTTCCTATGGCTTTAACTTGATGTCCTAGATCACATCTCACATTGCTATCTTATCTTTGAAGGTTTATATCTCGAGATAGAAAAATCATCAAGACACCAAAATTATAGGGGATGACCTTGTCATGAAATACATCATTTCCATACAATTCTTCAACCTTGGTTGACTTCTCAAGTATACTTATTAAATGCATAACCAAACTAATCTATTCATTCCTACATGATGTTCCATGATGGTCTAGTCCCTTATAATCACTAAATTCACACTTTAATCTTGCTTAAAGTATTTCAAAATCTTACAAGTGACAAGTGATAAGATCATGTAATTTGTCTGTTCCTTTCACCACCAGATCACTCCTCTACTAGCACTCTGCTTAGCTTCTCACTCTAGATCTAGGCAAGGTTTTATATGTGGGCCAAATTTGGCCAACATTTTTGGTGACTTGACTGGAAAGCATGCATTCTACGTTTGAGAACTAGATTAGTTGCCTTGTCTGATCCATTAGGCATATAGGGTCGCAAGTATTTTATCCTCCACTAATGTGAAACTAATCTAAGGTTATTCATTTCTAAAAACCTCCTCTTTAATCAATAAGGACCAAAATAAACATAGTACTCAAGGCACTAATGGAAGGGGAACACACAATTGAAAAGACTGTGCATAAGGCACTTAGAGCAAATAAAATAACTACTAAAACTACTATGTACAACATCATTTTAGAATTGATCCTCCTAGATCAAAAGGAAAACTTCGTAAGTCACCTTTATGTGATGAGAAAATATGTGAAAAAATATACCTATTAGACCTTTGATTTGTTAAACTTAGCTATTTCATGATTTCTAATCCTCTTAGTAATGCCCTAAATGAATCATTGGCATCAAAAATGATCCTAATGAATACAAATTCTTCTTGATTCTCAAAATTTACCCCATATTAGTACTCCATGATGAAATATCTCTCCAATGTGATCAAAGCTAAAAATGTAACCTCTAATGACTCATTAATATCATGTTTTTAAATATGCACAATTTTATCGTCTACTTCTTGGACTTGCTTACTTGAAGGTACAAGTGTGTCATCCAAACTTGAACAAAAATATTCAAGTTTATCCCAAAAGTTAGCCTCCTCCTGGTCACTAGAAAATATGCCAATCTTAACCTCACTCATGTAATTTTCCCTAGGGATAATAGGTTCCTCATATGATTTAATGGAAACATGATCTATTTGAGTTTTAACCTCTTCATTTTCTATCATATTCTCATGATATCCAACAATGCTAGTGATCAAAGTGTCCTCATGAAAACTTGCCTCATAATCAGTTGTAGCTTCATTCAATGCCACCATGCCATCATTAGTTGCTTTAAGATGTTCTTCATGTTTTATATTATTAGTATTATCATCTTGATATTCAAAATATCTACTATTGGTGAACACTTCAATCTCTCCCGTGAAGCTATTGTATAGCTATTGTGGTCATAATTTGCACCCATGGAGGGAGTTCTTCAGGCTCTCACCAACTAAGCCATAAAATAGGAATAACCTCAAGCTATGGGTATCCTATAGTGAGGTTAAACCTCTAGAGAATACCATCTTCCTCTTAGATCGATCACCTAAACTAATCTCATACTTGGAAAAGGGAGAGAAATAGATCATAATGCATGAAAACATGTAAAAGGAGGTGATGCACCCATGTTTTAAACACTTATAATTGCACAAGACACACTATCAGACACTTTCATGACTAAAAACGTCACTTCACTCACTCTTTGAGCAAATTTCACATAAGTCTATCACAAAAAGGCACTGACTAGCTATCAATCTAGCATGAGAGGGAAGTTTTCCACTTCCAAACCAATCAACAAACTATCTATGGCACTTAAAATGACCTATGAGAGTTAAATTATTCTTCATGAAGGTGAGAAAACTTAGGCAGAGGGGAAAAAAAGCATACATTCACTTAACCACATTAATGAATTCATGAAACACACTTCAATTCAACTTGTAAATGGATGAATTTAATCTTTTATTACATCAAATAGGTCTTTCAGTACAAATTTGGCATAGTTGGGCATACCAAAAGCATAAGAGTCTCTCTCTTTTTTTTTTGTTAGGGAGAAATGGGAGATATATAAGTAGAAGGGAAAAGATATAGGAAGAATGAGCAAATAAAATTTAATAAATGAGTTCCAATCACTTTGATGGAGTCCCAACCACCTTTTGATTGATTAGAATTAATCTTGCCTCCAAATCAACCATTCATTAGCTCTAAATGATCCTTAAGCCCCCTGATTGGTTTAGAAACATACTAGAAAAGAAATTTTTAAAGGTGTTGAGTCATGATCCATTTGAAAGGGAAAAATCCCCAAAGACCCTAAAACTTCATTGAATGCTCCACCTGTACCCTCTAACCACCATATCTCTCTCTTAGATTTCTATGCCATCCTCCACTTGGCTTCATTAAAAAGATAAAATCCTCATATCCATGTACCTAACAGATCTATGATTATGTCTAATTTAAGTAGATATAGGTACCTATTTGTCAAGGATATGACCATGTCAAAAGATAAGACAGTTCTTTTCATAATCATAACTCTACTCCTACTTCAAACCCTAGACATGGGTCTATTATAAATGAAAACCAATCCCTATATATCCATATTTTCAATGAAGATTCATAGGATACCTAGTCTCTTGATCTTGAATAAGATGTAAAATTCATGCCTAAGTATTTTTAAGAGGTCTAGTTGAGCTTTAATGGTGATCTACAAATATGGAATGTCTGCTCTAGTAACCTAGATCATATTTTCATCTTGCATTCATACATTTACCTTCTTATGTGACAAAATCCTTTTGAACTAGCATGTCTACTTATGTGGCATGTCTTCAGGCTACTTATTTTATTTTAAAACCTAAATTTTATCACCTTAGACATTTGTCCTCAGTTTTGCCCTCATGAAACCTAATTGAATATGTTCCATTGATATCCTTGAGATTTTTCTATATTTAACCATCAATTTTAGTCATTTATCTCCATTCTAATTTTTAGATCATGCCACTTTGTAGTCCCACATTGATATTTGTCTCAAATTTTATGAATGTGACACTTGGTAGTCTCATGTGCCTTCTGTGGACCTTACTTTCAGTCTACATTCAGTTCACATGCTTATGCCACGTGGTTTCTTTACATGCAATCTAGGCTCATTAACTTACTAACCTTATGTGCACTATTGATTTTATCTACATGATTTAACACATGCCATCGATCTTGTTTCTACTTGATCAAATGTGAGTTATTGATTCATTAAGTCACTATAATCATGATACTTATCATCAATGCATTCAATCTTAGGATCTAGTAACGTTTTGACCATGAGATCATCATTGATCTTTGATTGCATGATTGAACATGTGTTGTAGATCTATATTTGACTTATTGACTTGATTGATCACCCATGTTCCATTGATATTTGATATTGGCCTTTGAGATCATGCCACTTATTGACCTTGCATTCAACTTGAAGATTAATAAGGATTTTTTAATCTAAATAATGATTTCCTACGGATTTAACTTGAAATACTTAGGTACATCTCACACCAACAAATCATTTTTAAAGGCATATATCTTAATATAGAAAATTCATCAAGATACCAAACTTGTAAGGGATGACCATGGCACAAAAAATACTCTCATGCAATTATTTATCTCTAGTCTAACTCTTAAGTGCATTTATTAAAATCATAACTAGATGGATATATTCATGTCTACATGATATGGTATAATAGTCTGGTTCCCCATAATCTCATTAAAAAAAATTTAGGACCAACTCATTGACTTATAAGACAAACTGGCATGATGTGCAAATTTTTGAATGGTTGGGGTGATAATTTGACCTATGAGGGTAAAATTATCAACATTTTGGTGACTCAACTTGGAAGCATGGCTACTATGCTTGAAAAATAGATCATTTACATGACTTTTGGACTCATAAACAATGACAAATCTGATCTATGACTGTAAAAAACCTTTTCACCTAAAAATAAGACAACTATTCCACCAAGACAAGGATGAAAGCACACAAAATAAGGAAAATAACTAAAAAAACAAATGTGAAAACAAAGTATTTATTAGAGATAAAACACAAGCAAATTAGTGTGTTATAATATCACTTGGAGGTAAATAAATAAACTAATTGTGTACTAGGAACCTAACTCTTCAGTAGTAATGTTTTAGATGTATCCCTTTAACTAGGATAGGAAAATCCTTGGCATCCATCTTTACAAGTTGGAAGGCATTATGGGATTTGTAGCTAGAGATTGTGTATGGACCACTCCAAAGAGAGTCAAACTTTGTATGACTTCCTATTTTAACTTTATCTTGATCCCACTTGAGGACCAAATCTCCCTCTTTGAAACTTCATGAAGAATCTCTCTTATCAAAGGCTCTCTTTACTTGTGTTTAGTGAGTTTTCATCGCTAACATGGACTGATTTTGAACTTCTTCTAGATCCATAAGCTCAAAATAATTTATCTCCATTGGTTTATTTTCCAACAACTCCATTTGATGCATTAGTTCTAAAGTAGTAAACTCAAGAGAAATAGGCAATCTTGCTTCCTTACCATATATCAACTTGTATGGAAAATTGGCTATTGATATTTTTTAGGTGATCTTATCAACCCACATAGTTGATTTCAACTTAAGATACCATGACATCTGATTATCTTCAATATTCCTTCTTATGATATTTAATAGTTTCTTATTTGTGGACTCAATAATATCATTATCTTGTGGATAGTAATTTAATGAAGTGTTGAGATAGACATCATGTTGAACAACCCATTGACTAATCCTAGTCCTCAAAAAGGCCATAACATTGTTATAAATAATGGTTTAATTAACTCCAAATATAGTAAGCAAACCTTCATATAAATCTAAAACATTATATTCGTTCACTTATTTCAATGCTACTACTTTTGTCCATCTATTAAAGTAATCTATAGTAGTTAGTGTCCATTTATTTCCTACACTTGATGGGGGTTAATGAGACCAATAAATTCCAATCCCCATTGGACAAAGGGTTGGTCCATTGTAATTGGTTGGAGAGGTAAGGTTATGTCATGTCCCCTTCTAGTTGACATCTTTTTGAGTGGATGATTAGCCTATTATGCGACCCTCGTAGGCTGATGGGATGGATAGAGGGTCTTGATGGAGCTGGGCTTGGATTTTGTTCGGGCTCTTTCAGACATGAATTAAGGGAGATATTAATATTTGATTGATTTAATCAAATATTAATTATTTGGTCTAATTTTAATTAAATATTAATTAATTATTAATATTTTGGTCTAATTTTAAAAACCCTAATTCTAATTTAAGAAACCCTAAGTCTAATTTAAGGAAATCTAATTTTAGCAAGCACACCTTTTTGAGGGGTATAAGGGTTTCTCATGGGAGAGAGTTGAAGCATGACTGATTATTGATATTGATTTTTGTTAAGAAATTCTTTTGTGAAGACTGAGCCAAGGGTTCCAGGATTCCATTTGCATTGAAGAACATCCACTCTTCATTGTGTGTGATTCAGAGGTTGTGAGAGATCAGCCAATCTATTGCCAAATTGAGAGATAACTTCATACAAAAGTTATCACAGGGGTTTACAAGTTTGAGAGATAACTTCATACAAAAGCTATCACAAGGGTTCACAGGTATTTCTTTATTTTGGGTTTTTATGCAATAATTATCCAGATACAGATCTTTTGTATTAGCCCACAGTTCTTCAGATCAGGATCAAGCATACAGGTTGTGCTATATTGGTGGCCGTACGAAGTCTGTATAGATCCATGCAAATCTGTACGCATCAAGTGAAAGATATCAGACACTGACATCGATAGGCAGAGACCCACAGAGACTGACATTAGCTGACATTTCACTGACGTCGGTAGGTTAACGACCCCAGTCAACCGATGATGGTAGTATAACCGACGTCAGCGACTGTGTTTTTGACATAGCAGGCCGAGACATACCAGATCTAGATTTATTTCCTAGTTTGTAGAATACTCAGGCTATTAAGGCCGTATTTTCAATATTCTTTATATACTTGACAGAGGACCTCTATTGTAAGCATATGAGCAAATAAATAAGAGATTATACTATGATTTATTTATCTATTTGAAGATATTTTGCACAAATATAGATAAGCAATTCAGAGCTTTTGTCTTTCAATAGTCCCTATTGGTTGGGGATATTACAGGCTACAAGTTTTACTTTTCTACAAAAATAGCACACTATTTGCACTTCCTAACTCATGCATGATAATCACTAAATATGTTAGGCCAATAATACCCACCTCTCATGATATTGAGGGTTGGGTTCCTTGTTGAATAGTTCCCTCCACTATGTCCATCATGGAACTACTCAAGTAATCTTTATGTTTTTCTTGGCTCTATAGATCTTAGCAACATGCCATTGATATCCTTTTTTATTAAAACACCATCAACAAGAATAAATGGAATTGATTACAATCTGAAATATCTTCCTTTTGAAGCACTTAGATGAGAGAAAAAATACCATCTTGGAGATATCTTACCAAGTCATGAAACCAACTAGAGGTTGAGGTATGATTAGCTACAACCTCTTCATCATTTGACACCAAAACCACCTAATTATCCTCTTTCAAGTCTTAGGATAGATGCTCAAAAAGTCCTTTGCCTCTAATCATATTTGTGACCTTGATTTCCACATCATAATCCATTACATTCTCTATCCAACCAACACTTTTCTCATTTATGTCTTTGTTCAAGAGAAACTCTCTGATACTTAGATGGACAACCATTAGGTGTATCTTATTGTTAGATAACAAGTATCTAAATTTATTGACAGACATTATTTGAATTACATGTTTTTTTCCCAAAAGAGCATCTAGTTTCATACTCTTCCAAGACTTGACTAAAGAAGGCTATTAGCTATTCCAAAGCTTCATGATTTTATTCCATAAGAATACCTTAAATGGTGTTTATGTTAGCATAAGTGTACAAAATGAAATCCTTTGTAAAATCTGAGTTTATGTGTGTAAGAGCACCAACTATGGATTTATTGATCTCCTAAAAACTCTTTACTCCTTCTTTGGACCAGATGAAACTCTAATTCTTCTATAGCATGGTTGTAAGTGGCTTAGATAAAGTGGAAAAATATAAAATAATCTTCTTATAAAATTTATTTCCCTAAGAATCTTTGTAAATCCTTCTAGTGTTTGGGCAAGGAAAGTGCAAGAATTAAATCTATCCTTTTAGGATCTATACTCAAACCAGATTTGTAAATCACGTGCCCAAAAAGCTTACCTTTATAAACTGAGAAGACACATTGTTTGTGATTTAGAGATACCCCAAATTTCCAACACCTTTTAAACACTTTCTTAAGTTGAACCATGTGTTCACTTGCATTATTTTATAACATTATTATGTCATCCAAATAAATAATTATAAACCTATTAAGAAGGCCCTAGAATGACATATCCATGGCTCTCTAAAATCTTGATCCAAGATTGGATAAACTAAAGGGCATCTTTCTCTATGCAAATATCCCCCACTTTGTAGTGAAGGTTGTCTTGAATTGGTCCTCTTCTTTGACCAAAATCTGATTGTAACCACTATATCCATCCAACAAATAAAACTTTTCTAGACCTACTACTAGATGTAGAATTTATTCCATAGATGGTAATAGGTAGTGGTCTTTAAGGGAAGCCTTGTTCAAATCATATAAGTCAACATATAATCTAATCTCACCATTCTTAGTCTATACTGGAACAAGTTTTGCCACCCAAGTTGAGTGCTTGATTGGAAATATAATAGCTAACTTTATGAGCTTATGAAGCATAAATTTCATCAAAGGATCAAGCTTTGGATTGATAAGCCTTTGTCTTTATCTCACAGGTTTAGTTTTAGATTATAACTCAATGGTGTGTTGAGATATACTTGGATCAAATCCCTTGAGGTCACTATATTTCCATGAAAACACATCAACAAAACATAAATATATTTCAATGAAAGCTTCCTTTTGGAAAGGAGTGAATACCTTACCTAACTTCAAGTTTTTATAGATGCAATATCCATGTTGTCATAGTGTTCCTCCTTTGTTGATATAGATATATTTTCCTTTCTCAAATCATAGTCACCACTAAATATGTTCTCAAGCATGACAAATCCCTTGGGAAATGTATTTGTTTTTAGTTACACAACCTGATCACCATACTGTTGTAATAACTTTGATTTATTTCTTGAGGAAAAATTAGCCTCCTCTTACAAGAACCTAACAATTTGATTATCATATTCAAACACTTGCCAATTATCATGGTTATATGGAATAGAAGGTCTTACACCCACCTTAATATGTGACTAAATTTTTTCACTTTTTATATCTATTGGGATACTAAATTTTTTCTCAATGGCATCTAATCTATTTGTATGTTTATTATCATCTCTTGGTATTGCCTAAATGTTGAAAGCTTGAAAATCCTAAATTCCCACACCCTATGCTTATAATATCTAATCAATAAGTTTTTTCATACATTAATACCTCTTACCTAGTGAACTACAAGTTTGCTATCACTAAAAACTTGCAAGGTGTTTACTTTCATCTTCCTAGCCCACTGTAAACTGTGAACTAGTGCTTCATACTTAGCAACATTATTTGAACAACCAAACTAAAATTTAATAAAAGATAAATACATGTTCTTTTCTATATAAATAAACATCATTCCAACCCTAGTACCATGATTATTCCTTGATCCATCAAATTATAATTTCCATAGACCATCACTAAACTCATCATCTTTCGTCATGGTTAGAATTGGTGTATCACTCTCATGGAGGTAATAAACATCAAATCCTTCTTATTCAATTAGATTATAAGGATCATGATCATGAAACTTAGAGGCCCATTAATTAAGGAAAAAATTTATAACTCCATCTAAATGTGATTCATCTTCCACTCCACTAGTTTATAGCACCTCATCTGAGATGATACAATTAGTGTTCACAAGACTTGGCACATATGGCTCCAAATGGAAACATGTTATCAGTTCAGAATGTATTATTACCTTGGTACCATACCTATTTATTAATACTAAATATATCCATTCAGATAATAAATATCCTCTAATATTTAAGGTGAAGTCTCTTGATAGACACATGGAAAAGTAGGGAGGTAAGTCCACCACAACTACATCTTGCTGAATGGTAAAATTAGGACAAGCATGTAGTTTCAACTTCAGATTTTTTATGATGCATAATATATTTTTTGTTCACCCATATAGTTTCAATACTCTCTTATTATTTGTATTATAAACAATACTAAGCTTGTTTGTGATTTACTTAAGCATAACAGTGGTATTGGCTTCACTATCCACCGTATAATTATGGACCGAAGTGTCACCAACTATCAAAGAGAGGTATAAAGGAGGATTTTTACTTGATTTTACCTCATTTTTTTCCACCTTTACCATATTATTTACCTACTATACTTTTTTCTTAGTTGGTTGGTTTGAATTAGTTAAGACAACACCTTCCTTCTCAACTGATTCTGGTAACAACTTAAGAGTTGAAAGCTCTTGAATTAGCATATCTTTTTATCCTAGAATAGATCCCACATGATAATTATAATTTTATACTTCTTCATTTGCTCCAATATATTGCATTTTTCTCCACTAACCTTTGGATTCACCTTCTGAACCACTAGTTGCTCATGAACAAGAGGTGCTTGATGATCTTTTCCAACTTCTATTTTCTAACTTTTTTGTGTTGTAAGGGTAGAAAGTTGATCTTTGGTACTCTTGGGAAAAACATTAAGAGTAATTAAATAATTTATCACATCTTGAGCCTCATCAATGGCTCTTATTTTATCTCTAGTTAGAGTTACAACTTGACCACTTGTATTTCTAGTCTCAACACCCTAATTGAATGTAACATGGTCATCCATTTGCCAATTTACATTAATGTAATCAGGATTCCCTTAAACTTGTTGAGTCTCTCCTTGTGATACCAAACTTATTTCTTGGTACTGACTTCCTTGAAGATAAAACTCTTCTAGTGTCATTTGTGGCATAGTAATGTTTTGTGACACTAAGAATTGGTTTTGCGCATTATTGAAATTACATGGATTCCAACCTGAATATTACATCAAGCTATTTTGAGGTGGTGTGGGAATAATAGATATTTAACTATAAGGAACATTAGGATCAAGATTTTCATATGGTTTAGCTTGACTTATGGATCTTTGTGATTGGTAGGGTGGTCTATTTTCTCTAAACCCTTGATAAGGAGGTTTTTGATCTCTAAATGGTTGATAGGTGGTCTAATTGTTTTGTTGATAAAGCATATTGGCTTGGTATTATTACTTTTTTAGTTGTACTATTTCATTCCCAAAAGATTATAACAAATTTTTTAACTCTCCAATCTCATTAGCTTGATTATAAGGGGCTACAATTTGATCTTTAGGGGAAGGAGCTAAAGATGGGATTTGAGGAACTTGAGGAATTGGTACAGACTTCAATTCTAGGAATATAGACATTGGAGGCCTTGGGGAGAGTTTACCAACTTATATCAAGTTATTATATAATCTTATTACAAATTCATAAGCATATGACAAGGTAATACCTCCCATTGACTATATCATTACGCTAATATCAGCTAGGGATGGTCTAATTAATGTAGGTATCTTGGTCCATATCTTTTGGAATCTGAGGTTAAAATCAAACATGAAATCATGAGGAGCTCTCTAAATGGTAATCAGTTGTTCAACTAAGGATAGGTGATCAGATTTGTCTTTAAATTTTATGAATAAGGATGCACCTAATTCATCCTAGGTAGCAATATAATTTAGTGGGAGGTTTATATACCATTAAATTAGTTTTCCTTTTAAAGAAGCAACAAGTAATCTAATAGCTACATTGTCTTGAAAAACATTGTGAATTAAACAAATTTTATGACTAAGGTTGCACCTAATTCATACCAAGTAGCAATATAATTTAGTTAGAGGTTTATATACCATTAAAGTACTTTTCCTTTGAAGGAAGCAACAAGTAATCTAATAGCTACATTATCTTGAACAACATTGTGAATTAAAAAAAGGTTGGCAACATCCTGGATGTGCTCAATAAGTTTTTTTTGATCTTATCCTAATAGTAATGGGATACTCTTAAGAGAAGATACATGAATGTCATCAAAATGGACTAAATTTAGTGGACTACCCATATTGAAAGGAACAAACACTTGGTTTATGATGGCCATCTGGGTAGTGGAGATTACATTGCTTAGGATAATAAGATGATCAGGAGATGAATATTTCTTTTGAGGATATGGTCTTTTCCTACTAAACCTTTCTCTTTTATATGAAATAAAAGGTAATTAAATGAATTTAAGAGAAATGTCTTTACTTGTTAACCTTATAGTAACCTTTGGCATGAGAGTATTGCCTAGATGATGTTATGAACTCTGTAAACTAAAGAATCTTTATCTTTTGATGATGATTCATGTCTTCCCCTGCTACAAATTTTTCTTCTCAGCTTCAAACTTCATCTATGCTAAGGAGAATGAGTCCTATCGAGCATGCTGAAAACTATTATGGTCATAATTTGCACCCATGGAGGGATTTCTTCAGGCTCTCTCCAACTAAGCCAAAAAATGGGAAAAACCTTGAGCTATGAGTATCCTATAGTTAGGTTAAATCTCTATATAAGACTAACTTCCTCTTATATTTATTACCTAAACTAATCTCTTGCATGGAAAAGGGAGAGAAATATATAATAATGGATGAAAACATGTAAAAGGAGGTGATACACCAATGTTTTGAACACTTATAATTCTAAAACACACACTATCATATGCTTTCAATACTAAAAACACCACTTCACTCACTCTTTGATTAGATTTCACATGAGTCTTTCATAAAAAGGCACTAACTAGCTATCAATCTAGCATGGGAAGGAAGTTTTCGGCTTCCAAACCAATCAAAAAACTATCTATGACACTTAGAATGACCTTTGAGATATAAAAAATGCTTCATGAATTGTTGAAAACTCAAGTAGAGGCAAAGGAAAGCATACATTCACTTAACCACATCAATGAATTCATGAAACACACTTCAATTCATCTTGTAAATGGAGGAATTTAGTCTTTTATTACATCAAATAGGTGATATAGTATAAATTTGACATAGCTTGGGCATACCAAAATCATAAGAGTCTCTTTTTTTATTGGGGAGAAATGGGAGATATATAAGAAAAGTAGAAAAGAGAGAGGAGGAGAGAGCAAACAAAATTTAGTGAATGAGTTCCAATCACTTTTATGGAGTCCCAACCACCTTTTGATCGATTAGATTTAATCATGCCTCCCAATCAACCATTCATTAGTTTTAAATGATCCTTAAGTCCCTTGATTGGTTTAGAAACATAATATAAGACAAGAATTTTTTGAAGGTGCTGAGTCATGATCCACTTTAAAGGGAAAAGTCCCCAAAGACCCTAAAACATCATTGAATTCTATACCTGGACCTTTCAACCACTAGATCTCTCTCTTAGATTTCTATGCCATCCTCCACTTAGATTCATTATAAGGATAAAATCCTCATATCCATGGATCTGATAGAGCCATGACTATGTTTGCTATAAGTAATCATAGGTACCTATTTTTCAAGGATATGACCATATCAAAATATAATATAATTCTTTTCATTATCACAACTTTGCTCCTACTTCAAACCCTAGAGATAGGTTTATTATAGATGAAAACCAATCCCCTTATTCGTTTTCATATAACTATAGTTCCTTTAAAGATTCATAGGGTACCTAGTCTCTTGATCTTGAACAAGATGTAAAATTCATGCCTAAGGGTTTTTAAGAGGTCTAGTTGAGCTTTAATGGCAATCTACAAATCTAGAATGTCTGCTCTAGTAACCCAAATCGTATTTTGATCTTGTATTTATACCTTTACCTACTTGGGTGGAGAAATCCTTTTGAACTGATGTGTTTACCTATGTGGCATGTCTTCAAGTTGCTTATTTTATTTTAAAACTTGAATATTATCACCTTGGACACATGTCTTCATATTGTACCCTCATGAAACCTAATTGAATATTCTCCATTGATATTTTTGGGAGTGATCTAGAATTGACCTTCAATGCTGGCCATTGATTTACATTATGATTTCTATATCATGCCATATGATATCCCCACACTAATTTTTATATTAGCTTTTGAGAATGTGACACTTGGTAGTCTCACATGCCTTATATGGACCCTTTTATTAGTCTCCAACTGATTCACACACTTACACCATGTGGTAACTTCATGTACAATCTAGGATCATTAACTTATTAACCTTATGTGTACCATTAATTTTACCTACATGGTTGAATGTGTGCCATTGATCTTATTTATTATTGATTAAATGCACATTATTTATCCACTAAGTCACTGTGATCATGATATTTTTCATCAATGCATTCAATCTCAGGATCCATTAACTTATTGACCATGATCTCACCATTGATCTTTGATTGCATGATTGAATGCATGTCATAGATCTGCATTTGACTTATTGACTTCATTGATCACCCATGTGTTATTGATATTTGATATCACCCTCTAAGATCATGCCACTTATCAACCCTAAATTCAATTTGAAGCTCATTAAGGATTCTTTAATCCAAACAGATATCTCATATGGCTTTAACTTGACTTCCCCAATCACATCTAACATTTCCAAATCATTTTTAAAGGCTTATATATCAAGATAGAAAACTCGTCAAGACACTAGATTTGTAGGGGATGACATTGGCACAAAAAACACTACTCTCATGTAACTCTTCAACTTTGATCAACCTCCTAAGTACATTTATTAAAATCATAACCACACTGATATGTTCATTTTGCATGATGTGTTATGATATTCTAGTTCCCCATAATCTCATTAAGGAATTTTTAGGACCAACTCATTGACTCATAAGATAAACTAACATGATGTGCAAAGTTTTGAATGGTAGGGTGATAATTTGACCTGTAAGGGAAAATTTGTCAACAATAACTACTACCATGAATCCTCTTCAACTTTCATATCAAAGATTACCACTACTTGTTCATTCTTACTTGGATATACAAACTAATCATGTATGTATTTTTGAAATAAACTTTATGATAGCTTCACTATACTCAACTTTTATAACTCCTTTTTTCTATAATAGATAGGATCATCATCATCTTTAATGAAAAAAGGCAATTCAAAGCAAAGGTCTACCTCTTCTTTAATTCATTCTTGTGGCTCTTTTGTATCTATAACCTCATCTTCTACCTTCAAAACCACAAGTTCGTGTTGATAAAAGGAGAGGGTGGTAGGGCAAAAGAGCTCATTGGAATGATCAAAACTTGATAAATTATCCTTCTAACTTAAGATTGTAGGTTTAGGATTATTAAAGGATTCTTGGATAGGTTCTTGAGGAAGGGAAAAAGATTTCATTAGCTTGAATTCAGGCATCTTCTTTCCTTATTGGTCTTTGGTGGGCATAAGAGAAGGTTATCTCAAAAGTGATGGCATAACATAATCAAGTTCCATGACAAGAGGAAGCCTCCAACATAACATGTTCTCAAACTCTTGAAGAAGGATAGGTATATCTTGAGGAAGACTTGGAATCAAAGGAGGTAGACAAGGGATAGGAGATGATGGTTGAGGTTTCTTGGATTGGGTCTCTTGATTCTCCCACCTCTCTAATATATCTATCCACCATTAGATGAGAGTTCTCATTTCATACAACTCATCATTGATAGAACCATACTAGGCTTATTCTCCAACTAACATCCACTTACCTTTTAACATTTGAATTGAATTCCTCATCCTCTCTATAAGATGGAAATGGATCACATCAAGTTATCTATCTCATTTTATCATCACCTCTTCAAATTTTAACATATTTAGCTTGAATGTCAACAAGGATATGGTAACAAAAACATAGTTTTGACAAGGTTGGATAGAGGGATAGGTAGGTGCATATGAAAGATATATAGGCTCATTGTAGGGATGATAGGAATGATTATATTATTATTACGGGTCATAGTAAGGCTGGTAGGCTTAATTTGGTTGATTATAGAGCTCACCAACTTGATTAGGATAGAATTTTACCCCAAATCCAATCATAGAGACTCAAGAAAGAGATCAGATAAAGATAAAACATGATTGAAGGCTTACCTAAACTATTGTAACTAGTTGAAAGATTAGATTTTCCATTGATTTTTACACACATACCTCCAAAGGTTGATTTGATGAAGAGAACACCAAAAATCTTCACTCAATGAACAATGTAGTCCCATCGAGCATGTCAAAAACTATTATGGGCTTAATTTACACTGATAGAGGGGGTTTTTTAGGATCCCTCTAACTAATCCAAAAAATGGGAACAACCTCAAGCTATGGGTATCCTATAGTGAACTTGAACCTCTAGAGAAGGCCAACTTCCTCTTGATGGATCACCTAAACTAATGATTCTACTGGGAAAAGGGATAGAGAGGGGATAAAGGGTTACTAAGAGAGATAAAATCATGATGCACCAAATTAAATGGGGACTCACATAAGCTTGAATACACATTAAATCAGCACAAGGAAATCCTTTCTCACATAATCTCACATACTATCTAATCTAAGTGTTTCATAAACTAGGCTCACCAAACAATGAATGAAAATAAAGAGGAATTATATGATTTAAACTAGGCATACATTAATGGCCAAAGATAATTAGTTAAGACTTGAAATTATCTTGAAAACACCTTAAAATATGTAATAAATAAGGACAATATATGTGGAATACTCTCCTTCACAATCCATCATACATAAGTTTACTAAACACTAGTTACGGGCAAGAGATAAGTGAAAATTATCTTATTGCTTCAAGAGTTAGTTATTAAAAACATTTGAAAGGGTTTAACCTTATCAAAATTAGAGTCTCTTGTCTTAAGATATCTTAAAGAGTGTTTTTTACAATGGGGAAGAAAATGGGAGATATAGGAGAAAGGAGGAGAGAGAGAGAGAGAGAGAGAGAGAGAGAGAGAGAGAGAGAGAGAGAGAGAGAGAGAGAGAGAGAGAGAGAGAGAGAGAGAGAGAGAGAGAGAGAGCAAGTGAATCAAGATCAATTAATGAGGCCCAACCACTTTGATAGAGTCCCAACCACCTTTTGATTAATTATCACTAATTTTTCCTCCCAATTAAGCATTCATTATCTCTAATAGTCTTCAATTTCCCTTATTAGATAAGAAACATACTAGAAGACAAAACTTTATTATCAAGGATGATAAGTCATGATCTACTAAGAAGGAAGAGCCTCCAAAGACTCTAAAAATTCATTTAATGTTCCAACTACACTCTCTAACCACTAGATCTCTCTCTAGGATTTCTACGCCATCCTCCACTTTCCTTCACTATAAAGACAAAATCCTCATATCCATGAACCTTACTAATCCATGACTATGCTTATTTTAAGTGGTTGCATGTACCTAATGAAGGTGGATGATATGACTATGTCAAAAGATAAGACACTCTTTTCATAATCATAACTCTACCCCCTACTTCAAACCTTAAACATACGTCTATTGTAGATAAAAACCAATGACATTATTGGTTTTCATATAGTCATTATTTCAAATGAAGATCCACAAGATAGGGTTTCTTCATCATGAATAAGACATAAAACTTGTGTCTGAGGGAATTTTAAAGGTCTAATTAAGCTTTAATGGTGCCCTAAAATATTTTAGTTTTTTCTCCTCGTAACCCATATCATATCTTGATCTTGCATTAATACCTTTACCTACCTACGTGGTAAAATCCTTTTGAACTAACGTGTCCACCTATGTGGCATTTATTTGGGTTGCTTCTTTCATTTTAAAATAATGACTATCATTGCATTGAACACATGTCTTCATCTTTTTCCT
The DNA here is from genome assembly GCA_037957365.1 of Torreya grandis. Classification (NCBI taxonomy): domain Eukaryota; kingdom Viridiplantae; phylum Streptophyta; class Pinopsida; order Cupressales; family Taxaceae; genus Torreya; species Torreya grandis. Next base: position 2,077,931 of record JARHVA010000660.1, read on the forward strand.
CCATAGAAATCAATCAAATTTTCTCCATCAATTTCCTCAAGAGTCTCCTGGCTTTGACCTTCATCGTTGCCATTGATCTATGATATACTTTCTAGATTATTGCACTTGGAAGCCTAACATTAATCTTTATCTTAGATTTTGAGAATGTGATACTTGGTAGTCTCACATGCTTGTTGTGGACCCTACTATCAGTATTTATTCAGTTAACATGCTTATGCCACATGGTGGCCTTATTTGTAATTTAGGCTCATTGAGTTCTTGACCTCACTTGTACCATCAATTTTCTCTTGCAAAATTTAACACAATCTATCAATATTTTATCTACTAGATTAAATAAGGACCATTTATCTTCATATAAAAATATGATCAAATATGGGCCATCAATCTGTTTGGAAGTTACTATGATTGAGACACTTGGCACCTTCATGTTTATCCTCAAGATCCCTTGACTTGTTGACCTTGTGCTTACCATTAGAGCTAATTTTGTATGACTAAATACATGTTTTTAATATTCTTGACTTATTTACTTGATTTATCACTCATGTTCCATTGATCCTTGATCTCATTTTCTAATATTTCACCACTTGTTAGGCCTGTGTTTAACCTCGAGATCCTTTGAAGATTTTTGAATCCAAATAACTATTTTTTGTGGATTTAATTTTATGTCCCTAAGTACATCCCACACTACTAGATCATATTTGAAGGCTTATATATTAAGATATAAAAGTCATCAAGACACTAAAATTGTATGGGATGACATTGGCATGAAATACATCATTGCCATGCAATTATTCAAGCTCAGTTGATTTCTCAAGTACACTTATGAAATGCACAATCAAACTGATATATTCATTCCTACATGGCATGACATGATGGTCTAGTCCTTTACAATCACCAAATTTACACTTTAAGTTTTATTAAAGTGTTTTACAAGATTAAAAGTGATAAGTGATAGTATCATGCAATCTTTCTACTCCTTTCACCATTGGATCACTTCTCTACTAGCACTCTACTCAACTTCTTACTTCAGATGTAAGCAAGGTTTTGTGTATGGGCCAAATTTGGCCAATAGTTATCAATCCCATAAAGTATATTAATATATATAATACCAAATTTTATTTCTTCAAAAACTCCTTATGAATTCTAACCTATCTATCATGTTCTCAAACCATCAAATCACTCACCTAATCTCATCATAGACTAATAATAGATTGGATTACGTCTAAGACAAAACAATGAATGTATCCATTGATATTTTGACTTTGAGAACAGAAAGAACACATTAACCTACTTAAAATTATAATTTTTACCAAATTATAGAGCTTTATCACACCTATAGAGGCTTTAAAACCACAAACTCTCCCAAGACTAGTTATAGGTGTTGACTATGTGTAGGTATGGATTGGTTGTAAATGCACATTAGTTGTCTCCTTTAGGTCTAGGACCTCATAACTAACACCTTGGCCTATCTTAATCATTAAAATCATTTTTACTCTCAATCAAATCAAAACCCTTTGTATGAACTAAATTTAGACATACAAAGAAATTAAACTAATTCTAATCTAAGCTAAATTCAAACTATGGTAAAGCAACAAACAAAGAAAACAACAATCACAAACTTTACACTTTGAATTCACAAGATTTATCCATTTTGATATACATTAAATTTTATATTTAAAATATGTGGTGTTTACTCCTTCAATACAAAAGAGAAAAAGTAGTTTTTTAGTGCAAAAGGAAGTCTTTGATTCACTTTTGTTCTCTTTGATTCACTTGTGTATAGAGCATAAGTTTGGATTCTTCAAGATGTGACTTTAGGACTCTTGAAAATGATGGTTTATAGGTTTATTTATAGATTTTTGGAGAAGGATCCAATGGTGGAGGATTATTTGGAATTTTTTAATGATCCAAAAGATCAACGGTGCCTATGAGTCCTCATCCATGAGGATGAAGACCATTTCAAAATGGTTGAGAAAATCATGGGGTTGGTTAGCTGATTCAATAAGACTAAGTCAATTTGCTTGACAAATCAAGAGATGAGTCATAATAGGTTGATAATTTTGGATATTTAGTTGGAATGAGGGAGAAAAATGTGGGAGATATTTTGCTAAGGTGTAAAATCTAGATTTTATTATTTAAAATAAGGATTTAAGGGTGCATAATTGACTTATTCAATATTTTGAATTATTCAATAATTTAAATTTGAGAGGAAATATGATTTATTAATTTAATAAGAATTATTAAATAGATTTAGGTTTATTTTGACACTAAATGAAATTTAGATGTCTACACTCTTTACTCATACAAACTCTATGCTTTTATTTAAACTAAACTGTTAATCCTCTAAAAGGGCATGTAGGTTGCATATAGAGTATTGACTATGTATCATTGTTCATGACTATTGGTTATATCTCTTAGTCCACAATGAGGAACTTATTGTACTTTGACTCAATCATTTGAAACCCTAATTATATCCTTTCCAAACCTTATATAAAAGAGGCTTACTTGGTGTAGGTAGGCTGACTGTGTTTTCCATTATATTGTTATAGGTGATGATCTACTATTGTTTATAAAGATTAAGGTAGTATGGGAGATAACAAGACATTGAGAATTTCAATGACATGGTTTATGAACCTATTCATCTATTGAAAACAAACTAGGAGGTATTTCAAACTCCTTTCATTGAGACATTCTTCTAGCCTCCTCTATACACCACTTTCCATGTAGTATACTTGACTGTACTTTCACCTTGGCTGTAGAAAGATTTACTCCATTAGTAGGGCTTAAAGCTATATAACTCATCTTCATGACCTTGATTATACTTAACAACCCTGAGGGTTACCAAAACATTAGCTTCATGATGTGGATTTGGATAATAAGTAGTGACATGTAAGTGATGATTATAGGGTTATAAAGTTTACAACTATGGTTGAATGGCATTGTAAAAGTTATGAAAAGGTAGAGGTTTTTAGGGGATTGGAATGAATCCTAAATCCATACTTAAAATATTATAAAAGGATCCTATACATCTTTATGCATATGCCTAACAAAATATATCACTTTGGAGTTCTCAAAGAAGCATACACAGTGAAAAGAGAAACCTAGGATTTTCCAAGTAACCTTAACATTTGCTAAGTGACCTTAATACATACTAAGTGAGATTCTGAGAGAGTTAAGGATAGATTGGTGGTTGATAGGTTGTGAGGATTTGATGAAGCTTTAAAAACATAAAGGAAGGACATTTATTCATGAATGAAACATTCATACAATATCTTATTGTTTCTTAACAACCTTGGATCCATCATTGAACTATACATTCTCTTCTTATCTATTAACCTCAAATATATATGCAGTCTCATCTTGGATCACCTTGAGAGAGTTAGAAATATATATGAGTATTAATTTTGAATCAAAGAGGCATGTATAATCTTTAAAACACCCTATTAATCCTTCAACACTATTAACCCTCAAGTGAATGCACTAAATACTCCATTTTACCATTCAACCTTGCTTGTAGATTATAAATTTGGTAGTTTAGATGTGATTTATCCCTATAGACTCACATGTGTAGACCAAAATGTTGAGGAAGTCATGAAAGGTCTCTTCAATACCTAAATAATTAGGAATAATTATTAGTTTAATAAAATAATTCATAAACTCAACAAAACCATTTTGTTTCTTTTGCCTTATGTAGATGTGAATGATGATCAGATCCCTTGAGTTATTAGATTTGTTTATAAATTTGGGAAGACTAAACTAGCAACTAATACCCATGATTTTAAGGTCATAATGTATACTTCCTCTAGCCAAGAGATTGAATCCTATTTCTCTTCCCTATATGGATTGAGCACAAACCTAAAGTGTTCTTAATATCTACCAATGAACTCAGTAGAGAGATTTCATTAGTTTTTGCTTCTCAAGCTTTGAAACATTTTAATTTCTTCAACATGTGCCTATAACAAACCCTCCTTACATAATATTAACTCCTCCTAATAAAATCCATATATGGATCCATACCACCTTAAAAAACTATTGAATCCTATAAATTTTCCTTCATTTCCTCATGTTTTAGTTTCTAAACCACCATTTTTAGGTAATAATAGAGAAAATTCAAGTCAAAAGGCATATCAAAATAAGTAATAAATTTTGGAGAGTAAAAGGAGCATGATTTCACATGTGTGGGCTCACGTAATGGCAAAATAATATTTTGGACTCATAAAGGGGATAACTTTATAACATAAAACCATTTTATTAAAGCAATATAATGATCATGAGGCTGATTAAAGGTGTGTTTGATGCTTTAGTGGTCTTTTGAGGTCAAAATTTTTCATTTTAAGCCTAATACCTTTATTTTAGACAACATACATATAGATTAAAAAGGATATTTAATTATGAATATCATAAATATTACCGTATAACCCTCTAAAGTTTTCAATGAGGTATTGGGAAATACGGAAGCACAATTGATTACCATGCACAAGTAACTTACATGCAGAATTAAACCAGAAGTAACAAGTAACTAGAATTCAAAAACATCACAGAATATGAGAGACAATACCCAATTGTATTAATACTCATCCAAAAAAGAATACAATAAAGAAGATGCAACTTCTTATTCACACCTCTCAGAGGCTTCCCACACCTCAAGTGTATAGTACTTCTTTCCTCAAAGCTCTCTCTCTTACGGTCCCAACACACAACTCAAACACAAAGTTGGTGTTCACCTCCAACCAATCAGTATCCACTACTACCAGTACACCAGTGCTCCATGCACTCCACAAGTGCTCCATGCACTCCAAGTAGATCTCCCCTAAACTTGCAACAACCTACAACTCAAACGATCTTACTTATGGAAGGAACTACCTTGCCTTCCTCTCTTGCTCTAGACTGAGTACACACCATACTCCAAGTAGATCCCACCTAATCTTGCTCCCTGTTGTGTTGTTATCCTCCTTGATCTTGCACACTTGCAAATTAATGTGGTTGTGCACACCTGCAAACTTAGATCTTGCACACACATACACCTGTAGATCAATGATCTTACTTACCATGCAGATCTCCTAACGTAGCCATGCACACCTACTAACCAAGATCATACATACATGAAGAACCCTTCTGATTATCCAAAACTAGCACCCACACTTGGCACTACTATGGAATTAGGAGGAACACCCTTGCTCACTTCACACACAGAAGGAGCTAACTTTGCTCAACTCAAACTAGCACACTTTTACAATACAGCCCATGAGTCTCTTATATAGATCTCATGCAAACAATAATTAGACACCTAATTACAATAATTAGATCTATAGCTTCTAGTCTAAAATTGGGTCTTAACATGCAAACACTCAGTTCGTTAACTAACTGTCTGTAAAACTCATAGTTCAAATTACACAGGCGATCGACGTCAGTCCCTATCTACCTGGAGGTGACTGATGCCAGCTAACTTTTGACTGACATTAATTGCTCTTCTATCTATACCCTACCAACATCAGTTGGCCTGACTGACACTGGTGTCTGTGACACTTAGCAACCTCCTCCCCTATTTGCAATAGTGAAGCTTTTAGCTCCACAACCTAACAATCTCCCACTTAGAGATAAATAGCTGCACTGTACCTATACTTGTCCCTTGTCTAATCTATTTCCTAGCTTGTATCCCTCTTCAAGCTCAACCCTGAAGACCACCCACCACACAACCTGTGGTGCACCTCCTATCATCTGAGTACCCTACCACATTCGAACCTACAAATCCATGTAGTGAAGTCCTGACCCTGCATAGCATGAATCCCTACTACTGATCTCTCTCAAATACCTGAGAACCCACTTCCCCAAATTGGCTCCTAACTCTCTGACAGCTCTCACTACTTGGGAAAACTCAGGTCTATACCAGACCTCATGTGATTTCAAACACTGAACTGTCCAGACCTTGGTGTGCTTCAGTTCTGTATCCTGCATATTGAACCTCACCAACACTTGATTCACATCAGCTCCCACTGGAGATAAAATCAACCTGTGATCTCCATGTCTCTCATGCTAAAGAATTTTGTTGCTCCAAATTCCTCATGACATGCCACTAAACTAACCTTACCCTTAGCTCAGCAAAACCTTGTATGTACAAACCTGCTAGCTAGCATACCATCCACATATAGTAACAGGATAATGTCGCGACTCATCATCCACCTAGTAATACAAACACAATGGTTACACTAATATTGACTAAAGCCATGCTTTGTCATCCACCTGTCAAAACCTATACCACTATCCTGCAGCTTCCTCAAGACCATATGACTTGGCTTCCATCTCAAGTGTCCATTCTCTCTATTCTTTAACTAAGGTATCCATTCGTCTCAGTGCTTTCATACTGGCTGGCAACCCTACCAAATCTCTTATTTGGTCTTGCATCCTATTCATGCCATGCTCCCACTATTTCCTAGATCCTTCTTGCTCAGCAGTAAGCAATGAGTATAAAGAAGAGGAATAATGAATTTGAGGCTTACTTACCCTTTCAGTCCTCCATATGGGCATTTGAGACTCCTTGATAGCTTGTTATCCACCCAAAATCCATTACAGTGACTGACCTCGGTCACCACACAGTCTGCATCCGACTGACGTTGGTTCCCATGCACCTGTCTTGACTACCAACCCCACCGATGTTGGTGTCTACCTGCTACCAATGTCGGTCCTCCTAACCAACATCGATCTTACTATCACCGACGTCGGTCCTCCTAACTGATGTTGGTCTTACCCTGCCCAACACCACTAGCTCTGGTCTACACATGACTTACATTGGCACCTGTCTATTCAACACCGGTTCCTCTTGACCGACACCGGTACCTATGTTCACCTCTGAGTGATGACTTTTTACCTGTGAGCTTTCTTTGAATCAAATCCCTGTCCAAACTGCTCTGCTCAGAGTTACTCAGCCTTCTCCACTGATCTCTGTCTGTCATCTCCTCCATAAACACCAAGGCTTTCTAGTTCTTAAGTCTATCAAACACATCTATCTTCTTCTTAAGAACATGCATCTCCTTCTTGCTCATGTGACCAAGCCTACAAAGCCACGTCTCTACAACATAAGAAGAATCAGTAATATAAGCAAGTAGATAAAGAGTACCTACTTTCTTACCACTAGCTAATTTAAGTGCATTCGCTGTGAGAGTTCTTGTGCATCTCTCATCACCCAACTTCTCTAAAGAAATTAGCCATATCTTCAACACTGGGACCTGCATGACCTCCTTCAACACCCATGTGTTGGCCGCCTGCAATTTTAGCTTCACTTTCCCTTTGCCAATTCTTTGGCAAGGCACACCAACCCCTAAATAAATCTTTCCAAAGTCTCCAAAGACCTTAACATGGAAAAATACTCTATTTTAGACTGCATGGAAAGAGGCAATAGAATCTATAAGACAAGATTCTACTTTATCCAAGAAACCTCCCAGAGCATCCTGTACAACAACACCTGCAACATTTGCTTCTTCAGTTCTTTCATGCTGATCTTCTACCAACCAACAATATTTTTTTCCTTGATCTTTCTTTCCATAGGACCGTAATTGACCATTCGTGCTTTTCAATTCCTCCATTCTTAGCTTACTTTCTTCTACCATTACTCTACTCCCACTCAATTAGAAACCCCTGAGAGTGACATGTAATCAAACACAAAACCTGCTCCCTGCAACCTTAGCTCTGATACCACTTGTTGGGAAATATAGAAGCACAATTGATTACCATGCACAAGCAATTTACATGCAGAATTAAACCAAAAGTAACAAGTAACTAGAATTCAAAAACAACATAGAATATGAGAGACAATACCCAATTGTATTAATACTCATCCAGAAAAGAATACAATAAAGAAGATGCCACTTCTTCTTCACACCTCTCAGAGGCTTCCCACACCTCAAGTGTACAGTACTTCTTTCCTCAAAGCTCTCTCTCTTACAGTCCCAACACACAACTCAAACACAGAGTTGGTGTTCACCTCCAACCAGTCAGTATCCACTACTACCAGTACACCAGTGCTCCACGCACTTCAAGTAGATCTCCCCTAAACTTGCAACAACCTGCAACTCAAATGATCTTACTTATGGAAGGAACTACCTTGCCTTCCTCTCTTGCTCTAGACTGAGTACACACCGTACTCCAAGTAGATCCCACCTGATCTTGCTCCCTATTGTGTTGTGTCCTCCCTGATCTTGCACACCTACAAATCAATCTAGTTTTGCACACCTGCAAACCTGGATCTTGCACACACATACACCTGTAGATCAATGATCTTACTTACCATGCAGATCTCCTAATGTAGCCATGCACACCTACTGACCAAGATCATACATACATGAAGAACCCTTCTGATTCTCTAAAACTAGCACCCACACTTGGCACTACTGTGGAACTAGGAGGAACACCCTTGCTCACTTCACACATAAAAGGAGCTAACTTTGCTCAACTCATACTAGCACACTTTTACAATACAGCCCATGAGTCTCTTATATAGATCTCATGCAAACAATAATTAGACACCTAATTACAATAATTAGATCCATAACTTCTAGTCTAAAATTGGCTCTTAACATGCAAACACTTGGTTCATTAACTAACTATCTGTAAAACTCACAGTTCGAACCGCACAGGTGACCGACATCGGTCCCTGTCTGCCTGGAGGTGATCAATGTCGGCCGACTTCTGACTGACGTCGGTTACTCTTCTATTTATACCCTACTAACGTCAGTTGGCCTGACTGATGTTGGTGTCTGTGACACTCAGCAACCTCCTCCCCTATTGTCAACAGTGAAGCTTTTAGCTCCACAACCTAACATGAGGCTTCTATGTATCTTGATCACAATTTCAAAACTTATAGTCAGTGATACCTTGCATATACCAAATACACTAGAAAATTCTCATGGTGAGTCATCAATTTCCACATCCCACCATCTTCATCAAGGCATTTTATACTATTAAGGCCACTTTGAACCCTTTTAAAAGACATCCAAACATACCCAAATACTATGAGGATATCTAACATAGACTTAAATAGAGACATGACAATGATAAGACATTTAGACCTACTCCCTTCATAGATAGTCAGTGACATTCCTTTGTATTTCCCTGATCCTTCATGAGATATAATAACTATGAGGTTTTCATGATGGATTAAATATATAAATACTTAAGTTGACACTTTTCTAGAATTGAGGATAGAAAGTGGTCAACATTTTTGGTGACTCAGCTGGTTTGACTAGCCTATTGGTTAAAAGAATCTAGAATTTATTTCTTATAATTTATAACTAGATGAAAACCATTAAATTAAATTTTAATATGTCTAAAATTTTATACTTGAATACAAATCAAATAAACAAAACACAAAACAATAAATAACTAAAATAGACTAACAACTAACAAGTATGTGTAACAGCACTTAGAGAAAGGAAACTAACTATTACGTATAAGAGGATTTGGTGATTCTAATAGTAATACTTGAGTAACATCCCATTTATAGGAATATAGAGATACTAACCATTAAATATATATAATTTGAAATCATTACTCTCCTTAAAACTAGTAATGATAGATGGACCACTCTAAATACTATCAAATTTTGAATGTTTACATGGTTTGGCATGGTCTTCATCCCACTTAAGTACAATATCGCTTAGATGAAAGGTCTTGGATGAGGCTCTATTTTCAAAAAATATTTTTAATTGGCCTTGGTTGGACCACATAACATTCATATCATTATCCTTTGTTTATTCCAACTCTTTCAACTCATTCATCCTTACTTCCATTGCACCCTTCTCCATGAGCTCAAGCTAATGGCAAGTTTCAAGGCTGGTAGTTCTAGTGAAATGGGAAATTTTGATTCTATACCATAAACCAAGAGATATGGATATTGAAAAATATCCTTATTTTTAATAATTATATCTACCCACAAGGTAGTCCTTAACTTGGTATGTCATCCTCTTTGGTTGTCTTCCATTATCCTGTTAATGATCCTAATCAAATTCTTATTGGTCGAATCTAGTAGTCCATTACCATAAAGATAGTAATTATATAAATACTTGAGATATATTCCATGAAAAAGGGACCACCACACACATTTTCACTATTTAAATCCGAATAATTATATGATATAATGGTGGAGGGGACCCCAAACCTAGTCACTAGGCTGTCATAGAACTCTAAAACTTAGTTCTCATTTGATTCTTTGAGTACAAATAGATCCACCCACTTTGTAAATTAATTAGTATCTATTGAAACTCAATTATTCCAATTAATATATCAATTTTTAATCATTCCTATGAATTCTAATCCCATTGCATGAAAGGTTGCTCAACTTGAATTGGTTTTAGAGGCATGGCAACTAATCTCTACTTCTCAATAAACATGGCACATTTAGGACATATTCTAACCCAAGAATGTGAGCATTTGAATAAAGTGGGAAAAAAATATCCTAATATTATGATATTTTATGCTATGTTCTTGGATGCAAAGTTCCCTCCTATAGGCCCATCATGAAATTTCTCTAACTTGTCTAATTGACTAGTTTCTACACATCTCAGAAACATACCACCAATGTCTTTCTTGAAGAGTATCCCATAAATAAAGGTTTAAGTGATATATTGTATCCTAAATTTTCTAATATTTTACACATATAATCCTATAGGACATTCTCCTATTTGGAGTAACTTTGTTATGTCTTGGGTCCAGTTGGAAGAAGAAATAGTTACAGTTGCATGTTGACTGCCTTAGACTATCAAACCCACTTCTTTATCCTATTTAAAATATGCTTCAATGTGTTCATAGATTCCTCTACATATGATAAATTTTTGAACCTTCACCTCTATATCATACTCCATGAACTTGGTCACCCAACCAGTCCTCTTTTTACTTAGGTCTCTATTAAGGATAAAATCTTTTATACTAGGGTGAACCACCATCACAAAAATATTATTATTAGACACTATATGTCTGAAATTATTTATGAATATTATGATAAAGAGGACATGTTTTTAAATAAATTTATATTTATCCTCATACCCTTCCAATGCTTGACTAAAAAAGGCAATAAGTTGCTTTAGTCCTTCGCTATTTTGTTGCGTGAACATAGCAGAAATAGTATCACTTGTAGACAAGGCATACATGAAGAAATATTTTTTAAAATTAGGGTTGATAAGGGTGGGATCTTGGATAATGGCCTCAAAACTTTTTTTTACCTTATTTTCTCCATGAAAAGTCGTGATGTTTCTTGAGCATGTGAGTTAGTGGTCTCACTAATTTTGTAAATCTAGGTATGAATCTCTTAATAAAGTTGATTTTAACCAAGAAAATTTTCAATCCCTTTTTATTCTTGGTTAAATAAAAATAAAGTTTTATTATATTCTATCAAGATTAATATAAATTCCACCCTTTGATATAATATGTCCAAGAAGCCTACCTTCATAAACTATAAATATATATTTTGGGGGGTTCAAAGATACCCCAAATTGTCTATGGCTATCAAATACAAATCTCAAATGTGTTAAATTATCCTTAGGATATTTATAAAACACAATAATATCATCAAGATATATTATTACATCTCACTTATAAGTTCTTGGAAAGCCACATCCATTCCCCTTTAGAACATAGCCCCTATATGGAATAGTCCAAAAGGCATTTTCTTATATGCATAAGTGCCCCACTTAGTTATGAAGGTATTCTTGTGTTGATCTTAATCCTTCACTAATAGTTGTATATAACCTAAGTATCCATCAAGAAGGTAATACCTTTATGAACTTGTAACTCTCTATAAAATCTAATCCATAGATTATAGAGGGTAGTGATTTGTTAATGACACCCTGTTGAGATCTCTGAAGTATACATAATCTTATCTCCCCATTATTCTTCCTCAAAGGCACAAGATTTACCACCCATGCATAATTTCTAATGGGAAATATTATGTTGGAATCAATAATCTTTGTTAATTCTTTCCTTATAAGGATTTCAACCTTGGGGTTGATTGGTCTTTGCTTTTACCTCACAGGTTTGGCATTTTCCTCCAATTCTATGGTATGTTGAGCCAATCTAGGATAAACCCCTTCAATTCATGGTATTCCCATGCAAAAACATTTATAAATTCTTTTCATAATTCTATGAAGGCTTCCTTATCCTCTTTGGTATTCACCTTTCCTAATTTTAGTAGTTTATCTTCAAAAATGATAATCCACTCATAATGTTCTACTTTAGTGGAAATTCTTAACTTATTTTTCCTCATTTGATTCATCTTCAATAAATATTATTTCAATAAATTTAGTCTCCTTACCTTTTGAGGAATATCATATCACCACTCTTGACATGAAATTTGTCTAGAGATCTGCCTCTAAAAATTTTGAAGCTTACTGATATGCTCAAATTTGTAAATGTATGCTCTAGGACACTTGAATGAGCAAGTCTCATCAGGCATGACAAAACTATTAGCAACCAAAGTTGCACCCTCTAAAGGAGATTGTTCACTTTTTCTTCAAACTTGGACTAACATGGGATTGGCCTAAAGGTTATGGGTTACCTATAGTTAGACTAAACCTCTAGATTTTGGGGCTAGCTCCCCTGATATATAAACTTTGAACTCTTCTTCTAAAACCTACTTGTATTGGGGTGAAAAGAGATAGATTAGCAACTTAAAAGGAAAATCTATACTATGGATGGCGATGCACCAATTATTCAATGATCCTCTCTTAACTTATCTTTAAGCACACTTTTGAATCTAATGAAAATATTTTATTAACTAGGATTCTTAACATAGTCTTAAACATGATTATTTCATATAGAGGTTAGATGCAAGGCCTATAACTTGAAGGTAAAATAATGAAGGTCTGTATGAGACACTACAAACTCAATCTTCAACACAACTTCTACCTCTCAAAAATTCATATGACCTGTATAAGATGATAACATAGCACTAAGTGAAGGAGATAACCTAAAAAGGAAGATGAATCTCATACTTTTTTGCAAATCTAATGTAGGAGCATCAAGCAAATAGACATTATTTTTGTATTGTTGAAGGTCATATGTTAGTAGAGGTCCAAGTTGGTTAATTTTGGGATGAAAATGTAAGTAAAGGATTCTTTAGGGTCCATTTTTGTCTTTGAGGTCATTTGGAGTCATCAAGAGTCCTAGGAGTGAGTTTGTGTGTTTGGAGTTTCCCCCCAAAAGCATAAATTTAAAAATTCAAAAGTTGGAAATAAGTTTAGAAGGGGTATAAGCATGATATGAAAGGAATAGGTGAGGGAAAGTTTTAAAAAAATCTAAGGAGTCATGTAAAAGTGGATTTAAGACATTTCATGTCTAATTCACAAAGGTGGTGTCCATTAAGACTCATGTTTAGTAATGTAACCACTATCCTCACATTGAGGTATAATGTGAGAGAAGTTTTGTCTTGTAGCTACCATAACCAACATTGAAGTTGGTTGAGAAACAGAGTTGTACATGAATGTTATAATGAGAGAGAGGGGAGATCTCTAAGAAGGAGAAGGAGAAACTAGAGAGTATAAGATGGTAAAACTCCTCAAGAAGGTTGATTGAGTCCTTTCAAGGAATATGTATGTAATGATGGTTTACTCAAAATAATAAACAAAAGTTTTTTGGTTATATTTAACTCTCATTTGATAATCATATGATAAATTATTATTATTTATATATTTTCCTTGAATTCCCTTGATGCCATGATCATTTTAATACTTATGTGAAGTTGCAGGTTGATGATTGGTTGTAGGTGACAATCAAGAAAGGATAGAGTTACAGTCAAAGGAAAAGGAAGTGATGAAATTGTTGAGGATTGTGAAATAATGTACCCTAAATTATGTTAATCCTATAGATACTTAAGATATTATAGACTCTTTGGTTATGAAATAGAATGATGTGGAGTGGGGAAACTCAAGAAAAGACCACCCTGTCTAAAGACCATATACACACGTATGATAGTTAAAGGTATGGAGGCAAGTTTATCATTTTTTGAAGTATAGAAGATGGGTACATTTGAGATGATAATATATTTAAAATTATATTCTTGATATTAAGGTATATTAATTTTTTAAATAGAATTTTTATTGGTACATGTTCATTGCTCAGTTAATATTCTGTTCAACATAGTCAATCTCTAGATACCCTATTTTGTATAGTCAGTACCCAAGAAAGAAGTATATGTAATTGAGGAAGAGAATAGGTATGGTATTGGTGAAGTGTTTTTACGTGATTAAGGTGAACAAGATGTGATATAAACCTTTTTAACCCATATAACTTCTTTGAAGGTAAATAGACTGTCCATAACCCTTACATAGTCATCCAACATTCACATAATTCTATGTTTTAATCAATATAAGATTTAATAGGATTGAGTGAGATGTCTAACCCATTTTGGATTATGTATATGGTTAATAACTACCTATGGAATGTCTTAGGATTGTTTTAAACACTTTAAAAACAATATATATTGAATTTTGAGTACTCTCGGCCTACATAGTCCAATTTTTAATCCTAGCTAGGGTTTCATACGTCAAAAGCCCATAACTTTTGATTGAACTAGTTAAAATGGTTGAAAATTCATATTATATTATTATTTAATTCCATATATAATATTTTCAAGGTTCCATGTTGGTGTTATGTCTGTATAGTACGAAACTAGTATTGTGGGTGTATGGAAGGGTTATTAAGGCCTAATTGAGAAGAAGTTTATAAAGGAAGTAATTCTTAAATGTGGATTTAGACCTTGAAAATTTATGAGGACTTTTAATAGGATATAGGGTGGTGAAATATGCCTTTATATTTGTCATATGACTTTTATATTCTTCAAATGAGAAAGGTGAAAAAAAAGGCTAAAAGGGTTGGGAGGCATTAAAGAGGTTAAAGAGTGAAAATGCATGATGAAATGAGATTTATAGGTTTAAATGGTTTTAAAAAGTGTAATATGATCATGAAATATCATCCATGTCATCATTATATCTTCATGAAACCTATAGCAAGATTGGGGTGTTTAAACCTTAAAGAGCTTGTCTAGAGTGGCTAGTGTGAGCAAAGTGAGTGAATCCTTGATGAGGAGATGAATCAAAAGAATGGAATGAGTCAAAGAGTGAGTAATGAGGTTTTTTAAGGGTCTATTGATAGAGATAAGTGATCTCAAGGTTCTTAGAAAACAAGGTTATAGTAAAGGAGACTATATTGTCTAGTGAACAAGTTAGAGGACATAAATGAAAGTTAATCCTTGAGAATAAAGAAAAGTATGGGAAGTTGAAATATAGATCAATTTTAGTGTAGATTAGAGATATGAAAATGTTTTTGAGACTTTTCCCAAGTACCTTTGCATCAAAATAAACAATCAAAACACACACTAATGCTAATGAATAAGTCTGCAATAATCTTTTCTCTATTGACTCAAGGTACAAGATACAATTTTAGCAGAGTTTTTTTATACCCAACCAAGGGATACCAAATTAGGCCTTAAAAAATTAATAAATATAAATACATGGAGATAAGGAGAGGGATATTGGCATATAAGTCTTTGAAAAATTCAAAATATCATAACTTATTCCACATGACATTTACAACAGTCTTCCATACTCTTCCATGCATTGAAGTGTCTTAAATAAGTGTCCTTAAGATGGTCAAAGTCTATTTTTAGTAAAATTTTACCCATGAAAGATATATGAACACCATATTTAATCAATTCACTCTCTTTTATTAGTTACAAGCATTGAATAGACACAAATAACCAACTTCCATGTAGTATTAACTAATTACCTCTTTTTATGTGTTGACTCTATCCATAGAACCACCAAGAAACCCTCATAAATGTTTATGAATATGGAACTTGCTTGATTCAAGGTAAAATTATAATTTTTTTATATACTTATTGGTATTGTATTAACCCCATATATTCTCTCTACACTCATGATTTCCTCCACTTGTAACCTTACTCTTCTTTGAACAATTAGGTCATCTTGACTAGGTTCACAGACTAATTGATTTGTGAAGGCTAGTAGAGGTACTTCCAAGAAAATAGGTGAACACATCATGATTTTAGGAGGTGAAACAAGCCATAAATAAACATTTCCAATGATTATGAATTGTGACCAAGTTCCATAATTCAATTTTGGCTTTAAACCCTAAAAAAACACAGTTTCAAGAGGTGTTCATACACCATCCATACAATTAAGTACCATTATCATGACCTTCTCTAAATGGGAAACATGACTTGGGTATTTTTAAATTAATTTCCATATATTTAGATTCATTCTCCCTTAAATCCCTCCATTCGAGTCCTTACTACAGGTTTAGAAAGGTTTAAGAGTGCCTAGGACTCTTAACAATGATTCATAGAGGTTAAGGCCTTAACCTCTAAACTAATTCCACAAAACTCTTGTAGACAAAGACATCCACCTATCCTTAATTTCCCATCCTACCATGAAAAAATTTATTATAGTATTGTTAGTAATTTGACCTGTCAAGGTTAAATTACTACCCCTACCATTTAAAACATTCCTAAATCTCACTAATATCCCTTTATAGTAGGTCAAATTGATCAATCGTAACCTTAAAAAACACTAATTTTGGTAAAAAAAAACATCAAAAATGGATTGTAAATGGGTTATTGTAATTTCAAAATAGCATTGTCAAGTTCAAATATGTAGACAGTCCATGCAGAGGGGGTCAATTTTAAAGGAAATTAAGGATTCTAAGAGCTACAAGTGGTTTCAAGACCTCAAATTTTGTACATATGGTCATCATGAATTTATTAACCTTTTTAAAAAAAATTATGGCCATTTTATGAGTTCATACACTCACTATTTTGTAATAGTCCTTAGCATGTTCATTAGAGATCACCATTAGAGCAGGCATCATTTTGGAGTGATATAGAAGCTTCTAAGTCTAGGTAAAAGTTTGAAAAGAATTTTATTATGTTTTTACATCATAATCATACCTTTAAAGAGTGTCAAAACTCTAAATCTTAAGCAAACCAATCTCATAAAAGGTTTTACAAGCACACAAACATAAAGGCCAAAAAGGGGTTTTTTTACTTTTCAAGAAAAATATGATTTTATAATGTTTTTATATCATGGTACAAAACCCATGACTATTTTTTCATGTATTGGGAAGTATGTTAATATTTATTTTCATTTTGGTGAATTTTTCATTTTTTGTAGTTCTAAACACCCTTCCAAACCTCTTATTTAGATGCTCATATCTTTCACCACATGTGGAATTTGTAAAAATGATATTATTATGATTTTAATACATATATTTACTTAAAATTAATGAAAAATTAATACTATTTTATATTATTTTCTTTATGAACAATTATTAAGAGCATAGGTAGTTTAGAATGCAGTTAAAACCCCATAGGCAGATTTCTCCTCATGATAAATTTTAATATATTTTCCATGGGAACTCAATATTTTAAAGTATTTTATGGGGTTAATTTTGATACACATAAATATAAATATTTTGGGATTTGGAGGTCTGTACTTTAAGAACCATCATTTTGAATATTCAACTTCAAAGCCCTCCTAGACCCTCAAAAAACTAGTTTTATAAAAAATTGATTTTATTGTCATAAAATTATCTTGTATCAACATAAAAACTTTTAAAATTTAAATTACACTCATAAAGGATTCCAAAAATGTCAATTTTATGCATGGAATTATATGGATGAGGGAATAAATCATATTTTTGTGGAAAAAATTATGTAAAATGAAGTACAAGACACTTCTATGAAATATAATCAATGAAAATAAAATATAAGACTTTTTATTCATCCTAAAATTTTAATTTTCTCATAAATCATCCCATAAGTGTCTCAACTAACTCAATCAAAATAGTCAATCTGCAGTAAAATGGAGCAAAATAGGCCTAGTCAACCCTGTTCACTGAATGGTAAGTGTTTTCTCATCAAAATAAAATATCTTATGATGAAAATAGTTTTTATAGGTATATTTAATTATTTTTTTAGGTTTAATGACATATTTTTTCATGTTTAATGGAATCTAAATGTAATAATATAGGTTATTAGGCTGATTTGGCCTAATAAGCCTAATTAGTCAATCAAGCAAGTAAAGAATGGAGTTAAAAATATATCAAATGAATTAATTTTGGAGTTACCACATGCCATATATATTTTTTAAATGTATATATCATTCTAAATTTAATTCAAAAGTACCACATGCCATCTAAAGACTTTGACAAAGTACCACTTCAAATGGATTCAAATGAAGACATCAATCTAGGTATACTAGTTGAATTGTCAATACAATCATTGAATGAGAATGTGTCAAATCATGATTAACCTATGAATGAGGTAGAGATAGCAATTTGGATAGAATAAAGGAGAATATGGGAGGACGCTGATTGGATCCTAGATCCATTTCTTCAATCCATACATGTAAGAATGGAATTTGGAGGCCTATTTGCATCATTCATAACACATGAACATATAAGTTCTCTCATTTGCAGAAAAGGGCTATCAAAAGGAAGCACTCATGTTTTAAAGTTCCATGGTGCATCAAATAACTTTCCATTTGATCCAAGAGGGCTAGCAAGTTAGAGGTTAGTTTGTATATAATATACTTCTTGTTGTTTATTTCCTATAAGTTCATATCTACACATGTTTTTAGTTATTTTTTACCCTTTTTGGTTGTTGTCTGTCCCTCTAAGTGAACACCTGCATATGTTTGTTCTTTTTGTGTCAGTTGTCTTGTTTATGTCTTTGCCCATAAAAAATATTCCTATTTTAGTGTATATCCAAGTTTGTCATATCTAATTTTTTTGAGTTCTTTGACCAAAAGTTTGGTCAACCCTTAAAAGTCACCAAAATTGTTAGTAATTTGACCTGTCAAGGTCAAATTACTACCCCTATCATTTGAAACTTTCCTAAATCTCACCAATGTCCCTTTGTAGTAGGTAAAAATAATAAATTATGGCATAAAAGAATTATTTTTATTTAAAAAACATCAAAAATGGATTTTAAATGGGTTATTGTCATTTCAAAAGAGCATTGTCAAGTTCAAATATGCAGATAGTCCATGCACAAGGTTCAATTTTGAAGGAAATTAAGGATTTTGAGAGCTACAGGTAGTTTCAAGACCTAAATTTTTTTTTAAAATGTCATCATGACTTGACTAAAAATTTCTAAAAAATCATATATATTGTATTAGAGGAGATACATCTTGTTTTGTAACAATCCTCAGCATGTTTGTTGGAGATCACCATTGGAGCGGGCATCATTCTAGAGTGCTACAGAAGATTCTAAGTCTGGGTAAAAGTTTGAAAAGAATTGGATAATTTTTTTACATAATAATACCTTTAAATAGTTTCAAAATTCCAAATTTTAAGTAAATCATGCTCATATAATCTTTTGCAAGCAAACAGGCATAAAGGCCAAAAAGGGGTTTTTTTTTTTAATTTTCAAGAAAAATTTACTTTGAGAGTGTTTTTATATCATAGTATATACCTAATGATTATTTTTTTATGAAATAGGAAGAAGGTGAATATTTAATTTCATTTTTATGAATTTTTCATTTTTTATAGTTTTAGACACCCTTCCAAGCCTCCTATTTAGATGCTCATATCTTTTACCAAATGTGGAGTTTAGCCAAACAATTTTAATATGTTTCTATTACCCCTATTTAATTATAATTAATTAAAATTTTAGATTATTTTAAGGTATTTTCTTTATGAAAAATCATTAAGAATGTAGGCAGCTCATAATGTAGTCAAAACCCTGCAGGTAGATTTCTCTACATGATAACTTTTCATATATTTTGCATTAGAACCCAATATTTTCAATTATTTTAGGGGGTTTATTTTGATACACATAAATAGAAATATTTTTTAATTTGGATTCTTTGCTTCATGAACCATCATTTCAAATATTCAGCTTCAAAGCCCTCCTAAACCCTCAAAAAACTAGTTTTTCAAAATTTTGATTTTATTTCTATAAAATCATATTGGATAAACCTAAAACTTTTTGAAATGTCAATTAAACTTAGATATTATTCCATAAATGTCAATTTTATGCATAGAATTGTACAGATGAGGGAATAAATCATATTTTTCATGGAAAAAAACATGTAAATTGAAGTACAAGACACTTAAATGAAGTATAATCAATGGAGATACAATAATAATACTTTTCATTCATAATAAAATTTAATTTGGTTATAAATCATCCTATAAGTGTCCCAACTAGCTCAATCAAAATGGCCAATCTACAGAAAAATAGAGCAAAATAGACCTAATCAACCTTGTTGATTGAACGGTGAGTGTTTTCTCAACAAAATAAAATATATTGTGATGATAAATTTTTTCCAGGTATATTTAATTTTTTTTTTTTAGGTTTCATCTCATCTTTTTTTAGGTTTTAAGGATTCCAAATGCAAGAAGATAGGCTATTAGGCCTAATTGGCCTAATAGGCTTAATTGGTCAATCAAACAAGTAAATAATGGCATTGAAAATATATCAAATGAATTAATTTTAAAGTTAAAAAATTCAATATATGTTTTTTAAATGGATATATAATTTTTAATTCAATCCAAAAGTTCTAATTCATACAAGTTGAGCTCAAGTTGAGTTAACTAGTCCTTAAGGGTCAAATCTCTTTGGTTGACTAGTTTGACTAGTTTCATGCATCTCCCATGCTTTTCATGAAAGATAATTAAATTCAAGAACTTAAACCTAATTTTAATATGGATTTATCTTCTAATTTATGGCATTATTTTCATGCAAGGAAGGTTGATAATTCAACATGGGCCCACCACTTCTCAATTTTACGCCAAAAATGAAGAACATGTAATTTTTGAAGACTTGGAAGATTTTAAAGACTTTATTTAATATTGTAGATGGATTTTAGCCTTATTTTAACTCAAATAAGACTAATCCTTCTCTTTTACACACCAATTTAGCTTTATTTAAGGTTTTGGACTTATATATTGTCTTTTTGAAGCCATTTTAGAATAATTCTTGAAGCAGAGAAGAAATTATAATTAACACCATTTATCAAATAAAGAAGATGTTTTGCATGTTTTTTTTTAATCAAAATAGAGTGTAATTTTAATAAGTATAGTCATACATGTGGAATTTAATTTCCCTTTTTTTAAGTCTTTTCCATACCTACTATGAAAATATCATCCTCTACAGGTCATTTGAAGAGCTAGGATTTGAATTTGCTTTGCAAACTTCTTTCAGGCCTTCTTTTTAAACATTGATGTTCAAGATTGAATGCAAAGTTTTATTTTTAGTTTCAAAATTCCAAATTTTAAGTAAATCATGCTCATATAATCTTTTGCAAGCAAACAGGCATAAAGGCCAAAAAGGGGTTTTTTTTTTTAATTTTCAAGAAAAATTTACTTTTAGAGTGTTTTTATATCATAGTATATACCTAATGATTATTTTTTTATGAAATAGGAAGAAGGTGAATATTTAATTTCATTTTTATGAATTTTTCATTTTTTATAGTTTTAGACACCCTTCCAAGCCTCCTATTTAGATGCTCATATCTTTTACCAAATGTGGAGTTTAACCAAACAATCTTAATATGTTTCTATTACCCCTATTTAATTATAATTAATTAAAATTTTAGATTATTTTAAGGTATTTTATTTATGAAAAATCATTAAGAATGTAGGCAGCTCATAATGTAGTCAAAACCCTGCAGGTAGATTTCTCTACATGATAACTTTTCATATATTTTGCATTAGAACCCAATATTTTCAATTATTTTAGGGGGTTTATTTTGATACACATAAATAGAAATATTTTTTAATTTGGATTCTTTGCTTCATGAACCATCATTTCAAATATTCAGCTTCAAAGCCCTCCTAAACCCTCAAAAAACTAGTTTTTCAAAATTTTGATTTTATTTCTATAAAATCATATTGGATAAACCTGAAACTTTTTGAAATGTCAATTAAACTTAGATATTATTCCATAAATGTCAATTTTATGCATAGAATTGTACAGATGAGGGAATAAATCATATTTTTCATGGAAAAAAACATGTAAATTGAAGTACAAGACACTTAAATGAAGTATAATCAATGGAGATACAATAATAATACTTTTCATTCATAATAAAATTTAATTTGGTTATAAATCATCCTATAAGTGTCCCAACTAGCTCAATCAAAATGGCCAATCTACAGAAAAATAGAGCAAAATAGACCTAATCAACCTTGTTGATTGAACGGTGAGTGTTTTCTCAACAAAATAAAATATATTGTGATGATAAATTTTTTCCAGGTATATTTAATTTTTTTTTTTTAGGTTTCATCTCATCTTTTTTTAGGTTTTAAGGATTCCAAATGCAAGAAGATAGGCTATTAGGCCTAATTGGCCTAATAGGCTTAATTGGTCAATCAAACAAGTAAATAATGGCATTGAAAATATATCAAATGAATTAATTTTAAAGTTAAAAAATTCAATATATGTTTTTTAAATGGATATATAATTTTTAATTCAATCCAAAAGTTCTAATTCATACAAGTTGAGCTCAAGTTGAGTTAACTAGTCCTTAAGGGTCAAATCTCTTTGGTTGACTAGTTTGACTAGTTTCATGCATCTCCCATGCTTTTCATGAAAGATAATTAAATTCAAGAACTTAAACCTAATTTTAATATGGATTTATCTTCTAATTTATGGCATTATTTTCATGCAAGGAAGGTTGATAATTCAACATGGGCCCACCACTTCTCAATTTTACGCCAAAAATGAAGAACATGTAATTTTTGAAGACTTGGAAGATTTTAAAGACTTTATTTAATATTGTAGATGGATTTTAGCCTTATTTTAACTCAAATAAGACTAATCCTTCTCTTTTACACACCAATTTAGCTTTATTTAAGGTTTTGGACTTATATATTGTCTTTTTGAAGCCATTTTAGAATAATTCTTGAAGCAGAGAAGAAATTATAATTAACACCATTTATCAAATAAAGAAGATGTTTTGCATGTTTTTTTTTAATCAAAATAGAGTGTAATTTTAATAAGTATAGTCATACATGTGGAATTTAATTTCCCTTTTTTTAAGTCTTTTCCATACCTACTATGAAAATATCATCCTCTACAGGTCATTTGAAGAGCTAGGATTTGAATTTGCTTTGCAAACTTCTTTCAGGCCTTCTTTTTAAACATTGATGTTCAAGATTGAATGCAAAGTTTTATTTTTAGTTTCAAAATTCCAAATTTTAAGTAAATCATGCTCATATAATCTTTTGCAAGCAAACAGGCATAAAGGCCAAAAAGGGGTTTTTTTTTTTAATTTTCAAGAAAAATTTACTTTTAGAGTGTTTTTATATCATAGTATATACCTAATGATTATTTTTTTATGAAATAGGAAGAAGGTGAATATTTAATTTCATTTTTATGAATTTTTCATTTTTTATAGTTTTAGACACCCTTCCAAGCCTCCTATTTAGATGCTCATATCTTTTACCAAATGTGGAGTTTAACCAAACAATCTTAATATGTTTCTATTACCCCTATTTAATTATAATTAATTAAAATTTTAGATTATTTTAAGGTATTTTATTTATGAAAAATCATTAAGAATGTAGGCAGCTCATAATGTAGTCAAAACCCTGCAGGTAGATTTCTCTACATGATAACTTTTCATATATTTTGCATTAGAACCCAATATTTTCAATTATTTTAGGGGGTTTATTTTGATACACATAAATAGAAATATTTTTTAATTTGGATTCTTTGCTTCATGAACCATCATTTCAAATATTCAGCTTCAAAGCCCTCCTAAACCCTCAAAAAACTAGTTTTTCAAAATTTTGATTTTATTTCTATAAAATCATATTGGATAAACCTGAAACTTTTTGAAATGTCAATTAAACTTAGATATTATTCCATAAATGTCAATTTTATGCATAGAATTGTACAGATGAGGGAATAAATCATATTTTTCATGGAAAAAAACATGTAAATTGAAGTACAAGACACTTAAATGAAGTATAATCAATGGAGATACAATAATAATACTTTTCATTCATAATAAAATTTAATTTGGTTATAAATCATCCTATAAGTGTCCCAACTAGCTCAATCAAAATGGCCAATCTACAGAAAAATAGAGCAAAATAGACCTAATCAACCTTGTTGATTGAACGGTGAGTGTTTTCTCAACAAAATAAAATATATTGTGATGATAAATTTTTTCCAGGTATATTTAATTTTTTTTTTTTAGGTTTCATCTCATCTTTTTTTAGGTTTTAAGGATTCCAAATGCAAGAAGATAGGCTATTAGGCCTAATTGGCCTAATAGGCTTAATTGGTCAATCAAACAAGTAAATAATGGCATTGAAAATATATCAAATGAATTAATTTTAAAGTTAAAAAATTCAATATATGTTTTTTAAATGGATATATAATTTTTAATTCAATCCAAAAGTTCTAATTCATACAAGTTGAGCTCAAGTTGAGTTAACTAGTCCTTAAGGGTCAAATCTCTTTGGTTGACTAGTTTGACTAGTTTCATGCATCTCCCATGCTTTTCATGAAAGATAATTAAATTCAAGAACTTAAACCTAATTTTAATATGGATTTATCTTCTAATTTATGGCATTATTTTCATGCAAGGAAGGTTGATAATTCAACATGGGCCCACCACTTCTCAATTTTACGCCAAAAATGAAGAACATGTAATTTTTGAAGACTTGGAAGATTTTAAAGACTTTATTTAATATTGTAGATGGATTTTAGCCTTATTTTAACTCAAATAAGACTAATCCTTCTCTTTTACACACCAATTTAGCTTTATTTAAGGTTTTGGACTTATATATTGTCTTTTTGAAGCCATTTTAGAATAATTCTTGAAGCAGAGAAGAAATTATAATTAACACCATTTATCAAATAAAGAAGATGTTTTGCATGTTTTTTTTTAATCAAAATAGAGTGTAATTTTAATAAGTATAGTCATACATGTGGAATTTAATTTCCCTTTTTTTAAGTCTTTTCCATACCTACTATGAAAATATCATCCTCTACAGGTCATTTGAAGAGCTAGGATTTGAATTTGCTTTGCAAACTTCTTTCAGGCCTTCTTTTTAAACATTGATGTTCAAGATTGAATGCAAAGTTTTATTTTTAGTTTCAAAATTCCAAATTTTAAGTAAATCATGCTCATATAATCTTTTGCAAGCAAACAGGCATAAAGGCCAAAAAGGGGTTTTTTTTTTTAATTTTCAAGAAAAATTTACTTTTAGAGTGTTTTTATATCATAGTATATACCTAATGATTATTTTTTTATGAAATAGGAAGAAGGTGAATATTTAATTTCATTTTTATGAATTTTTCATTTTTTATAGTTTTAGACACCCTTCCAAGCCTCCTATTTAGATGCTCATATCTTTTACCAAATGTGGAGTTTAACCAAACAATCTTAATATGTTTCTATTACCCCTATTTAATTATAATTAATTAAAATTTTAGATTATTTTAAGGTATTTTATTTATGAAAAATCATTAAGAATGTAGGCAGCTCATAATGTAGTCAAAACCCTGCAGGTAGATTTCTCTACATGATAACTTTTCATATATTTTGCATTAGAACCCAATATTTTCAATTATTTTAGGGGGTTTATTTTGATACACATAAATAGAAATATTTTTTAATTTGGATTCTTTGCTTCATGAACCATCATTTCAAATATTCAGCTTCAAAGCCCTCCTAAACCCTCAAAAAACTAGTTTTTCAAAATTTTGATTTTATTTCTATAAAATCATATTGGATAAACCTGAAACTTTTTGAAATGTCAATTAAACTTAGATATTATTCCATAAATGTCAATTTTATGCATAGAATTGTACAGATGAGGGAATAAATCATATTTTTCATGGAAAAAAACATGTAAATTGAAGTACAAGACACTTAAATGAAGTATAATCAATGGAGATACAATAATAATACTTTTCATTCATAATAAAATTTAATTTGGTTATAAATCATCCTATAAGTGTCCCAACTAGCTCAATCAAAATGGCCAATCTACAAAAAAATAGAGCAAAATAGACCTAATCAACCTTGTTGATTGAACGGTGAGTGTTTTCTCAACAAAATAAAATATATTGTGATGATAAATTTTTTCCAGGTATATTTAATTTTTTTTTTTAGGTTTCATCTCATCTTTTTTTAGGTTTTAAGGATTCCAAATGCAAGAAGATAGGCTATTAGGCCTAATTGGCCTAATAGGCTTAATTGGTCAATCAAACAAGTAAATAATGGCATTGAAAATATATCAAATGAATTAATTTTAAAGTTAAAAAATTCAATATATGTTTTTTAAATGGATATATAATTTTTAATTCAATCCAAAAGTTCTAATTCATACAAGTTGAGCTCAAGTTGAGTTAACTAGTCCTTAAGGGTCAAATCTCTTTGGTTGACTAGTTTGACTAGTTTCATGCATCTCCCATGCTTTTCATGAAAGATAATTAAATTCAAGAACTTAAACCTAATTTTAATATGGATTTATCTTCTAATTTATGGCATTATTTTCATGCAAGGAAGGTTGATAATTCAACATGGGCCCACCACTTCTCAATTTTACGCCAAAAATGAAGAACATGTAATTTTTGAAGACTTGGAAGATTTTAAAGACTTTATTTAATATTGTAGATGGATTTTAGCCTTATTTTAACTCAAATAAGACTAATCCTTCTCTTTTACACACCAATTTAGCTTTATTTAAGGTTTTGGACTTATATATTGTCTTTTTGAAGCCATTTTAGAATAATTCTTGAAGCAGAGAAGAAATTATAATTAACACCATTTATCAAATAAAGAAGATGTTTTGCATGTTTTTTTTTAATCAAAATAGAGTGTAATTTTAATAAGTATAGTCATACATGTGGAATTTAATTTCCCTTTTTTTAAGTCTTTTCCATACCTACTATGAAAATATCATCCTCTACAGGTCATTTGAAGAGCTAGGATTTGAATTTGCTTTGCAAACTTCTTTCAGGCCTTCTTTTTAAACATTGATGTTCAAGATTAAATGCAAAGTTTTATTTTAGATTCATATGTGTATCTTACTTATTTTTATAAATATTTTCGATAATACCAATCATTCAAATGCATCACCCATTTAGACAAGATTTTCCATTTCAATTTCCTTCTCCCTTTTCATCCTAAAAAAATTCAAAATAGTTTAGTTTTTAAAGATAAATATTAAGGGAACCAACCCTCTATAGAGGTTATTCTCAATACAGAGTCACCCAAACTCTGATAAGTTTCAATTGTATCATCTAGAGAGGTGTGCCTTGAACATCTTCAAACGGGGTGCTCTCTAGAGTGAAAACAAATATTGAGCATGTGAAGTTATCTCTCCAAGAATAAACATGATTTTTGAGCAATTTTAGGTGTCTTTAGGTTATAAATACCAGACATAGCATCTCTCCTATATCTTATATTTTATATATACCTCTCAAAAAACATAATAATGTTGTTCATGAAGATTTGAGGTGGATGAATCTCATCTTACCTTCTGTTCCATCTTATAAATGACACTATTCAAATAAGGATTCTAGACAAGCATATACCACTATAGGGTTTTAAGAGTTTTGGATTTAACCTAGAGTTTTGAGGCTCTTATTCACTATCTTTACTATCTAAATTTCCTTATAATATCAATAATATCTTGATTAAACCATTTTCCTTCTATCTACATGCATACAGTCTTTCATCTAAATACCTAGATCTACCTGATTGAATAACCAATCATGGAGACTCTTATATATGGATATTATAGGATTACATGGGGAATTTAGGACTTATTCTCTCTCCTTAATTTAATGATATATACAAATATTACTCAATTCCTTACCTACAGGATCAAATTATCCCTCTTAGTCCTAGTTTATAGAAAATGATCTCTAGATGTGCCAACCAATAGGTTGTTATGATGTTTATAAGACCTAAGAATACCATAAATATCCTTTCATGGATAAATCACTTCATCTAGATGCCTTTTGAATCATATTTCCTTCATTAGGTACCTTCTAGGGTTTTAACAAGGGTTTTGGAGGTCCACCATATTAATGATGGTTCATACAGTATGAACCTCCAAACTAAAACTTATTATTATGAATATTTATTCCATTTACCCCTTAAAATTTCCTAAATATCTTGGTTTCCCATGAAAAAAGTGTGTGAAGATATGATTGTTATAAAGTGTTCTTTGAATTGGTTGCCCAGCCTATGTAAGACAAGGAAGGTTTTACAACCAAAATGAAAAGATTATTACAATTCCTTAATCCTCACACTTATTTTAGGATTTATATTGTCTTTTCACCCATTATTATGACCATTAGTGTGCTATAATAACCCAAATATATCTCAACATGGTAGTAGGTTTTAAGGCCAAGTTTAAGCTCTATCTCCTTTACCTAGCCCTCAAGGGAATTTGTCTTAAATCCTAAATGTTATCAATCTCATAGATTATATTAAGATATAAACTACAACATTTTATTTTCTCAAAAACCCCTTATAAAGTATAGCCTATCTATCTTATTCTCAAACCATCAAATCACTCACCTAGTCTCATCATTGATTACTAACAGACTGGACTAGGTTTGAGATAAAATAATTAATGTATATAATGATTGTTTGACATTTATGATAAAAATAACACCTTAACCTAATTATAATAATCATTTTTACCAAATTTTATAGCCTAATCACACTTGTAGAGTCTTCAAAACCATAAACTCTCCTAAGACTAGTTGTAGGTGTTGACTTTGTATAGGTATGGACTAGTTGTAGATGCACATTGGATGTATCCTTTAGGTTTAGGGCCTCCTCACTAACATATTTAACTCTCTTAATACTTTAACTTGTTTTGACTCTCAATTGACTTATAACTCTTTACTCATACAAACCCTACCCTTTCATTTGAACCAAATTGTTAATACTCCAAAAGGACCTATAAGTTATATCTAGGGTATTGATCATGTGTCATTGTTTTTGAATGTAGGTTATATATATTGGTGTAAAATGAGGAACTTTTTATACTTTGACTAAATCATTTGAAACCCTACTTGTATGCTTTCTAAACCTTATACAAAAGAGGCTTACTTAGTGTAGGCAGTGTGACTGTGTTTTACATTATATAGCTATAGGTGATGATCTATTGTTTTTTATATGGATTGATGTAGGATGGGAGATAAAAATACCTTGAAAATGTTAATTACATGGCTTATTAAAAATTAATCCATCAAAAACAACATATGAGGTATTTTAACCTAATTTTACCTTGGTTGTAGATGAAGATCTACTCCTTTAGTAGGGTTTAAGACTATATAACTCATATCTATGACCATGATGATCATTAATAACCCTAAGAGGTAAGAAAACATTGGATTCTTGATGTGTATTTGAATAAGAATTAGTGACATGTATGTGATTATTATGGGGTAATAAAGTTTACAAATATGGTTGAATGGCAATGTAAAAGTTATGAAAAAGCAGAGATTCTTAAGGGATTCGAATGAATCATGAATCCATACTCAAAATAGTCTAAAAGGATCTTATACATCTCTATGAATATTCCTAATAAAATACAAAACTTTGGAGGTTATCAAAGAATTATACACAGTGAAAATATAAACCTAAGATTCTCTAAATAACCTTAACATCTACTAAGTGACCATAACACTTACTACGTGAGATTGTGAGAGTGTTGAGGATAGATTGGTGGTTGATAGGCTATGATTCTATGATTAATCTTGATAAACATAAAGGAAGGACATTTGGTCATGAATGAAACATTCATACAATACATTATTGTATCTTGATAACTTTGGATCCATCATTAAATTGTACATTGTCTTCATATCTAGAAAACCTCAAATATGTATGCAATCTTCTCTTGGAGACATCATGATAGAGTTATAAATGTATATATGAACATAAAATTTGAATAAAAGAGTCATGTACAATCTTGAAATGTCATGTCCCCTTTTTCATGGACATTGACAGATTTGATGATTGGCCTATTATACGACCTTCGTAGGCTAATATGATGGATAGAGGGTCATAATGGAGCTTGGCTTGACTTTGATTCGCGGAATTTCTACATTTAGTTTTCATTCAGGGTCTTTCAGACATGTTTGATTGATGCTCCTATTATTTAGGGATATTTGACATACAGCGGAGCACCTTTATTTTGGTATGGTCATATGTGGAATCACTCCCTGATTCACCTGCTTCGATCGGTTTGAGGATCCGACGTATATTGAGGGAGATATTAATATTTGATTGATTTAATCAAATATTAATTATTTGGTCTCATTAATAATTAATTATTAATTATTAATTATTTGCTCTAATTTTAAATTAGAAACCCTAATGCTAATTTAAGAAAACCCTAATTAGGGCAAGCATATCTTTTGAGGGTATAAGGGTTTCACATGGAGGCCATTATTGTTCATGTATGCATAGATTATTGATTATTGAAAATTGAAGTAATTCTTCTGTGAAGACTGAGCCAAGGGTTCCAGGATTCCATTGCAGTGGAGAATGTTCCCTCTTCATTGTGTGTGATTTAGAGGCTGTGAGATATCAGCTGATTTATTGCCAAATTGAGAGATAGCTTCATCCAGAAGTTATCACAGAGATACAGATCTGAGAGATAGCTTCATCCAGAAGTTATCACAGAATTCCAGGGTTGAGAGATAACTTCACACAGAAGTTTATCACAGAGCTTTCCAGGTATTTTCTTATTTAGTTTTTGATCTAATAAGTTATACAGAGATAGATCTTGTGTTAGAATCTATATTCGTGAGATCAAGCTGTTCAGCAATCAGGGGTTAAGAAGAAGACAGGTTGGCGGCCGTACCACATCCGTACAGGTCCGTTCAGAGCTGTTCAGGCACCGACATCGGCAGATATAGGGCTTCCAGTGACCGACATCAGTCGACTGAAGGCCGACGTCGACAGAAAGCCGACCGACAGAGACCGACGTCGGCGAGATATCGACCGACGACGGCGACTGTGTGTCGACACAAAAAGGCCGAGACCCTTCCAGATTCATATTTCATTGCCAAATTTTGCTAAGTTAGGGTTTTAAGATCAGATTTTAATATTCTTTATTTTGTATAACAGAGACTCAATTGTGTAATCGTCCAGAAGAACAAGTGATGAGATCTTTATTTGCTATTGAGAGATTATACTGTGATTTGTGTATGCTTATTTGAATCTATTCTGCAAGTTTGTATTTGTGATCAGAGCTTTATGAGTTTTTATATTCCCTGTTTGAAGGGGATATTACAGTGGTATCAGAGTTTTGGTCTTTGGTATCAGAGTTTTGTGTCTTTCATATATCTCTATTGGTAGGGGATATTACAGTGGTATCAGAGCTTTGGTCTTTGGTATCATAGTTGTGTGTCTTTCATATATCTCTATTGGTAGGGGATATTACATGAAAACAACCTATTGATCTTTCAACATGATGCAGGAGCATCAAATCAAGAAGACATCATTTTTTAGTAGAGGTCAAATTTGGTCAACCTTAGGATGAAAATATATGTGAAGAAACCTTTTAAGGTCCATTTATGTATTTTAGGTCATTTGAAGTCATCAAGAGTCCTAGGAGTGATTTTTGTGGGTGTTTAGAGTTTTCTCTCCAAAATAGGGAATTTAAAAATTTGAATATTTGAATCAAGGTTAGAGTGACCAAAGCATGGAGTGGAGTGGTTAAGTGAGAGAAAATTGGTGTAAAGGGATAAGAAACCTTTTAAATGGTGTTTTTAATTCATATATTTATAATTAATAAGGAAGAGGTCATGTTTTATTAATGTAACCCTCACCCATATGTTTTGTTTTCAAGAAAGGAAGTTTTGTCTTGTAACTAATAAAATAACCAATGTTGGAGTTGGTTGAATTGAAAGGTTGTACGTCAGTTTTGTCTAGAGGATAATGAGAGAGAGGTTGGTGAGAGATCCAAGAGGGAGAAACAAGGAGCTATGAGGAGAATATGGTACACCTTGTTGGGTGAATATTTTGTCACCAGCTAACTAATGGGAAAAATAGGTTGTTTCAACCACAGCATAAAGAGATTGATCAGCCAAATATGCAAGTTTACCACATCAAAAGGGGACAAATCTCTCCTCTCATCAAGGGGAGGTTCCCTATAACTATAATGTACTATATACTATATATATATACTATAAATAAGCTAAAAATAACACTCAGGGGTAGGACAACACCATCCATCTCTATTTTTATAGAGATGATGTTCACAAACAAAAGATAAATCTTGGTGAAATGATAGAAGGCACTTCTCTTCTTTCAGAAGTGGTCTACAGCAAACAGCAGGAACTCTTTCTAGTAGTGATAAGTAAATGTATCATGGTGCAATAACTAGTAGAATGAGGTGTAGCACAAAGTCTCCACCTCAACTACCAAAGAGTGAAATACGAAGGATAATGGGGGCACAAAGTCATCCCAATATCCTTTACACAAGAACAAACTAAAAACACACACACTAAAGACAATTATGGTATCACAAAGTCTCTCCACAGTTGGCTTTGGGACACCTTCCTAATTACTTCCACTAGTTCTTATTATTTAATTAAATGGACAAGAATGCATTCAAGAAATAGACATAAGAACAATTTCCTCAATAACACAAGCTATTACAGCACAAAGTCTGAAAAGTCACTTGCTTTCTCATTCAAATAATGAAATATGATTAACAATCTGAGCTCAAAGTCTTAGTAATGCCTTTCAATTTGAGTAGAGTTTTGCTTTTGATAACAAAAATATCTCCTTCACATAAAATAAGAGATTACAATATATAGTGCTCCCTGAAAGACTTGGGCATTTTGTTTCATGGAATGGCCTATGCTGCATTCAATGCCTTGAATGCATTTTCAGTTCTATGAAGGGACCATGCTAGAATAGGGCATTGGCCTTGAATTTGGTGTACAAAATCATCTTGAATGCCTTCTCCTAAGCATGGGTCATCTGGTCTATTTTCTAGATATGTACATGGCTGTCTACTCACTTTTATTCGAAGGGAGAAAAATAGGTTGTGCCTTTGAATTTTTGCACGCTCAGATGTCTACTTGGTGGACTATTCAACCTAATAGAATAAATCCCCTATAGATATTTTAGTATCTCCTATATCTTTCCCTCTTTCCTATTACAATTTGAGCTCTCAGGCCATCTTCTTACCTTCAGCAGGCTCTTTCAACTTCTTTCTTCAACTGTTCGCTAAGTTTTGTCTTTAGATTCGGTGTCATATTTGAAAATAAATAGGCATTTTATTACCTTGAATTTGATGTCTGTGGGGATGTCATTGGTCAAAACCATGTTGAACCTTGAACCTTTGAAGTGCATTGATTCAATGGTTCAATGGTTTAGATGGTCCATTTTAGCTCCTTGGTTCAATCGGCTCCTTAGTTCAATTAGCTCCTTGGTTCAATTGGTTGAACCATTTCTTTGAACTTGTCTTTGGGATCTACTGCTTCCTCCTTCACTCAAAGCTTCCCTTTGAACTTTGAAATTCCTTGAACCTTTGAACCTTTGAACTTTGAATCATTTTGGTTCAAAGTTAAACGGTTCATTCTCTTTCTCAGAATCCTTTGGTCCTTCAAAGTTTTTGGATCCTTTTCTTTTCTATTGAACTCGTTGAACCTTTAAACTTTGAACCATTTTGGTTCAAGGTTCAATCAGTTCAACCTTTATTTCTTAGCTCTTTGAATCCTTTGTTTTTCTAAGTCTCTCAAACTTTATTGAACTTGTCGAACCTTTGAATTTTGAACTCTTTTAGTTCAAGGTTCAATGGTTCAATCTTTTTTTCTTCAAAGTCATTAAACTTTTTGAAGCGGTTGAACTTTGAACTTGCTGAAGTGCTTAACTCTTTAAGTCTGCCAATGTCATTAAACCTTTGAACCCATTGAACCTTTGAACCTTTAGAGGTAGGGTTCAATGATTCAATGGTTCAATAGTTTAATCTTTTGTTTGAAGCCCACCGATAAGTCTTTTGATTGAACTTCAGTGTTGAACCAACCTTGAAATGCCTAAGTGTTGGGAACTAATTTCTTTGTGAGAGCTCACCTATTGAAGTTGTTGAACTTGTGAGTCCCTTAGCTAAAAAAGCTTGAATAATTGAATAATTGGAGTGCTTAGAACATTTTTTGAGAAGGGAAGAGAGAATTTTGGCCTGTAGGATCAAAATAGTTAATATGTTGTCCCCAAAAATGAGTGATGGATTTTGGGAACAACCGTTGGCTCCAGTTGGAGAAATTTCATCAATTGTAAAAACAATCAAAGGGAGTAGAAACCATAATCTCCAATGCCTTTAAGTATGCCATTGGGATACAGAGTCATGCTACCCAAAAATAATGGTGCCAAAAAGAAATGAAAATGAACAACACAAAACAAGACTAAAGACTATACCAACATTCAAATGTACAACCAGACTTATCTGATACTTCAAGAATTGAAGTGCTTCAAATGCTGCCCACTGTGAGGCAATGAAAATGGCATGTCATCTTGATACTTAAACAAGAAACTATTTTCACCATTGAGCTGATGAATAGCAAATGGGCCTCTCCATAGGGAATCAAATTTCCCATGCATTCCCTTTGATTTTATTCTCTTGTCCCATAACAAAACTTGATCTCCAATCTAGAAATCATGGGTTTTTGTTTTTTGGTCGAACATCTTCTTCACTAGACTTGGATGCACAGTGATTTGGTCTACCACCATAGTTCACTGCTCATCCAGCTCAATCAAGCACATGATCCTTTTGTTTATGGAGCTTTCATATGTCTGATCTTTGACCACCTTTGCCAATTTTAGTGCTAGCAATTCTAGGGTGATTGGTATCTCTGCATTAAGACCATATAAAAGTTGGAATGCTGACATACCTATCACCCTCTTGGGTGTAATTCTATCTACCCATAAAGCATCAACTAATGCTTTATGCCATGTTCATTGGTTGGCATCCATCAGCTTCCTGATGATGGTCACTAGGTTCTCGTTGCTTGATTCTACTTGGCCATTCCCTTGTGGAAAAAAATTAGAGGAGTGGGAGAGGGTAATCCCATAATAAAAATAGAAATGAGTAATCTCATGGGAAGAGAAATAGGTTTCATTATCTGTCACAATCTTGGTTGGGACCCCAAACCTAGAAATGATGTTTTCCTTGAGGAAATTGCATACTACTTTTGAAGTAGCATGCCTGGCTGGAATAGCTTCCACCCATTTGGTGAATTAATCTATGGCTATGAGAACATAATCATGTTCAGTGCTTGAAGATGGGTTTACAACACTAATGAAATCGATTCCCCATTGCTAAAATGGCTCTTCTATTACCACTAGCTTAAGAGGCAAAGCAGCTAACTTGGGTCTTCCAATGAACTATTGGCACAGTTCACATCTTCGTACCGATTTATATGCATCTTAAAATAGAGTAGGCCAGTAATACCTAGCTCATAGAATCTTATGAGTAGTTATGAGAGTAGAAAAATGTCCTCCATAGGCCAGATTATGGAAGGACTCCAAAAGTTGGTTCTGTTGCTCTTTATCCATGCAACGAAGGAACACTCCATCAAGGTTCCTCTTTTACAGGCCATTGTCCCATAAGACAAAATTGGAAATTTTTAACTTGATATTCCTCTTTTCTTTATGAGACAGATGAGCAGGACACTCACCATAAGTAATGAAATTAGAAATACTCAAATACCACTCATTCATGGTGGAGACAAAAAGGACTATTGGTGTGTCTTCAATTTATGCTTCTTTATGCCATGTTTCTTCTAGTTTGTTATCAGTAATCAATTAGCAAAGACCCCTTCCCCACACAAGCTTCATTGGTTTGATAAGAAGATCAAACTCCTAGATTTTAGCAACCCAATTTCCCCTTTTGGTTCCAAAATCCTACTGAGTTAATATGGATTTGACTATGGTATCAAAAACTAGGACAATAATGTGTGAATTTAGGATGTAAAAATAGAATTGCTTTACTACCTTTACCACTGCATAAGCTTGCTTATCTAGATTTGAATATTTTAGTTCATGAGCTTTGAGATGATAGCTCATGAAGGATATGGGAGATTCCACACCTTCTTTGTTCTATTGAACCAAAATTGTTGAAAGTGTGTGCTCGAAAGCATAACTGTATATTTTGAAATCTTTGGTATAATTTTGACAAACTAGAATTGGGGCATGGGCAATAGTTGTCTTGATGTCTTGAAATGCCAATTTGCTTTCTTTAGTCTAGCTAAAAATGGCCTTTCCCTTCATCATGTTCACAATGTGGTGAGTCTTCTCAGCGAACTTAGGAATGAATCTTTATAAAAAATTCACCTTTCCAAAGAAAGAGTGAACTACAATCTTACTTGTGGGTAGAGTAAGCTCTTGGATAGATTTAACTCTTTTTGAGTCAATATTTATGCCTTACCGGGATGTAATGTGTTTGAAATGTTTCCCTTTTATTACCCCAAAAATAGACTTCTTGGGATTTAGAGAAATGCCATTTTGGCGACATCATTTCAGCACTTGTTGTAAATGGTGCACATGATCAAGATGATGCTTGGAAAAGACTGTTAAATCATCAAGGTACACCACAATGAACTTACCCATTTCATCTTTGAAAGTAAGGTCCATCTCTCTCTAAAAAGTGGCACCAGTGTTTATCAGGCCAAATGGCATTCTTTGATACGCAAAGGTGCCCCAAGGTGTGGTGCAGGTAGTCTTATGTTGGTCTGCTTCACCAACTTCCACTTGATTATACCCTGAGAAGCCGTCCAGCATTGATAACATCTCTGAACCAATCACCATCTAAAGGACTTGATCCATGATGGGTAGAGGGTAATTATCCTTTAGGGAGGATTGATTCAAATTCCTAAAATCCACATAGAGGTGAATTTTTCCATTCTTTTTTCTCATAAAAACTATTTTTGTAATCCATGTAGAATGATGGATTGGGAAAATTATTCTAGTGTTCAACATTTTCTATATTTTAGACAGAATAGTACCTGATATATTTGGATTATACTACCAAGATTTATTCCTGAAAGGTACTGAATCACTCTTGAGAGGAATTTCATGTTGATTTTATTCAGCCCTGAGCAACTTCAGATCATCATAGGAGTATGCCAAAACACCCATGTAATGGTGAAGCAGGGTAGTAAATTTGAGCTTCTCCTCAGGAGTGCAACACTTACCAATGTTAACTATCTTGGGATTCTCTTTAGTACCCAAATTTATTTGATCAAACTCCTGGGAGGAGCTTGAATCCATTTGTTGTTGTTTGATGAACTTGTCATGCTTGTCAAATAGTTTCTCAAGGGAAACCAATCCTTTGGGAATTTTATTCCCTTTTAGCTATAGGAATTATTCACCTACGTTTGAACTTGTTTCAAGGGCTAATTCAAGTTTTTGATGCTCACTACCTTCAAAGTGAAGCTGTTTAAAGCTATCTTTTTGTTCCAAAAAGGTGATGTTATGGTTATCACCATTGAACACTTGTTAATGATTGGCATTGTCAAGCACACTTAGTCAAAAGACCAATTTGATAGTGTATATATCTCCCTTGAAATCTGGGTGAGAAACCAAAAGAGTTGAAAAATAGATAATGCATTAGCTTGGTCATTAAATTCCCTAGGTACTACAGAGATACTTAAAGCATCAAAGCTTTCAATTTGATCCCACACTAGATTGTGGTAATGGCACAATATCTCATTTTTGGTTTGGTACAAGTTCTTAACCTGGTAAACCACCAGCTCAGCATCTCCTTTGGCATGAAGGAGTTTGATGCCCCTGTCTTGAGTGGCCTTTAATCTGAGTAGTAGTTATTTGTATTCAATAGTATTATTGGTGTTACTGAACTATAATTTATAAGAATAGGGGAAAATATCTCCTTGAGGAGATATCAACACAATCTTGGCTCCCGAGCTTGTAGAAAAACAACTGCCATCGAATTTGAGAATCCACACATTATCAAAAACTGACTTTTCCTTAGATTTTTCTTCATTTGGAGGGGAGGATTCCTCTGGGCTTACACTGTGATTTATTAAGTCTTCTATTGTTTTATCTGAACCAATTTTTAGATTTTCATCTTCAAAAGTTTCATCAGTTAGGACAAGAACATCCTCTATAGTTAGGAAGTAATTACCCACACTTGAAGACTCAAATAGAATTTGAGCTTCAGGTGCTGATGTTTGAGTGACAACATATTTTGCCTCCTTCTCAAGGAACAATCTCTGCATGATGCCTTTGACCAGGATCCTCACTTTAGACAGGTCCATACTTAACTCACCACCAACATCCTTGTAGAAATTTTGTCCAAGAAGAATTCCATATGAGGCTAGGATGTCAACCACTAGGACTATTATCTTAATTCTCTTGTTCAGGAATGCCACAAATCCAAATTGGGTGTCCTTGATTTGTCCCAGTAGTGGAACTTATTTGTTCTCCATGGAGAAACATCTCCCAAAGGTCTTGGTTAGTGTGAGTCCAAGAGATTATGCCACTTTGGCAAGCATGATATTTTCAAATGCACCTGAGTCTATGATACAATTATTTAGTTGGTTTCCATTTATCAATAGGGAGACATAAAATGGTTCTATCCTCCCGAGGAGCAGCAAGAGGAGTAATGACCAGGTTATTCCAGGTGGATGTGGGAGTCACCTTTGGAATAATTGGTCCTACAGTGATGGTTTTATTCTTTACACACTGAACTAACTTATCTAACTACTCAAGGTTGGATTACAGGAATTCAAATTTAGATATTTGAATTTTGGTTTTCTTGACATGGTCGATTATATCAAATGTCTAAAATGAACTAGGAATAGGGGAAGGTAGTTCATCCTTCTAGTTTTTAAAAGGGGGGTACTGATCTACAAAATTGAAGTTAAAGGTGAAGGCATACTTAAGGTACTTAATTTTTTAGGGATCATCAGGTCTTTTGATTGGAAAGGTAGAGTGGTTCCCCACTTAGCAATTGAAATTGCTAGTTGAGGTTGCTTCTCTATTTTTTCCTTATCAGCTTGTTGGGCTAACTAGTTCTAGGACTGGGTGAATACAGTGTATGACCTATCAAATGCTTCACCTTTACTTTTGGGTTCATCCTGGTAGTTTAGAAAACCAATGTTGGAATTGCCAACTGATTCTTCTTAGTGATCTATGATGAGATCAGCATCATCTTTTGGGTTCAACTCAGGATGGAAGGAGAAATTAGATTCTGTTTCAAGATATCCAATTGTTGAATTAGTTGAAGGTGTTTCAATGGCAAGTTTCCCCTATGGGGGAGGAAGATGATTTGGTTGCCCTTAATTCCTAGTAGAATTTCCTTGGTAAGACTAATTTAGCAAAGTCCTCCTTGGTATATCTCAATATGAAAGAGGAGTAGACATTCCTTGCACCATTTGTTTTCTAAGAGATAGCAACTCATTTGCTAGTTTTTGCACCATAGGATCAGTGGTGCCTATAGATGGATATTCAGAGGATGAAGAAGATTTACCTCTATTAGGATCTCTCCTTATCTTCCCTACCAAGATGAGATCATCTTCCATCTCAGTATCCAAATCTTACATTGTAGCAAGGTCTATGTGACCAGCACGTCTCAACAAGAAAGCTGAGAGTTGATGAAGAAGCATTAGATATTCTCAGTTGTTGGCTAAGTAATGGTAGGAATCCCATTCCTCAACTTGTCAAACTTAGCTATGAAGTCTCTCATAGGTTCATGAGGTTATTTCTTCATTTGTGTGAGTTGGGCTAGCAGGGCATGCACATCTTTTGTAGGCTTGAACCTGGCTTCAAATTTGGCTTTGAGGGTGTTCCAGTAAGTCACAATTTGTGCTTACAGATGATAAAACTAGTCTATAGTCAGTGTTTTACAATATTTCCACAAATATCTTGACTGTTACGTCCTCATACTCCACACCTATCATGCCATAAGGTATGTTGAAGGCTGCAATATGTTCATCAAGATGAACTCTCCCATCACCATACAAGTTTGGGAAATTCTTCATTGAACTACGAGGTAGCTCATGTAGAGGTGGAGTTAGATTGAGTGGACCAAAAGAGTTACCCCAAGGGCCTTAAACTACCATGATTTAAATACTGAATGGAGGGATAACAAATGTCTAAGGGGTATGTATTGACAAAGCTCTAGTAACAGTAGAAATGGATGCTTTGCCTAGTAATGGAGACCTAATTTTGGTAGGAGGAAAACTCCTAGTTTGTTGAAGATGAGATGATGAAGGAAATAGATCAAAATTTCTTTGCTGCACCAAATCAAAAATAGGGTCAACAATACCTTTATATCTCTGGCTTCACGTATACCATGGATTTTCTAGATTGTAAAGTAAAAATGGAAAAGAACTAGCACTGCTTCAATTTGAAGCATGAGGCTTCAAACTAAAAGAATTTCTCTAGTGGAGTCACCAAAAATTGTTGGGTGAATATTTTGTCACCAGCTAACTGATGGGAAAAATAGGTTGTTTCAACCACAGCATAAGGATATTGATCAGCCAAATGTGTAGGTTTACCACATTAAAAGGGGACAAATCTCTCCTCTCATCAAGGGGGGGTTCCCTATAACTATAAGGTACTATATACTATATATATACTATAAATAAGCTAAAAATAACACTTAGGGCTAGGAAAATACCATCCATCTCTATTTTTTTAGAGATGATGTTCACAGACAAAGGAAAAATCCTAGTGAAATGATAGAAGGCACTTCTCTTTTTTCAAAAGTGGTCTGCAGCAAATAGCAAGAATTCTTTCTGGTAGTGATAAGTAAATGTAGCAGGGCGCAATAACCAGTAGAATGAGGTGTGGCACAAAGTCTCCACTTCAACTGCCAAAGAGTGAAATACGAAGGACAATGGGGGCACAAAGTCATCCCAAGATCCTTTACATAATAACAAATTGAAAACACACACACTAAAGACAATTTTGGCAGCATAAAGTCTCTCCACAGTTTGCTTCAGAACACCTTCCTGATTACTTCCACTAGTTCTAATTATTTAATTAAATGGACAATAATGCATTCAATATATAGACATAAGAGCAATTTCTTCAACAACACAAGCTATTCCAGCACAAAGTCTGAAAAGTCACTTGCTTTCTCATTCAAATAATGAAATATGATTAACAATCTGAGCTCAAAGTCTCAGTAATGCCTTTCAATTTGGGTAGAGTTTTGCTTCTGATAACAAAAAGATCTCCTTCACATAAAATAAGAGATTACAATATATAGCACTCCCTAAAAGACTTGGGTGCTTTATTTCATGGAATGGCCTATGCTGCATTTAATGCCTTGAATGCATTTTCAATTCTATGAAGGGACCATGCTGGAACAAGGCATCAGCCTTGAATTTAGTGTACAGAATCATCTCAAATGTCTTCTCCTAAGCATGGGTCATCTGGTCTATTTCCAGATATGTACACGGCTATCCACTCACTTTTATTCAAAGGGAGAAAAACATGGTGTGTCATTGAATGTTTGCATGCACAGAAGTCTACTTAGTGGACTATTCCACCTACTGGAATAACTCCCCTGTAAATATTTTAGTATCTCCTATAGCTTTCCCTCTTTATTGTTATAATTTGAGCTCTTGGGCCATCTTCTTACCTTCAGCAGGGTCTTTTAGCTTCTTTCTTTAGCTGTTCATTGAGTTTTGTCTTCAGATTCCATGCCATATTTGAAAATAAATAGGCATTTTATTACCTTGAATTTGACATCTACTAAGACGTCATTGGTCACTTGGTCTCTTGAACCACGTTGAACCTTGAACCTTTGAAGTGCATAGGTTCAATGGTTCAATGGTTTAGATGGTCCATTTTGGCTCCTTGGTTCAATCAGCTCCTTGAATTAATTGGCTCCTTGGTTCAATCAGCTCCTTGGTTCAATCAGCTAAACCATTTCTTTGAACTTGTCTCTAGAATCTTCTACTTCCTTCCTTTGCTCGAATTTTCCCTTCAAACTTTGAAATTCCTTAAACCTTTGAACCTTTGAAATTTGAACCATTTTGGTTCAAAGTTCAATGGTTCATTCTCTTTCTCAAAATCCTTTGGTCCTTCAAAGTTTCTGGATCCTTTTCTTTTCTATTGAACTCATTAAACCTTTGAACTTTGAACCATTTTGGTTCAAGGTTCAATCGGTTCAACCTTTCTTTCTTAGCTCTTTGAATCCTTTGTTCTTCTAAGTCTCTCAAACTTTATTGAACTTGTTGAACCTTTGAATTTTGAACTCTTTTGGTTCAAGGTTCAATGGTTCAATGGTTCAATCTTTTGTTCTTTGAAGTCATTGAACTTTCTGAAGTGGTTAAACTTTGAACTTGCCAAAGTGTTTAACTCTTTAAGTCTGCTGATGTCATTTAACCTTTGAACCCATTGAACCTTTGAACCTTTGGAGGTGGGGTTCAATGGTTCAATAGTTAAATGGTTCAATCTTTTGTTTAAAGCCTGTCGATAAGTCTTTTGATTGAACTTCGGCGTTAACTAGCCTTGCAATGCCTAAGTGTTAGGAACTTGTTTCTTTGTGAGAGCTCCCCTGTTGAAGTTGTTGAACCCGCGAGTCCCTTAGGTAAAAAATCTTGAATAATTGAAGAATTGGAGTGCTCAGAACATTTTTTGAGAAGGTAAGATATAATTTTGGCCTATAGGATCAAAATAGTTGATATGTTGTCCCCAAAAATGAGTGACGGATTTTGGGAA
Source organism: Torreya grandis (assembly GCA_037957365.1). Classification (NCBI taxonomy): domain Eukaryota; kingdom Viridiplantae; phylum Streptophyta; class Pinopsida; order Cupressales; family Taxaceae; genus Torreya; species Torreya grandis. Next base: position 2,120,635 of record JARHVA010000660.1, read on the forward strand.
CAACACACCTCTCAAAGGAATATGGCCAAGTCCTTTAATGGACTATATTTTGTAATCAAGAATGACAAAAATGAATGAAGAAAGGAATGATTATGTGTGTATGTACTTTAATAGTATTTAGTCTCTTATTAATAAATCAATGTCTCTAAAAATCCCTTGATGCCATAACCCTATTGATATATATGTGAAGTTTGCAGGTTTGGATCAAGGACTAGAGATCCTAGTCTAAAGAAAAAGGAGTATTAGAGTGTTTTCTTCATGTTAGAGGGTGGATTTCATGATGGCATATATCCTTGAATATGTGGATATTGTGTATACCTTCATATGATTGATAAAGTCTATGAAAATGGAGAAACTCATAGGAATAGGCCATTGAACTCATGAGACCCTGTAGACTATTGTCACAATCAAACAATGAGGTAAATCCTTGTGCTTTAAGACATAGACCATCAACATATTAGAAAAAATATTGGTAGATGGAGGTTTTTTTAAATTGGTTTGTTACCTTACTTGTTTTAATTAAAGAATAGAGTGAAACTTCAATACACAATCATGTTTGATGGTACTCTATTGACACAAGCCAAGAACCTTGTCATATAGTCACAAGACTCTGTTCACAGTCATATACCAAAGAGGAAATGTGTGATATTGAAACAATGGATGGTGAGAACAAACTTGGAGAATATTTTGTAAAGCTGGTAAACTTATGAAAGTGGTCATAATCCTCAAAACACAACACAATCATATATAGTCATACCCTTGTTTACACAGTCAGGGTACAAAGGGAAGTGAAATGAATCAATGGATGTGAATGGACATTATGTGAGTTGATTTGTAGAATATATAAAGGTGGTTCAACCTCAAGAATAACCCAGGTTGAGTTGAGAATGCAAGTGAATGTAAACAAACTAGTGAAACACATACATAGTCAGTTGATAGTAGGCAAAATTCTCTATATTATTGTTTACAATCCTTGAAAAGGATTGATCCATGGTGATAATAAATGTGAGGAGGTGTGTATCATTAAAACATACCTATAAAATATCGTTAGTCCCTCTAAGACATCTTAGAACTTAATAACTTGAATTTAATAGGCTCTCAATCTGTGCAAGAAGTTAATTAGTGTTTCTAGAGCAAAAACCCTACATAAAGAGTTTTAACCCTAGGAAATTAGTTAAACTTTGTAATATTTCTCATCTAGGCATGTGTCAAGTGAATAAAGTGCTTTTGGCCTAAGAGAGTATAGAAAAGTATAGGTTTGGTGACTGTGGATTTGAGATAGGGATAATTAGGCCTAATTGAAGGGTGGTTTACAAATTTAATCACATAAAAATGAAATTTGTGCAACTGGAGCATGACTTGTGACACCCAAAATATAAGTCTCTCCTACTTCCTTGCACAACCCACTAGGCATGTTTTTTACTATTTCCCAATCTTCTGAAGCCTTCTAGATTCAGTGCCAACTATCCTAGACTCCTCTCCCAGACATAAACCTATCCCCTAGGGTCCCTTTCCCCTTAGACATTAGTTCCATAAGTTGGACTATAGTGTTGAACCCTAGGGTGTCCAATTTCTAGCACTATTGTCTAAGTCACTCTTAGCCTCAAATAGTCAAATTTCTCTAGTTCCTTATCTTTTTCCCTGCTAGCCTAATGTGAAGTCATCTAACCCAAGATCATCAGTTTCCTATAAAAGACTATTCAAGGGTCATTTAGAAGGGTTTTAAATCATTCTAAAGGCACAAGATAGAAATAAACTAAGCACCTTCAAGCAAATCCTCCTATTCTCTACATATAGTAACCGATTGTTATTTCCATCCTACTCAAGCTCTCGTACAAGTCATGAGTCATCTCAAGCTTGCCTAGATTCACATAATACTTGCATTGCGTATATAGAATTTCACAATACACATTTAACTTTGGATAATTACAATGGCCTTGATCCCTCTTTAAAGTATTGGTATGTAGGCACCATGCCCACATATAGGGTGTGATCACACGTTCAATGCATAATACACACTAACCCCTTTTTCCAGTTGATTCAAGACCACTTATCAAGCCTAAGGAGGAACTAGTTCCGTAGGAGACAAAATTAGTTGCACATAGAGCTCCACAAATGATCAAGACTTGGAAATTCAAACACAAAGCCTCTAAAAGCATTAGAACAAAACCTAGAAATCTCAGAGGAAGCAGATCAAAGGACTATAGCACCAAAAATAAGACTATAGTGCTAGACCCTAAAGTGTCTTGTTTTTCACACTACTATCTAGGCAAAAAATACACTTCTAGGTCTTGTTTTTTATAGTTTGCCCAGTTAGCTCATTAATTTGTAGTTCCAGATTCCTCTGTCTTAGTCCAAAAATTGGCTAAGTTCACTTATTATCCCCTTGCTTCCTATTTTTAATAATTAATTGATCAAATCCAAATTTATAAAATTATTAAGTTAATTTAGGTATACTACATTACATGTTTTCTAGATTAATCTATACCCTTTGCTAATTAAGAAATTGAACACTTAGTTCCCCAAAAATAGTAAAACATTTAGTGAACTCAACGTACTTCAAATTTTTGCACAAAAACCTAGAAAACCTAGGGCTATTTATTTTTAATTTTTTGAAATATTTTCCTAATTTTTTTAAAATTTAAAAATAAAAAAACTACAAACTTAATGCAATATTTTCAAAAATTCACTCAAACCCTAGTTTCCACATATTAGGTCCTTTTTGCATGAAATCACTTCCAGATCACTAGGAAAAATATTTTTCTAAATTTAGAAATATTTTTAGATTTTTCCTAAATTTTTCAAGTTTAAATCTACAAATTTTTAGTAAATTTTTAAAATTATCGCATTAATTTTGAAAAGAATAATTTCAAACCCTAGTTGCATCACCTAATTCCTAGTAAATTTCCATCATTATTCCATTTTTTTTTGAAAATTTTGATTGAATATTAAAATCAAAAAATCATTTTCAAATTCAAAAATTCGTAAGTATTTTCCAAATCAATTTCTAAAAAATCCCTAGTTACATACACTAGGTCCTATTACATCTTGAGGTATCACCTTATATACATAGCCAAATTGCAAAATGATACTTATTTACAAATGTTTCTTGTATTACTTGAAAATAATAAGGAAACTATAATAGGCCCTATCATGTACATGAATGATGAAGTTTATCACATGTAAGTAAAAAGTGTCATTATTTGCTTTGCATGTTTGCTTTTTATAGTATTAAATGATATTCAGTAAACTATTGTTACATATGTTAAGATACTTTTTGCCCCATCTCTTGTAGAACCTATCTTACATAATGACTACTATTTCATGGTTGATTTCACCATCCCATAGGTTACTACCCATCACCATATATCCTAGCTATCACCTTTCATCCCTTCACCTCCCCACCCTATCGATTATCTATGTTCTCCTCTCGTACACAATACTAATCCTATATGGATAATGGATAATGCAATTAGATATATTACTCAACCTACCATTATCCCACCTCCTTGCCCTATCAATTATATACACTCTCCTCCCACACACACTACTAATCCTATATAGATAGTGGATAATGTGGTTAGAGTTGTTACTCAATGTGTCGTTATCCCTCCACCCACATAGAAACCCCGTAATCCACCCATTCCATCCCACCCCCAACTTGGGCCTATTAAATAATTAGATGCAACCAAGGCATATGATATTTTGGATCAATTGTGTAATACTCTAGCAAAAATTTCAATGTTATAATTGCTCCAAAAAGTTAATGTGTTTAAGGACATTCTTTATCAATCACTCACTCAGACTTCCATGCTAGCTAATTCTAATCTTTCTTATTTTGCATTTGTGGTTAATACACTAAAAACTATCAAAGATGCCATTTATTTAAATAAAGATGACACACCATCTCAGATAGTTATTGATCAAAATTTACCACTATTCATACAGATTCAAATTAAAACTAGTGCAGTAAAGAGAGTTCTAGTTGATAGTGGTGTTAGAATAAATATATGCAATATCACATTCTTACATGCTATGAGTGTCGATATGACATCCATGCATAAATCATATAAGACCATTAAAGGGTTTGATGATATATCATGACAAACATTAGGCACCATTGCATTAGATATCGTAGTAAGGTGAAAAACCCTTACTACCCAGTTTTAGGTTATGCCTAGTCCTCTCCATTATAATTTTACTTGGATGACCATGGATACACATTATGTAATCCATTCCTTATACTCTACACTAATGTATCAAGTTTATTAATGATGGATATCTCTACACATGTCTAGCAGATAATCAACCATTTAGATACTACCAAGTTATGGAGTCATCTTCAACTATTTCACCAGATCGAACACCTCCTCTTACTATATAGTCACCACCTCGTAATATTTCTCTAGATAAAATACATACATATGAGGTGGGAGAAACTAGCACATCTTATCTTTCTCAAACTCCAGATATATCTCCAACTTTATATTCTTAGCCAATCATAATAGCTCTAGTCACTCCAGCAATCATAGTAAAAACACCTGTTATACTTACACCATCACTAACAGTAGTTCTACCAATGTTAGTTGCTCCCATAGATATATCCCCTTAGACTAATATAGATACTCTCCCATCATCATCACCTTCTCCTAATATAGATACTAAGAATTATATATCATAGTTACCCCTTGTGATAAATTTAGAGTTATCTGACATGTACAATGTTGATACAGATTCTGAAGCTACCTCAGATGATGATGATACAACAGCCACACTCACAGATGATTATCTATGTGGATTAAACTTTACACCAATTGGCTTAGGAGAATATCAAGTTGATTATAAAGTACTTATTAAGCATCCTATAGTCAACATGGTCACTTATATAATGAAAAGGATAGTCATTCAAATTTAGACAAGTAGTACATAACATCGACCATAGATTTTGCTATAGATGTTAATTGATCATAAATTAATCAAGTGTTTTATAGTACGACATAGATCTATCAACAAATTATCATAAAAGGAAGGTAATACATTTTGACTTTTTCACAGGATCACCAGCCATGATACTGACTCATGTATAGATTTACAATAGTGACTGGATAAACCACAAGATTGAGGCATTATTGAAATCACAGCTCCACTAGTAGCACCAACACCACTTCCAATGAAATCACTCACCAATAGGACTAAACAACCAAGAGAAATAATAGAATCTCCATCACCAGAATAACCTTTAGGTCATCTTCAAGTTGATAACAACATGAACACAACATTTTTAGCATATGATGATACTAATGATGATGATCTTTATGCATTTAATGATGGTCATAATCCCTTCCTCCATTTTTATCCCTAGTAGCCTCCATCTCATGATACTTTCCCACCCCCAGCCTAGTATCTATTATATTATGATGTTATGTTTCTACATACTTTCCTTTCTCGCATTTCATGTATATAGTCTTCTTCTGCTTGATTGAACATAGCTTATTCCACATGTTAGAAATACACTAAGCACCTTCAAGCAAATCCTCCTATTATTTGCATACAGCCAACCATTGTTATTTCTATCCTACTCAAGCCCTCACACAAGTCATGAGTCATGTCAAGATTGCCTAGATTTACATAATACTTACATTGCATATACAGAATTACACAATACACATTCAATTTTGGAGAACTACATTAGCCTTGATCCCTCTTCAAAGTATTAGTATGTAGGCAGTGTGACAACACATGGGGTGTGATCACATGTTCAGTGCATAATACACACTAACCCCTTTTTATATTTGATTCAAGACCACTTATCAAGGCTAAAGAGGAACTATATCCCTATGAGACAAAATAAGTTTCAAACGGAACTCCATAGGCAATTGAGACTTACAAATTTAGATAGAGCCTCCAAAAGCATCAAAATAGAACCTAGAAAGCTCAAAAGAAGCAAATCAAAAGGACTGTAACGCTAGACACCAAAGTGTCTAATTTTTAGTGATATTATATAGGTATAAAATAGACTTTTGGGTCTTATTTTTTATAGTCTACCTAGTCAACTCATCAACTTGTAGTTCCAAATTCCTCTGTTTCAGTCCAAAAATTAGTGAATTACACTTTCTATCCCCTTGCTTACTATTTTTAGTAATTAATTGATAAAATCTATATTTATCAAATTAGTAAGTTAATTTAGGAATATTTTATTACATGTTTTCTAGATTAATCAAGACCCTTTACTAATTAGGAAATTAAACACTTAGTTTCCCAAAAATAATAAAACAACAAAGGAAGTGTGGTCTAGGAGTGGAGTTAGGTCATGAAATTTGGCACACACCTATAAGGAGATAGAGGGTTGCAAAAAAAGGTTTTAAATATTCATAATATCTTATATATTTCTCAAACCAAGAATAAATGTACAAAAAAGGGCTATAAGCCTAAGGAGACCATTGTGAGCCTTATATGTAGAATTTTATGTTGGATTGTGTTTGATCAATTCAATTTGGTTAAATCAAGTGTTATTTAACCATATAAAAACATCTATGATAGAATATTGACTCCTTTAAACCTAAAACAAGACTTGGTACTCTAAAACTAAGAAGATTGCCTAAGAAGGAGCCAGTGAGTGAGGTGTGGCCAAAGAAGGTTGAGGAGTGAATAGAGATGAATTGATGGATTACATGGAGACCCACAAGGGAGTATATCTATATTGAATGTGTGGTTATAAAATATTGAACAAACAACCATTTTAAAAAGACTATAAAACCTAAAGCACTAGAGAAAGACTAAGTTAAACATTGATGAATCAAGACAAGGCATAACATAAGATGGAGATCAATCAAGTTTAGAATTAGAATATGAGGAGTTGAGACTTCTCCAAAATTAATATACATAATTTTTTATCAGATCAAGGTAAGCTTCATTAGAGTTTTGTTTTGAATTATTACAAATTTTTCTATTTGAGATTGATAAAGCATGTTATGAGGAATGCTTGAGATGACACCTTGCAAGGTATTATGGGATAAGAATGTTGTAGGTCTGATATATTAAGGTAAAGATGTAGGAATAGAATAATAATAAGGATAAGAACAATAGCCCCAAAATTATAATTATAAGGACTAGAAGCTAGTCAAGAAAGGACTAGAGAAGGTAGAGAGAAAAGAGGGCCTTGAAGCTCAAAGAGAGGAAGAGAAGAGTAATACTCTAAGAGAGAGTCAAGAAGGATAAGGAGAGGTCATAGATAAAGGACTAAAATAAGAGTAAATATAAAATAGATGTCTAAGATTCAAGATTGATAAGCTTACTAAGGGAAGGTCTAGATAGGCCTAAAAAGCAAAGAAAAGTGAGACAAGATAGATGTAAAGAGAGAAGTGGAAGACATGAGAAGAGAGTTAGGGTAGAGTATTGAGAAGATAGAGCTCATGGTGAAGATATTAAAAGGACAATGAAGCTAATCGATTGGTTGTAATATGAGAAGGGTGAAGTGGCCACTAAAGTCACTTGTGAAAGACAGAAGGCACGTTATGAGTGTCTTGAGAGATGAGAAGAAGAAAAAAAAGACAGCCCATAAAAGCATGAGGGATGAGATGTTTCCAAGTGAGAAACAAGACAAAGTGATAGAGAAGATAGTTATCATTAAAGAGAAAAATAAAACTATATAATTTATAAGAGGATCACTTGAGAGTGAAGACAAGAAGAAAACATGGAGAGTGTCTATGTAAAATACATTCAAAGATACTATATGGTCTCTTATTTTATATGTTAACATTTATTTTAAGTTTGTGTATGCAGGTATGAAGAAAATTTTGGTGAAAGCCAAACATAAGGCCTTAAATATAGTAAAGGATGGGCCAAGAACATCACCCATCAAGTAGAAAGAGGATGACAAAGAAAGAGAACCTCTTGTAGAAGACACAGGTATGTAGATTGAAGGCATTCAACATGATGAAAATGAATTAGAAGAGGAATACTATGATGCCTTACCAAGTATAGTAGTTGAAACACAAGAGATAGTTCACTAAGAAGATATGAAGGTCACCTATGAAGACATGAATGAATAAATACTCTTGTAGTAGTCATCTTTGGAGGTAAATGAGTGTTTGAACCTTAAATTTGATTGCGTCTATGAATAATAAAAAACTAATATGTAGATTGGGAGGAAGAAGGACAAGTTACAGACCTCAAGGAGAGAATGAGGGCATGGATATGTTTTTCCTAAGTGGATCAAACAAGCCAGTGATAAGAATTAAGTGGTGAACCAAAAGCAATAGATCAATCCAATAAAGAGCATAGATGGAAAACAATAACAAGTATGGAAGAAAAAAACAAAGTACAAATAACACCAAGTTGGTAAGATAGGATACCAAGGTAAGAAGCATTAGGGATATGAAATGAGAAGCAAATAGAAATCTAATAAGGTATAAGGAAGTAAGTGGGTTGTAAATAGAATGAAAAAAACTCAAGAGGATCATATTTCAGGTGTGTTTTAAGAAAGCATGGAGAGTGAGGAAGAGTACAAGCCTATAAAGCAAACAAGAGAGGTAATGCAAGAAAACAAAGACCAAGAGATGAAGGTACAACTATATGAGTAATAAGATGAGTGAAAATAAGATAATAATTCTCAATATTTTCGTTCAAATGTTATTTATGATGACTCATTTGAATTTAATTCAAACAATGAAGACATTTTGTACATAGACACAATAGTATTGATGAATGGGTTGATGGAAAGACAATGTGAGGATGAAACACCTCAAAGAGTGATTGAAAATCATGGAATTCAATAGAGTGAGAATGAATTTACTCTCATAAATGATGGATTCTAAGGAAAAGACAAATATTAGGTTTCCCAAGAGCATGAAGATTAATATAGATTAATATTTTATGAGTATTGTGACGACGTGGATCCACTCAAGTTGTAAGAAGAAATGGAGATGTTAGAAGACATGTTAAGTATATCCAAAGGGATTAAATAAGGTTAATTAAAAATATTAAATCTCATGTATGAATTCAAAGAAGAGATAGGTAAGGAGCATCACAAAGAAGCACAAGGAGTTGTGTAAACAAGACCACAAGCAAGTAAGCTAGTTAGTAAGCTAAGGGAGTATGAGTAAGAAAACAAGCTGATTTATTCAATTTGGAAAGCTAAAGTTGAGTTAATATTTTATAATCATGGACATTTAAATTCAAATATTTATCAAAAAATATTGTACTATGTTGAGGATGAATAGAACAAGAAGTTGTTCTTGCACAAATGAGCAAGCTGATATAAAGAGGCATCAAAAAGAGGAAAAATGTGAAGTAGAAGTAGAAAAAGAGATTATAGTTTATAAAATGATATAGGTTTAAATTAATATGAATCCATTATTTATTAAGGAATAATATTATAGCAAGATTGAGGAGCAAACATTACTAAAGAAGCAAGAATCAAGTGAGATTCATGAATAAGCAAGCCATAGAACTAGTATGATAAAGAAGAATAATAACTATTGGGTTTCATCTAAGTATAATGAAGTTAAAAATTAATTATAAAAATTGGAATATGAAGCAAACATATAGGTACAATATCTATTACACCTCATATAGGTAGAGGACGCATTCACATGAAGACTAGACAAGGCCAAAAGGAAGAAATGCAAGAACTTAACAAAGAAAAAGGAGAAAGAAAGGAGTAGAAATAAAGTGAGAATGAAGGACCCTCAAATTATAAAATTTTAATGTATGAAATAAGTTTTATCATGAAATTTTTCTCCCTCTTATGGAGTATGATGCAGGAGCATCAAAGCAAGAAGACATCATTTTTGAGTAAATGCCAAAGTTAGTCAACCTTAGGATGAAAATTTATGTGAAGAGGCATTCTAAAGGTTCATTTATGTCTTTTAGGTCATTTTTAGTTACCAAGAGTCCTAGGAGTGAGTTTTGTGGGTGTTTGGATTTTTTCCTCCAAAACAAGGAATTTGAAAATTCAAATATTTGAATCAAGGTTAGAGTGACCAAAGCATGGTGTAGAGTGGTTAAGTGAGATAACATTGGTGTAAATTGCCAAGAAGCCTTGTAAAAAAAAAATTAGGTCATATATGTATAATTAATAATGAGGAGGTTGTGTTTTATTAATGTAACCCTCACCCATATGTTGGGCTATCAAGAAAAGAAGTTTTGTCTTGTAACTAATAAAATAACCAATGTTAGAGTTGGTTAAATTGAAAGGTTGTACATAATTTTTGTGTAGATTAAAATGGGAGAGAGTTTGGTGAGATATCCAAGAGGTATAAATAGGTATCTATGAGGAGAAGATGATACACCTCTCAAAAAAAGATGGCCAAATCCTTTAATGGGCTATGTTTTGTCATTAAGAATGACAAAATTGAATGAAGAAAGGAATGATTATATGTGTGTATATACTTAAGTAGTTTTTGGTCTCTTAATAATAGATAAATTTCTATAAAATTATATTTATGCCATAACCCTATTGATATTTATGTGAAGTTTACAAGTTTGGATCAAGGACTAGAGATCCTAGTCTAAGGAAAAAGGATTATTTGAGTGTTTTCTTCAAGTTAGAAGGTGGAGTTCATGATGGAATACATCCTTTAATATGTGGAGATTTTTCATACCTTCAAATGATTTATATAATCTATTAAAATGGATAAATTTATAGGAATAGACCACTAAACCCGTGAGACCCTGCAGACTATTGTCATGGTCAAAGAAAGAGGTAATTCATTGGGCTTTAAGACATAGACCATCAACATTAGGAAAAATATTGGTAGATGTATTTTTGTGAAAATTGGTTGTTTCCTTAGTTTTTTAATTCAATAATAGAGTGAAACTTCAATACATAGTCATATTTGATGGTACTATGTTGACACAAGCCAAGAACCTTATCATACAATGACAAGACTTTGTTCACATACATATACCAAATCATAAATGTGTGATCTTAAAACAATTAATGAGTATGAAGTTATATAACCTTGGCATGGATGGTGAGAAAAAACTTGGAGGATATTCTGTAGAGTTGGCAAACTTATGAAAGTGGTCATAATCCTCAAAATACAACACAATCATATACAGTCATACCCTTGTTTACATAGTCAGGGTATAAAGGGAAGTGAAATGAATTAATGGATGTGAATGGACATTATTTGAGGTTAGTTTTATAACATATAAAGGTGTTTTAACCTCAATAATAACCTAGGTTGATTTCAGAATGCAAGTGAAGGTAAACAAACTAGTGACAACACTCCACAGTTAGTTAATAATAGGCAAAATTTTCTATATTGTTATTTATAGGATTAAAAAGGATTAATCCATCATGAAAATAAATTTGAGGTGTTTATCATTAAAAATAAGCTATAAATGGTCTTTAGGAACTCTAAAACATCTTATAACTTAATAACTTGAATTTAATAGGCTCTTGATCTGTGCAGGAAGCTAACTAGGGTTTGAAGAGAAAAAACCCTACAGAAAGAGTTTTAACCCTTGGAAATTATTTAAACTTTTTAATCTTTCTAATATAGGTATGTGTCAAGTTAATAAATTGGTTTTGGCCTAAGAGAGTATATAAAATTATGTATTTGGTGACTATGGGTTTGAGATGGGGCTAATTAGGCCTAATTGAAGGGTGGTTTACAAAATACGTGTGGTGTAGGAGTTGATTTAGGTCATGAAATTTAACACACACCTGTAAGGAGATATATGGTGTCTATAAAAGGTTTTAAATCTTTATGAGAGTTGATATATTTCTCAAACCAAGAGGAAATGTACAAAAAAAGGTTACAAGCCTAAGGAGACCATTATGAGCCTTATATGTGGAATTGAGTGTTGGATTGTGTTTTATCACTTTAAATTGGTTAAATAAGGTGTGATTTTACCATATAATAACATCTATGACATAAGATTGACTCCCTGAAACCTAAAACAAGACTTGGTATTCTAAACCTAAGAAGATTGCCTAAAAAGGAGCCAGTGAGTGAGATGTGGCCAAAGAAGGTTGAAGAGTGAATAGAGATGCATTGAGGGAGTACATGGAGATGTACAAGGGAGTATGTTTATATTGAATGTGTGGTTTCAAAATATTTAACAAACAACCATTTAAAGCAGACTATAAAACCTAAAGCACTAGAGAAGGACTAAGTTGAACATTGATGAATCAAGACAAGGCATAGTATAACATGGAGATTAGTCAAGTTTAGAATCAAAATATGATGATTTGAGACTTTTCCCAAATTAATCTACATCATATGGTATCATATCAAGGTAATCTTGGTTATATTTTTATTTTGAATTCCTTAAAACTTGTCTATTTGAGATTAATAAAGCATGATATGAGGAATGCTTGAAATGACACCTTGCAGGGTATTATGAGATAAGAATGTTGCAATTATGATCTATTAAGGTCAGTATAGAGGAATATAATATTGATAATGATAAGAACAATATCCCAAAAATTCCAATGATAAGGACTATAATCTAGTTAAGAGAAGACTAGAGAAGGCAAAGAGAAAAGAGGGCCTTCGAGCTCAAAGAAAGAAAGAGAAAAGTAAAAACTCCAAGAGAGAGTCAAGAAGGATAAGGAGAGGTCCTATATAGAGGACTAAAAGAAGAGGAAATATCCAATAGAGGTCTAAGAGTCAAGATTGATAAGCTTACTAAGTGAAAGGTCTAGATAGGCCTTGAAAGCAAAAGAAAGTAAGACAAGATGGATGTAGAGAGAGAAGTGGAAGACATGAGAAGAGATTTAGGGTAGATTATTGAGAAGATAGAGCTCATGGTGAAGATCTTGAAAGGACAAGGAAGCTAATGTATTGTTTTTAATGTGATAATAAGGGTGAAGTGGCCACTATAGTCACTTGTGAAAGAGAGAAGTCACAAAATGAGTGTCTTGAGAGGTGAGAAGAAAGAGAAGACAATCATAGAGGCATGAGGGATGAGATGTTTCCAAGTAAACAACAATATAATGAGATAGAGTAGATAGTTATCATTTTAAGAGAACAAGAAGAATATATAAGTTCCAAGAGGAGAACTTGAGAATAAAGATAATAAAAGATGGAGAGTGTCCATGTAAAAGACATTCAAGGAGACTATATGGTCTCTTATTTTATATGCTAACATTGATTTTAAACTTTTGTATGTAGGTATGAAGAAAATTTTGGTGAAGGCCAAGCATAACGCCTTAAATCTATTAAAGGATGGGCCAAGAGCATCACCCATCAAGCGGAAAGATGATGATAAAGAAATATAACCTCTTGTAAAAGATAGAGAGATGGAGATTGAAGGCATTCAACATGTTGAAGATGAATTAGAAGAGGAATACTATGATGTTTTGCTGAGTATAGTATCTAAAACAAAAGAGATAGTTCACCAAGAATACATGAAGGTCATCCATGAAGACATGAATGAATAAATAATATTTCAGCAGTCATATTTGGAGGTAAATGAGTGTTTGAACCTTGATTTTTATTGCACCTATGAAGAAGAAAAGGCTAAAATGCAGATTAGGAGGAAGAAGGACAAGTTACAAACCTCAAGGAGAGAATAAAGGCATGGATATGTTTGGCCTAAGTGGCTCAAGAAATTTGGTGATAAGAAAGAATAGATGAACCTCAAGCAATAGATCAATCCAAGCAAGAGCAAATATGGAAAACAAGAATAAGTATAGAAGCAAAGAACAAAGTACAAAGAACACTAAGTTGGCAAGATAGGCTACCAAGGCAAGAAGCATGAAGAGATGTTATGAGAATTAAATGGAAATATAAGAAGGTACAAGGCATCAAGTGGGTTTTTAAAAGCATGAAAAGAACACAAGAAGATAATATTGCAAGTGTGTCTCATAAATGATGGATTATAAGGAAAAGACAAATATCAGGTTTCCCAAGAGAATGAAGATTAATATGGAACAAAATTTTATGAGTATTTTGATGATGTGGCTACACTCAAGTTGCAAGAAGAGATGGAGATGTTAGAAGACATATTCAGTCCATTTAAGGGGATGCAAGAAGGTTAAGTACAACAAGCAAAGCTCATAGATGAGTTCAAGGAAGAGACATGTAAGGAGAATTAATTTTATGGTACTATATTTCCTTAGTTTATTTAATTCATGAATAGAGTGAAACTTCAATAAACAGTCATCTTTGATGGTACTTTGTTGACACAAGCCAAGAACCTTGTCATACAGTTACAAGACTTTGTTCACAGTCATATACAAAAGAGTAAATGTGTTATCTTGAAACAATGAATGATTATTAAGTTGTATAACCTTATAATGGATGGTGAGAACAAAATTTTATAATATTTTTTAGAGTTATCAAACTTATGAAAGTGGTCATAAGCTTCAAAACACAACACAGTCATATATAGTCATACCCCTGTTTACACAGTCAGGGTACAAATGAAAGTGTAATGAATAAATTTATGTGAATGGAAATTTTTTGAGGTTATTTTTATAATATATCAAGCTGGTTGAACCTCAATAATAACCTAGGTTGAGTTGACAATGCAAGTGAAGGTAAACAAACTAGTGAAACCCCTACATAGTCAATTGATAGTAGGCAGAATTCTCTATATTGTTATCTATAGGATTGAAAAGTATTGATCCATGGTGATAATAAATTTTAGGATTTTTGTATCATTAAAATATACCTATAATTGTCTTTTAGACCTTTGAAACATCTTATATATTAAGAACTTGAATTTAATAAGCTCTCATCTTGTGCAAGAAGCTAACTAGGGTTTCAAGAGTAAAAACCCTACAAAAAGAGTTTTAACGCTTGGAAATTAGTGAAAATTTGTAATATTGATAATATAAGAATATTTAAAGTGAATAAAGTGGTTTTGGATAGAGAGAGAATGGAAAAAATATGTATTTGGTGACTATGGGTTTGAGAGAGGGCTAATTAGGCCTAATTAAAGGGTGGTTTACAAAGGAAGTGTGGTCTAGGAGTGGAGTTAGGTCATGAAATTTGAAAAATTCATGTAAGGAGATAGAGGGTGGTTATAAAAGGTTTTAAATATTTAGAATATTTTATATATTTCTTAAACCAAGAGTAAATGCAAAAAAAGAGCTACAAGCCTAAGGAGACCATTGTGAGCCTTATATGTGGAATTTGTTGATGCCTGAATATGTATCATAGGTACCCAAATTTTTAAATAACACTTCTCATTTTAGAATTATAGGAATTCAATTCATGAGTTATAGTTTGTGACAATCCTGTTATCTGTTGATGGAATGGAAGCAAAGTAAGTGGATTATTTCATAATATTTATAATGTTTGGTGGTTGGGAACCACCGTGGCCAAATAGTTGATCTATGAAAAATATTAAGTACTATATGATAATAATGGTGAATTATGATTAATAAATAATATAAGATGGATATTTACAATGAAAATTAATCTAGAGTGATTTGGTAAAAAAGGGAGCAAAAGGAAGGGCAGTGAAGAAAAAAGATGTTGACCTTCATTCCAAACACCATGACAAAGTTCAAATATCATCCAGGCATACACTTAACCAATGTATTACATGATTTATAATAATCTCAAATACTATCACACATTATGAAAACATATAAGGAATGTGGAAATGATGAAAATAAGAACCAAGCTCACTTTAAAGATTTTACCCTCCAGGTAAACAACATTAGTCCAAATGCAAGAAGAGTAAGAAAATGAAATGAACCTAAGAAATTTAAATTAAAATAGAATTGGCATAAGTTAATAGCTATAAATTTAAATCTACACACCCATAATTCATAATAACCATTCAAATCTAGATTTTAGAACAAACAAGTGAGAGAGGATCCATGATAACAAAAGACACAAGCAAATTTAGACAAACTTTGCAGAATTCCTTGCTTATATTAATTTCTCAATAAACTTTTGGTTATAAGAACTCCCTCTTTTTTTATATTGACAATACCTCATTTTATAGAAGGCTCAATGAGGTATGTCTATCATTCATATCCAATTACAAAAGTACAATTGTTAGGATGGTTGTTCTTTCTACCAATGTTTTAGAATACACTAGACTTTCCCTAATGGACTGACCTATAGGCAATGTGTTTTACAAACTCCACATGCCTTTTAAAATAATATTCCATATTAAAAATATAAAATGATTATCTATAGGAAGAATATTCCTAATTCACTTAATATGACTTTGAGAACCCTCTATCTGATGAAGTCCTTCATTGTTGTTGCAAGATCTTCATGGCTCCTTTATGCTCTTGGCTTTTAGTAATCCTATCTTCTTTTATTTAGGATCATATCCAAAACCCTACTATTGTTCATATCAAATTTATTTTGGATCTTGGTTCTCATTTTTTACATCTGAGTTCAAATAGAGTTCTAGGTTCCCTTAGGAAACACCCTTCTAAGTTGTCGTGGCTAATTAAATTGCTCACTAGTAGACTCTCGATCAAATTATCTTCACACAGGTGACAATTTAGTTCCCCTTGGCTCAATTATAATTATCATAGGGTCTAATTAGGATTCTTGTGTGTCTTTATGGCACTTCTAAATTTTTTATTAGAGCTTTAATGGTGATTGTGAGTTCAAACATCGTGAGCTTCATGACTTAGATCTTTACCTTTGCATCTTTTGGGTCTACAAGGTCTCCAATTTGGCATAATACACCTATGTGGATCTGATGTGGTATCTCCATGGAATCCTTTTGGAATCCTACAAAAAAATTTACCTCATACCATCATCCCCACATAGATCATTATAGACCATCAATCTCAATCTTGGGACTTGCATGCCATTGGTTGCTTTTGCTTTGTTTCTTGTAATTATAACACATGTCATTACCACATTAGCTTTGAGTTTCATTGAAATTCATCTCATACCATAGATATTGATTATCCAATAAAATTTTGCCATCAATCTTGTGTAATATTCTCAAGCTTTAACTTTTTAATTTTCAATATTGATCATGCATCATCCGATCATATTTGCATGGATCAATGCACTCCATGCGATCTTGATTTGAGGGGTGCACTAATATTGGTTATTTATTGGTATTTCACCAATAAGGTGAAAATTTTCACCTTATCACTTGTCTAAGGCTCCATTAAAGTCTTGACTTGACTCACACCATCCAATCAATCGTGCTTGAGAAATGTGTACCATTGATCTCGAGGACATGCTCAGGGTTTAACTCTTTGATCATGGCTTGACTTTTCAACCTAGATTACACATCATTAGATCTTCCCATATGATAAAATGCACACCATATGATTGTGGTCCATGGGTTTGAGTGAGATTTGTTCCTCTACTTATATTCACATTTTTATCTCACACCATTGGATTTACTTTTCCTGAGTAACATGGTCCATTGATCTTACAGACAATCACAATGTTTAAGTTAGTCTTCAGGAATAATATAAAACTTAAGCTAAAGTCTTAAGCTAAGTTTGATACATATTAAAGTGACCTTGTAAATTAAAAGGGACTTGGCATAAGTATTTTTGACTAAGGTTAGAAACATAATAAAAAAATGACCCATGAATAATAAAAGATAAGTCATAAAGTTTTAGCCTAGGTTTAAAACTTTAGGATAAAGCTTTATGACTTGTCTAGGATATACAAAAGGGACCTTGCATTAGTTAGACCACACTAGGAACAAGGAGAACAAAGGGGCTCAGGATGTAAAGGGACCCAACATATAATTTTTAGACTAAGGTTTTATCATGTTTAAAAAAATGACTAAGACTTAGGATAAAAATTAAGTTAAGTCTATGGCATAATTAATTGTTCCCGCTTAAATTATTCTTGTCAAATTTGAATTCAATTCAAAGGGTATGAGCTAGGGTAATTGGAATTAGGGTTTTATCATTATTTAAAATAGATCCAATTAATCTTTGATAAATCAAAGGCTTAATAAAAGATCAATTTAACATTAAAGCACCAAAACATGTTTATTCCCAAATGAGGTCCATTAAACATGTAATACATAAAAAAAGATATCTAATGTTAGCATCTTTAGGAAATATTAAATCATAATTATGAGCAAATATGCCAACCAAATTAGGTATAGATGATCTTCAAATAAATAATATGTGAAAACATGCTAGTAATACTCTGATCAAGTGAATTTTCAATTTTAATGTATAAATTTGCACAATTTGACACAAGGGTATCCATTTTTAGAAATGAGATTATGTTTACCTCATCAAAAAATGGTCACTTCTAGGGGAAACATAGTAATATGTTAGAATTTAGAGACTCTGATTTGTTAGGTTGTGGAGCTAAAAGCTTCACAGGTATGCAAATGGAGGAGGTTGCTGAGTTGCAGAGAAACTAAAGTCGGTAGTGCAACCGACATCGATCATATCTAGTTACAAAGCAGTTGACATCGGTCAGGAGTTAGCCAATGTCGGTCATCTCCAGATAGACAAGGACCAATGTCGGTCACCTGTGCATTCCAAAACTGGTTGTTGACGAATAGTTAGTTTGTTGAATGGGTTGTTTGCATGTAAAGACTAATTTTAGTCTTGAGCTATGTGTCTAATTATTGTAATTAGATGTCTAATTATTGTTTGCATGGGATCTATATAATAGAATCATGGGGCTATATTGTAATTAAGGATGAGGAAGAGATCCTTTTGATTGTAAGATCTAGGTTTGCAGGTGTGCAAAACTAGGTTGATCTGCAGGTTGTGCAAGATCAGGTTAGATCTACATGGTAAGTAAGATCATTTGAGTTGTAGGTTGTTTCAAGTTCATGGGAGATCTACTTGAAGTAATTTGAGTACTTGTATACTGGCAGTATTGTTACTGACTGGTTGGAGGTGAACAACAACTTTGTGTTTGAGTTGATTGTTGTGACCATAATTGGGAGAGAGAACTCTTGATCGAGAATTACTGGGAGCCCTAGAGGTGTGGGAAGCCTCATAAGTGTGAGAAGAGTATGGAATCTTCTTGATTGTATTTTCTTTCTAGATGAGTTGAATACAAGATTGTATTGTCTCTCAAATTTTGTGTTGTTTCTGATTTCTAGTTACTTGTTACTTCTAGTTAAATTCTGTGTTTAGTTGCTTATACAATGTAATCAATTGTGCTCCTAATCCTGACAGTGGAATCAGAGCTATTTTTTGTTCTAGATTCTTGACAAAGTGGTATCAGAGCCACGTTGCAGGTTCATAGAGCCTGGTTCAGAGCAGGTTTACTAACACCTTAGTTTTAGAGTGTGTTAAGTGTTTGTTGATTACAGGTCACTCTCAGGGGTTTCTGATTGAGTGAGAGTATAGCAATGGTAGAATAAAGTAAGCTAAGAATGGAGAAGTTTAATGGAAAGAATTATCAATTATGGAGGATGCAGATAGAAGATTATCTGTATCAAAAAGATATGTACTTACCTTTGGGTGGGGTTCCATGTAAGCCCACAGATATGAAAGATGAAGAATGGAAGGTTCTTGATCAAAAGGCTCTGGGATCTATAAGGTTGAGCCTGGCATCATCTGTGATTTCTAGCTTATCACAGGGTAAGACAATAGTAGAGTTAATGGGATCTTTGGAAAATTTATATGAAAAACCCTCAGCTTCGAATAAGGTATTTCTTATGAAGCATTTATTTAATTTGCAAATGTTAGAAGGTGGATCTGTACATAGTCATCTTAGTGATTTCCATGGTTTGGTAAACCAGTTAGTTTCAGTCAATATTGTTTTTGATGATGAAATTAAGGCTTTCTTAATCTTATGCTCATTACTTGAAAGTTGGGATAGTTTGGTAATGGCAGTTAGCAATACTATGTCTGCTTAAAATATCTTAAAAGTTGATGATGTTGTTAGTGTAATCTTGAATGAAGAAATTCGTAGGAAAAGCACAGGTGAATCATCAGGGAATGCTTTAAGTGTTGAAAGTAGGGGAAGGCAAAGAGAGAAGATCGAGCAAGGGAGATCAAGGTCCAAGATAAGTAAGAGATCCAAGTCCAGGTATGGCAGGATTATCTACTGGAATTGTGGAAAGGCAGGGCACATAAAGAAAGATTGTAGGTCGGTTGAAGATCAACATGAAAGAAATGAAGAAGCAGATGTTGCATGTATTGTTGCATAGGATGCTCTTGTATGTTCCTTGGATAAAGTGGAATCTTGGGTGTTAGATTTTGGTGCCTCTTTCTATGCAACCTCAAATAGAGCATATTTTCATGATTATGTCCAAGGGGAATTCGGAGAGATTTATTTATGGGATGGTAAGCCTTTTCAAATGGTTGGCAAAGGGAAAGTGTAGATGAAATTGCAGATGGGAAACACATGGGTGTTGAAGGAGGTCATGCATGTCTCAGTCCTGAAGCGGAACTTGATTTCTGTTAGAAAGTTGGGTGATGAGGGATGCACAGTAACTCTCACAGTAGACTCTTGGAAAGTTTCCAAGGGTGCACTTGTTTTAGCAAGGGGTAAGAAAATAGGTACTCTTTATCTATCTACTTATATTACTGATTCTCCTTTTGGTTTATCTACTTCAGCTATAGATTCAAAGATGTGGCTTCGTAGGCTTGGTCACATGAATAAGAAGGGGATGCTTGTTCTTGAGTCAAAAGGTAAGAGTTCAGATCTGGAGAGCATAGATCGAGATTTCTGTAAGCAATAGAAGAAAGTGAGGTTTATTTAAACACATGCTACAAGAAAGGATTGAGTTTATTGCATAAAGAGGAAATCTGATGGTTTTGACAAGAACAAGAAAGCCTTGGTGTTTATGGAGAAGATGATGGATAGAGATCAGCTAAAAGAGCTAAATAATTTTGAGTAGGGCAGTTTGGACAAGGGAATAATTCAAAGTAAGCTCACGGGTAAAAAGTCATCACTCACAGGTAAACACAATTACCGATGTCAGTCAGGTGGAACTGATGTTGAACAAGCAAGTACCGATGTTGGTCATGTGCAGACTAGAGTCGGTGGTGTTAAGTAGGTTAAGACCGACATTGGTCAGGGAACTGATGTCGGCAGTCAGGTCAGTTTCATGGAACCAACATCGGTCAGATGCAGACTGGGGGGTGACCGACATCGGTCACTGTCAGAATGGATTTTGGGCAGATAGCAAGCTGTCAAGGAGTCTCAAACGCCCATGAAGAGGATTGAAGGGGTAAGTAAGCCTCAAATTCATTGTTCCTCTTTTTTAGATTACTTGTTGCTCACTAATGGTCAAAAACCAAGAAGTTATAAAGAAGCAGAGCAGGTAGAATCCAGGAAACAATGGGAGCATGGCATGAATGAGGATGTTGATTCCTTGGAAGAGAACCAAATAGGAGATTTGGTAGAGTTTCCTACTAGAGAGAAAGCACTAAAATATGAATGGATTCTCAAGTTAAAGAAGAGAGAGAATGGACACGTGAGATGGAAGGCTAGGGTATATGGTCTTGAGTAAGTTATAGGACAATAGAGGTTTGACAGGTGTATGACAAAGCATGGCTTTAGTCAAGGTCAATGTAACCATTGTGTTTACTTTACCAGGGTGGATAATATTAGCTACATTATCCTATTACTGTATGTAGTGTGTATGCTTGTTGCAGGGTCACACATGCAGGGAGTTGCTGAGCTAAAGGTAAAGTTAGTTTAGAGGTGTGTGATGAAGAATTTGGAAGCAGCAAAATTCTTTCGCATGAGTATTCCTAGAGATAGGGAAGATCACAGGTTGATATTGTATTAGGATGATTATGTGAATAAGGTAGTGGAGAGGTTTAGGATGCAGGTTGCAAAACCAATTAGCACACCTATGGATGGATAGTTCACAGAACGGTGTCCCAATTCACATAATGAGGTTAAGTGCATGGTATGTACTAGACCTGAGTTTGCCCAAGCAGTGGGTGTTGTCAGCGAGTTTGGGGTCAATCTAGGAAAGAAGCATTGGAAAGTTGTTCAGTGGATTCTCAGGTGTCTGAAAGGGACCATCAGTAGGTATACATGCGATGCAGGGTCAAGCACTTCTCTACATGGGTATGTAGAATCGGATGTGGCAAGGGACTTGGATGACAGGCATTACACCATAGGTTGTGTGGTGGTTGGTCTTCAAGATTGATCTTGAAGAGGGATACAAGCCAAGAAAAAAAATTAGATGATGTATAGGTATAGGTACAGGTGCAGTTATTTATCTCCAAGTGGGAGATTGTTAGGTTGTGCAGCTAAAAGCTTCACAGGTATGCAAATGGAGGAGGTTGCTGAGTTACAGAGAAACCAAAGTCAGCAACACAACTGACATCAATCATATCTAGTTACAAAGAAGCTAACATCGGTCAAGAGTTGCCCAATGTCAGTCATCTCCAGACAGACAGGGATCGACGTTAGTCACCTGTGCATTCTAGAACTAGTTTTTGATGAACAGTTAGTTTGTTGAATGGGTTGTTTGCATGTAAAGACTAATTTTAGTCTTGAGATACATGTCTAATTATTGTAATTATATGTCTAATTATTGTTTGCATGGGATCTATATAATAGACTCATGGGGTTGTATTGTAATTAAGGACAAGGAAGAGATCATTCCGATTATAACATCTAGGTTTGCAGGTGTGCCAAACTAGGTTGATCTGCAGGTTGTGCAAGATCAGGTTAGATCTACATGGTAAGTAAGATCATTTGAGTTGTAGGTTGTTTCAAGTTCATGGGAGATCTGCTTGAAGTACTTTGAGTACTTGTGTACTTGCAGTATTGTTACTGACTAGTTAGAGGTGAACAATAACTCTGTGTTTGAGTTGATTGTTGTGACTATAATTGGGAGAGAGAACTCTTGATCAAGAATTATCAGGAGCCCTAGAGGTGTGGGAAGCCTCATAGGTGTGAGAAGAGTGTGGCATCTTCTTGATTGTATTTTCTTTTTGGATGAGTTGAATACAAGATTGTATTGTCTCTCAAATTCTGTGTTGTTTCTGATTTCTAGTTACTTGTTTCTTCTAGTTAAATTTCGTGTTTAGTTGCTTATACAAGGTAATCAATTGTGCTCCTAATCTTGACAGTAGAATCAAAGCTATTTGTTGTTCTAGATTCCTGACATGGTTTAGACCAATAACTAGTTTATTCATTCCATTTGATCAAGTACCATTATTAAGATCAATTTGTGGTCAAAACAAGTCTTACACATGTAGAGTTAGGATCAAACATCAAAACTAAGTCATATTGTGTGTGTGATTTGACTCCACTTATTGTTTGTCATGGGATTTGGGTAAATAACTTCCATATTTCATGTCTTCAACCATTAACATTGACTTATAACATATTTAGATGTTCATTAAGAACTATGATTTTAGCTCAGGGAAGGCTTGGGCATTGTTATGCTTCCATCTAGGTATCCATATCCCTAATAGAGATATATTTGGCTCCACTCAAGGCCTTTCTCTAATACCAGCTAGGCATCCATAGCCCTGATGGAGATTACGATAATCACCTTTGCTTAGAGAGTCTTGATTTTGCATTAAGCTCTTATTTTTGTAATTTTTAGATCCTTTTTTCACTTTCTAGAAAAGGTTAGAAACCAAGTTATCCAATTTTATGGATTTGGTTAATTTTTTTATATTCATACAATCATCCTTGGTTGCAAACCTTTATCCTAGGCATTAATTTTTATTAAGTGAAAACATGATTGTATCATAATGATTTAATCTTTCACTTTACATGTGCAATCCTTCTTAAAACCAATCTTAGACTAAAGAATTTCTCAAAATCCCAAGGAACAATTATCCTAATCATTAGTCTTTACTAATTTCTCCAAGCTATAGCATCTATCTCATATTTCAACAATCCATAGTCAACCAATGCCTAAGGATCATATGTGCACTCTTGATTAGTGAGGTTCTTGAGTAATTAGGTGAACTTTGAGCTGATGGTTGTCCAAAATGACTTATTTAGAAGTAAGGAACAAATCACAAAAGGTAAACACACAAATCAAAACAAACAGTAAGCAAAAAAAATATTTACAAACACTACCTACAAACAAGGGATAAGAAGGAAAGAAACTATTCTAATCCCTACACTAACATAGAAAAGAACTTACCTCCAAGATCAAATGGAAAGTTATTTAACCTACTACATAACCTTGAAACATGATTGCTTCCATTCAATGGCCTCTTCTTATGGATAGGAGCACTTATATGCCTGTGTCTTCTGTATGATGCATTTTGGCTTCCCACCTCTATTCTCAAGTGCATGGATTAAAGATATGGATCCAAGATACAATCATCTTCTTCCCAAATTCTTCTTTCTTACATCAAGAAATCTAGCTCTGCTTCATTTAAATATTGATCATGTATTGTCTCATTTTATTTACATGGTTGTATTGTAAACTCAATTTGTATGCTTGGATGTGTGTCTTCATTAGGATCTAGATCCTCTTGTTTGGGGATCTCTAAAATATCATTTCCTTCTTGAGTAACAGCTATAATGGTACTTTCTATAATACATTCTTCAATCTCTATATGAGGTGGGAATAGACTATCAATTTTTGCACAAAAACTCTCCAAGTCATCCCAAAAGGCTTCTTCATCATAATCAACAAAAAGGACATGAGATTCATTTGGAATATTACCATTTAAAATATGTAGATAACATGTTTCTAACCTTTTGATGGAGTCATACAAAAGTTCTTGATCTATTATACTTACTTCATCTTCATCTTCTATATAGAATGGCATTTCTTCTATCCAATTGAGTCCCACCTCATCTTGCTTTGGGATATCTAGAAGGACATTGTTGTCTTGGAATCCCTCAATTTCTACCAAGAAATATTGGTATAATTTCTTCCAATGATCATCTTCTTCAAGGATATCTTCAATTTCAACAATGACCTCATATGAATTGTCCTCACAAATATCTTCTGAAGAGATGTCATTTTATATATGATATTGTTCATGGGTATGATCATCTTTCATGTATATTCTTTCTTATATATCATCTTTAGGTTCACTTTATTCTTTGAATGGAAAATCAAAAGCTTGTACCATGAAAGATCTAGATGTCCTTTCAAAGTTAGATGTCCCTGCAACATTGTATTTATTAAGCACAATTTAAGATGTATCATTTTCATTTTGATATGCTTCAAATACATTAAAATGATAAGCTAGACCCATATCACAAATATTCATTTCATGTATACTCTCAGATAACCTATTATTCTAGTTATCATCATTTTAAAACCTAGATGCAGGTATGTTTTGATTTGCATTAGAAATAACATTTAGTATAGGTAAATTAAGATGGACATTTTGAATGGCATATCCCATTTGACCTTGGGGTTGCATTTGGTCATTAATTACTATAGCTTCATCATAGGCTAAAGCTAATTTATTAATGAATTGAACAAAAAAATTTAAAAACACAGAATTTAATGGATCTAAAGCATCCTTATAAATCTCTAAAGCTAAATCCTCAATAGGTCTATAAGGAGCTATAGTTTTATTAAGCATGTTTTTAGATCTAGAATTAGAATATCTAATGGTTTCATTTGAATCCTTATTTATAGTAATTAATTGTTGCTAAAGGACATATGGATAGATGGTATTTTTAAATTGATCAATAAAATGATTATTGAAATCATTCTAACTGATAATGAAATCTTTAGAAAGGTTAATAAACCAACCATATGCCTCATTTGTAAGAGTAAAGGCAAAAAATATATAGGAAACATCTTCATGAACAACATTTAATAATCCTAAGGTAGCTTTAAAGAACCTAATGTGCTCTTCAGCAGTAACAACACCCATAGGACTAAAAGAAGGCAAATACCTTTCAGGGTTTCAAGGCAAATCATATACCTGATCGGGTGCATTGATATAATATCCACCTAACCATGGCATAACTTGATGAAGACTTTATTTTTGGCCATTATAGTTTCAAATCCTATTCACAATATGACATAGAAACCCTATCTTTGCAAAAATAAATGGATCTTTAAATTTTTGCAAAAAAAAATCACATGGATATTCAAATAATAATGATATTTGGATAAAGGAATCCCAAAGACCAGCCTAAAACCATTAAGATCAATGATATTTACATAGATATGCTAAAATAAACACAAATATGCAAATAATACATCAATCTTTGAACATAATTCACCAAATTTAGCAAAGATTCTACAAATTCACCAAGATCTAACTAAAGGGCCTCCTTCTAACACCAGTGAAGCCCCTCTTGTGGATGCTTGAATATGTATCATAGGTGCCCAAAGTTTTAAATAACACTTCTCATTTTAAAATTCTATGAATTTATTATATGAGTTGCAGGTTGTGATAATCCAGTTATATGTAGATGGAATAGAGGCAAAACAAGTGGACTATTTCACAATATTTATAATGTTTGGTGGTTAAGAGCCACCATGGCCAAATAGTTGATCTATGTAAAATATGAAGTACTCTGCTAATAATGGTGAATTATGATCAATAAACAATCTAAAGACTAATCTAAGATGGATATTTACAATAAAAATTAATCTAGAGTGTTCTAGTTTAAAAAGTAACAAAAGAAAGGGTAGGGCTAAAAAGAGATGTTGTTGATCTAAATTCCAAACATCATGACAAAGTTCAAAAATCATATAGGCATGTACTTAACCAATGTATGAAATGAATTAGAATAATCTCAAATCCTATCAGACATTAGGAAAACATCTAAGGAATGTGGAAATGATGCAAATAAGAACCAAGTTCACTTTAAATATTTACCCCTGTAGGCAAACAACATTAACCCAAATGCAAGAAGATTAAGAAAATGAAATGAACCTAAGAACTTTCAATTAACCTAGCATTGGCAAAAGTTAACATCTCTACATTCAAATGCACACACCTAGAATTCATATTAACCATTCAAATTTGGAATTAAAAATAAACAAGTGAGAGAAAAGCCATGATAACAAAAGACACAAGCAAATTTGGACAAACTTTACAAAATTCTTTGCTTATATTAATTGCAAAAAGTTTACAAAGTAATTTTGGCTCTAAAAACTCCATATTTTTTTACAATGGAAATACCTTCTTTTATAGAAGGCTCAATGAGGAATGTCTATGAGTCATATCCAATTACAAAAGTACAAGTGTTAGGATAGTTGTCCTTTCCACCAATGTTCTACAATATACTAGACTTTTCTTAATGGACTGACCTATAGGAAATGTGTTTTATAAAATTCACATGCCTTTTACAATAATATTCCATTTTCAAAATATAAAATTCTTATATATAGGAATAATATTCCTAAGTCACTTAATCTAACTTTGAGAACTCTCTGTTTGATGAAGTCCTTTGTTGATGTTACAAGATCTTCATGGCTCTTTAATGCTCTTGGCTTTTAGTAATCCTCTCCTCTTTTATTTAGGATCATTATTGTAGAGTTGTCAATAATGTCATGGTGATGTCATGAAGGTGTCTTGGTGACTAGATGAAGTGATTTGATACCCTAAGTGACAATGACAAAGTGTGTAATGTGTTTGTCCTAGTGTGCTTGAAGTTGGCTTGGTTGATCTTTAGTTTTGGTATGGTTAGAAATGTTCAAGGATGATTATGGTGTTTTGATCATGATAAAAGGGTCCTATGAGAAGTCAATAATTCTTTTAATCCTTGTGTGCATGAGTGGATTTAATTTTTTTGATCACTATTTTCATTTAGACATGTTGGGTCTAGTGGTAGAAAATCTGAGTAGGCAATTTGTTGACATTACCATTTGTATGTGTGGATGAGTCAATGGGAGTTGGTCATATGGTTATGATCACATTAGTCCATAGTTAATATGTGATAAATATTAGGTCATTCACCTAAGCACAGTCAAAGATTTTTGGGTGAAAATTTGGGCTTTCAGGCATTTTGACAATATTTTCTATGTTTAAATAGAGTCGAGTAAGCATGTTGATGATGTCAGCATTCACACGCATGGAGGTTTCAAGAGGAAATGGTCACATGGGTTTATTTATTATTATTCCTAGTTATTATTTGATAAATCTTAGGTCATGCACCTAAACATGTCAAAATATATACAAGTGAAAATTTGGGCTCCTAGGTAGTTTGACATTATTTTCCCATACTTAGCTAAATTTGCATGAGGCAAGAAAACACTGTGTAGGCATTTTGATGGTGGAATATCTCACATATGTGGATGTTTTAGGACAATATGATAATATGGATTTATTTAATTTTATTCCTAGTTAATTTAAACTAAATTTTATATCATGCGAGTGAGTGAGGTAAAAGATATGTTAGTCCAAAGTTGGCCTTCCAAGCAGATAAGCAAATATTCCTATACTTAGTCCTTTTTGAGCAAGAATAAAGACCAGGACCAAATAGAGATCCTATAGATCATGTGTGATCATACATATTTATTGAATATTACATGGATATTAATAAGTACCTGATTGATACACAAATATTGATAGTGCACAGGAGTTTGTACATCTAGATCTACGGTGCGCAACAAGTTAAAGAGGTCATAGTGTTTGAATTTTAACATTGAGCAGGGATAAAGATCGAGATTACTCTAGGATAAATGATGAGTAGATGTTCATAATAATAAATATCAATAGTACACAATAAATTAAATAGGTCAAATTAATATCCATATATCATGACTAAACTAAGGACAATCTTGAAGAGATCAACGGAGCGTATATTGTCAAAATTTATAGATTGCACAAGATGAGCTCAACATGTTCAAGATTTAATGTTTGGGAAGTGGTGATATATTAATTAAATATAAAATGATATATATGTTTCATGATCAATATGAATAATCAAGGACATGAGATGCAATTATGGTGTTCAATGTTTAACTGTGATGATTTGCATTTGAAAATTTAAATTTAACAAAGGAAAAAACTAGTCAGTGATTTTTAGACCATAACTTTTGATCTAAGCAGAATTTGACCATGTAGTAAAAATAAAAATTTTAGAGGACTCTAATTTTCATTTATAAATATAAATTTTAAGGTATAATTATGTATATATTAGAATTTATAAAGGTTTAAATTTGACTATGTGTTCATGCATATTCTGCAAGTAACCCAGGAAGGTTATTTGAACTTGTACTATTGTTGTTTTGATGTTTAATGTTGAACTATTTATTAGAGAATGTTTTATACTCCATGAGGATGATTTATGTTCAATTTTTATGTGT
The DNA here is from genome assembly GCA_037957365.1 of Torreya grandis. NCBI lineage: Eukaryota > Viridiplantae > Streptophyta > Pinopsida > Cupressales > Taxaceae > Torreya > Torreya grandis. The sequence continues at coordinate 2,149,699 of JARHVA010000660.1, forward strand.
GATGAATCTATAATTAGTATGAATAATTATTAAGAATTTGATTGTGTATTCATTCATGATGTCCTTATGAACAAGGCTATTGTTTGAGTTAATTGAGCTTGCATAGAAGAGTATAATGATGAATGTAAGAATTTGAGGATGACTAAGGGGTCATGTAGAGTGGACCTATGCATTTTTAAAGTGTTAATATGTTCTTAATTTTCTTGAAGAAGTGCCAAAGAGATGAATGGGTCTCCATAGGACCTAAAAGTGACTTAGGCCTATTTGAATGTGGATTGTGCTTAAGTGTGACCCATGTGAGATGCCTTAAGGTTGAAGGCATGTTTTTTGGTATAAATATAAATATTTTATCTTGTTAATTAATGATTTCTCTATAAATGGTGATACCAAATGTGTTGGTTGCTAGATGTGTGGAAGACTAGTTGAAGGTGTGCATGTGAGAGTTGTGGAGCAAAGGAGAGTGCTTTTGTAGATTGAGGATATGTGAAGAGGTATGAGTGTGCATATGAGGATAGTTTAAGTGAATAAGGAGAGATATTTTTTCATGCCTATGTAATATTCATGTATGATATAGAGAGTGAGTTTGTGTAGTGGTTAAATAAATAGAGATCCATCATCAGGGGTTGAAGACATTAGTTCTAAAGTGAAGGTGTTCAAAGGAGGCTCTAAATGACTTGATATTTCTTAGGGATAGTTTCTCTTTGTGAAATATGTGTTTCACTAAAGACCTTTGATCTAAAGTACTTGATCAAGGTTTCTAGTCTAAAAGACTTGACTAGTCTCTTATTTGTAATTTCTTATAAGATATTAGTCCATGTGTTGCAGGCTTGAGAGTGAGTTTTATTACCCAGGAGGGTTTCCCACATGAACTATGTGTTATGTGTTTGATCTTGTATATGCATTAAATAAATGAGCTCTCTTTTTAATGTTGTTTGATCAAGTTGATATATGTTGATTGTTTAATAGTTTAAAAGGACTGCAATTGAGATTGAAATATTTGGGCTTACTGATTCACCCCCCCATAGTGATTGCACCTATAAAAATCATATCCATAACCCTAATATTGTCTATCCCAGATTTACTTTATCCCATGCTTCTCATTTCCTACATTTGAGGTCAAATAAAGTTCCATTTTCCCTTAAGAAATACCCTTCTGAGTTGTCATGGCTTACTAAATTTATCACTAATGGACTCTGGATTGAATTATCTTCATATAGGTGACAATTTAGTTCCCCTTGGCTCAATTATAATGCTCATAAGGTATAATTAGCATTCTTAAGAATTTCCAATGTACTTCTAAAGGTTTTCTCAAATCTTTAATGATGGTTATGAGTTCAAATATCATGAGCTTCGTGATTTAGATCTCTACCTTTGCATCTTTCAAGTCTACAGGGTCTCCAATTTGGCATACTACACCTAAGTGGCTCTGATGTGGTATCTCCATGGCATCCTCATAGCATCCTACTTGTCAATATTTTGAAATATGACCATTACCTTTTTTAAAAACTTTTTGACCTAACACCATCTGATTATCCCCACATGGATCACCATAGACCATCAATATTGATCCTGAGACTTGAATATCATTGGTTGATTTTTCTTTATTTATTGTGGTTATGACACATGTCATTACCATGTTAGCTCTAATTTTCATTAAAATTCATCTCACACTGTCAATCTTGATTCTTCAAGTAAATACATGTCCTTAATTTTATGTAAGATGCTTGAGCTTTAACTTTTGAATTTTCAATATTGATCACGTACCATCTAATCATCTTTACATGGATCAATGCACTCCATGGGATCTTGATCTGAGGGGTACACCGCTATTGGTTGTTCATTGGTCTTTCACTGAGAAGGTGACACTTGTCACCTTCTCATTTTTCCAAGGCTCCATTGAAGTCTTGATTGACTTGCATCATCTGATCAATCATGCATGAGAAAACATGTACAATTGATCTCAGGGACATGATTGGGCTTTAACTCTTTGATTGTGGCTTGAATTTTCAACCTAGATTATGTTCCATTGGATCTTCCCATCCAATCAAATTTTCACCATCTAATTGTGATTCAAGGGGTTGAGTGAGATTGGTTCTTGTGCTTAGTCTCCCATTTTTATCTCATGCCATTGGATTTACTTCATCTGAGTAATTTGGGTCATTAATCCTATGAATAAGCATAATGTTTAATTTAGTCTTTGAGACTAATATAAAACTTAAGCTAAAGTCTTAAGCTAAGTTTGAGACATATTAAAGTGACCTCAAAAATTAAAAGGGACTTGACATAAATATTTTAGACCAAGGTTAGAAACATAATTAAAAAAAATGGCCCCATGAATAATAAAAGATAATTCATAAGGTTTTAGCCAAGGGTTTAAACCTTTAGGATACAGCTTTATGACTTGTCTAGGATATACAAAAGGGACCTTGCATTAGTTAGACCACACTAGGAACAAAGAGAACAAAGGGGATTAGGATGTAAAGGGACCCAACATATAATTTTTAGACTAAGGTTTGGTTGTGTTAAAACACACAACTAAGCCTTAGGATAAAAATTAAGTCTATGACATAATTAATTAATCCCACTTAAATTGTTCCTACCAAATTTCAATTCAATTCAAAGGGTATGAGCTAGGGTAATTGGAATTAGGTTTTTAGAATGATTTAAAATAGATATAACTAATGTTTGATAAATCAAAGGTTTAATAAAAGATCAATTTAACATTGAAGCACCAAAACATGTTTATTCCCAAATGAGGTCCATTAAACCTATAATATAGAAACAAAGATATCCAATGTTAGCATCTTTAAGCAAAATTATGAGAAATTATGCCAATTAGAACAAGTGTGGATGATCTTAAAATAAATTATATGTGCAAACATGCTAGTAACACTCTGATCAAGTGAATTTTAAGGTACAAATTTGCATAATTTGACACAAGGGTCCCCATTTTTAGAAATAGGGGTATGTTGACCTCATCAATAGAATTAAATGTTGGATTTTGTTTGATCACTTTAAATGGGTTAAATCAGGTGTTACTTGACCATTTAATAACATTTATGATAGATGATTTACTCCTTGAAACCTAAAACAAGACTTGGTACTCTAAACCTAAGAAGGAGCTAGTGAGTGAGGTGTGGCCAAAGAAGGTTGAAGAGTGAATAGAGATGCATTGAGGGATTACATGGAGACCCAAAAGGGATTCTATTGATGGTGAATTTTTGGTTCCAAAATATTGAATAAAAAACCATTTAAAGAAGACTATAAAACCTAAAGCACTAGAGAAAGACTAAGTTAAACATTGATGAATCAAGACAAGGCATAGCATAAGATGGAGATCAACCAAGTTTAGAATTAGAATATGAGGATTTGAGACTTTTCCCAAATTCCTCTACATCATAACTGTAGAGTAAAATACTCTACATTTTATTTTTTGAGTTTCAATTGTGCGCTCCAAGTTTTTTCCCTGCACGTTTCAGTTTCGAGGCAGTAAGGGTTATGACACAGGGCACAAGTTTTTCATTTTGCATGGGTTTTTCATTTTTTTCTAAAGTTTTGTCTAAGTCTCAAAGTTGAGCAGAAGCTTCCAAGTGTCATCTTCTGGGACACATTATAGTTTGTTTCTAAAATTAGTGGAACGTGCCACGTGTCTTGTTAAATCTCAGTGGAGCGTGATAAGTGTCAGCATCTGTGTTTCAAGTTTCGTATGAGTTTCAAAAATCTTATTTCAATAAGCTTCTCTCAGTGTGCATGGAGGGTGCCAAGTGGAAAAAGTGGAAGGTTTTAATATGTTTCTCTAAAAGTAGCAGAAAGTGTCGCGTGTCCCTTGTTAAAGCTCAATAGAGCGTGACAAGTGTCAACATCTATAGTTTCTTCATTTTGTTTCATTATTGAGTAAATACTGTGGTGGGCCTCGAGTTTTATTTCTAAAGTAAGCAGAATCCACCAAGTGTCATCATCTATGTGAATCTAAAATGAGTCCCAAATGTTTTTACAGTGTAGCTAAAGCTCAATGGAAGCCGCTACATGTCATTTGTTAGAGATTAGTGGAAAGTGCCACCTATCCCCATTCCCCTTTTGGAACTACTAAGGCAAGAAGTGTTGTGGGTCCCATTTTTTGTAAGTTGATAAAGTTTCAAAGTATTGGACTGTGATAGATGTCAAAGATGGACCACTCTTGATACAAAGACATAGTAAAGAGTATAAGTTATGCAGAAAGTGTTGTGTGTCTTCTGTAAGTGCCACGGAAGCTGCCAAGTGTCATTTTATGGTGCCTCCTGAATAATGAGATGGTTTTTCAAGTGAGTCAAATAGAAGTTGCCAAGTGTCCTCACCTATTTCATAGTGGGAAGCATCATGTGTATCTAATTCAACAAATGAACTTGCAGGGAAGCTAAACGTTTCATATTTGAAAGACATCTTCTATTAGACACTTCCAGTTAAGTTAGACCATTGGGAAATGTCATGTGTATCTATTTTAGCAAATGAACTTGTAGGGAAGCTAAACATTTTAGATTCAAAAGACATCTTCTATTAAACACTTCCAGTTAAGTTAGAGTTCAGTTAGACCATTGGGATCAGATCTTGTAGACAATCTTGAGCCAGTCCTATGCTATAAATATGGGTTTAGGTGTCGAGATAAGATCATCATCATCAGAAGAGAGACAATTTTTTGTAAGAGATTGTTATCAAGAAGTTTTATACTTTCTTTTTGTGGCCAGTAATATCATTTGCCTTTGTTTTATTTTCTTGATTTAGAAAGTTTGTATAATTGTGCATGTGTCTGTGCCTTTTATGTGACTGGAAAATTAATAAGAAGACTGAGTTCTGTGCCTTTGCTAATATTTTTTGTGTTACTAAAAAAATCATCTAAGTTGTGAGCCTTTGATTCTATTTGTTTTCATCTTTTACATTGATCATGCATTTTTTTCTCTTTAATGTAATTGAATCCTAAAGATAGCTTCATTGTGCTTAGTATTAAGGGACAAATTAAACTCAAGCGCATCACCATAGTTAAATTTTCTTTCACTGCATTGGTGTTTCAATTTAATTTCTATCCCTTTTCTCACAATACTTTTGAGATAAAGAAGAGCCAACTTCTTTAAAATTTGGAGGTCGTTTCAGGTTGCAAGTCCCACATTCCTCAAACTTCCCATTGTTGGTGTTAGAAACAATGCAATTTTAAGCATCAACAATAACACTATTAACCCTTAGGTGAATGCACTAAACACTCCATTTTACCATTTTACCTTTCCTGTAAACTAGAGATTTGGTAGTTAAGATGTTTTTTATCCCTATAGACTCACAGTGTGGATCAAAATGCTAAGGAAGTCATGAAAGGTCTCTTTCAAGACCTAAATAATCAAGAAAAACTATTGGTTTAATCAAACAATTAAGAAACTCAATAAAACCATTTTGTTGATTTTTCCTTATGCAGATGTGAATGATGACCAGACCCCTTGAGTTCTTAGCATTTGTTCATAAAGTTGGGAAGACTAAACCAGCAAACAAATTGCAAGTTCATAAGGTCTACTTCCCTTATCTAAGAGCTTGAATCCTATTTCTCTCTCCCCTGTATGGACTGAGCATAAACCTAAAGTGATCTTGATATCTTCCAATGAACTTAGTCAGGTGAGTACATCATTTTTTGGCTTCTCAAGCTCTAAAACATTATAATTTATTCAACATGTGTCTATCACAACTTGACTCCTAATTAAATTCATACTGTATGGATCCATGCCACTTAAAAATACTACTGAATCCTATAAATTCTCCTTCATTTCCTTATGTTTCAGTTTCTAAACCACCATTTTTGGGCAATAAGATTAAAAATGCAAGTCAAACGGCATCTCAAAACAAGTAATACATTTTGGAGAGTAAAAGGATCATGCTGCTTTCACATGTGTGGGCTCACTTAATGGAAAAATAATGTTCTAGACTCATGAAGGGAGCAACTTTAAAACATAAAACCATTTGATTAAAGCAATATAATGGCCATGAGGTTGATTAAAGGCATGGTTGTTTCTTTAGTGGCCTTTTGAGGTCAAAATTTTTCATTTTAAGACCAAAACCTTTCTTTTAGACAACATACATATAGATTCAAAAAGAGATTTACCAATGAATATCATAAAGAGTACCTTATATCCCTCTAAAGGTTTTAATAACGCTTCTATGTATCTTGATCACACTTTCAAAGCTTATAGTTAGTCATACCTTGCATATACCAAATATACTAGAAAAGGCTCATGGTGAGTCATTAGTTGCCACTTCCCACCATCTCCATCAAGGCATTTTAGACTATTAAGGCCACTTTAAACCCTCATCAAATACATCCAAACATACCCAAATATTATGAGGATACCTAACATAGGTTGAAATAGAGACATGACAATGACAAAACATTTAGACCTACTCCCTTCATATGACAGTCAATGATATTCCTTTGAATTTCCTTGATCCCTCAAGAGATATAACAACTATGAGGTTTTCATGATGGATTAAATATATAAATACTTAATTTGAAACTTTTATAGGCATAAGGATAGAAAGTGGTCCACAAAAACTTTGAAGGTTATATGCCTCAAACATAATCCAACTATTCTTGTTTTCCATATCTCAAATATTTTTTATTTTATTTTTTCATATGGTCTTCCTTAAAATTGGGCATCGCATATTATTCATCCCATATTCAAATCTAGATATTTTATTCAACTAGGGAAATATCATACCATCATAACTAGGCATACTTTGGATAAGCATTTTTATACATTATCAAATGATTATATCTCCAAGTGGACAGAGACTAAATGAATTTCGGAAAAAGATCAAGCATGATTTATAAGAAATAACCAAAAAAGTCATCACAAATTAACCCTTACTCTATTTTTGAGGAAGGAGAGGCTAAAAACATAAGGTATGTTTTTTTTTTATACAATTTCTTAAGGGACTTGATATAGTAACAAGGCATCTTTTGGTTAAGAGACTAAAAGTATTTGTCTTTAAAATTTAGTAATTTATTTGGTAATGAGATTATATAAGGTAAATTTTGGGCATATTAATACAAAAATGGGCAATGAAAATAACATACATAATACCATATATGTGAAACAAGGCTACCCACTCGAAACTACACTCTTTGGGCTTTATATTGATGAATTAGAAGATCTTAGTTCGAAACATAAGGGTGGTATGAGTGGTTGTATATCTCTTTTGGATTTTCATTATTATTTTATTGTATTCAAATGAGAATTTTTTTTCACACTGAATTACAAGTCTATTATTTTGTTTTCATATAATTTATAGGTCTTCAAAATTAAATTGATGTGTTGATCAATTTTAGTGATAAAAGCATTCAATGTAACCAAAAAAGTAGCATCCAAAATAAATTTTCTATAAAAAGCAAAAAGGTTTGAGGTGGTGCAATTTTACACCTACCTGGGTGTAGTTTTTTCTAAACTACCTTTTAGTATTATATTTATAATAGATGCAAGATTTAGAAAAAGATATGAAACATTGGTATCCTCAGAAAGATTATGTTATTAACTTCAATTTCAAGATATCCAAACAAATATTTAAAAAAATTATATGTTAGTGACTGCCACCTTATTATATGTATGTGAGGTTTGGTACCTATACTTGATAAAAATGATTTCAAATGTATGAAAAAAAATCATCTCCATGCTATCAAAGAAGATTTGAGACAAAATAAATGGTTACTCACTAAATTATTCTTGCATAGTTTGGGTTATGTCCTTTCTTTCTCTTTAGTTTTCCAAGTTATCAAGTTATGTTAAGTAATATTTCATGCATGGTAGATTATTTCTCTAGTTATAATATGTATTTCTATTTGGCACTTTAGTCTTCTATGTAACTTGCTAAACAAGGATGAAAATCTTCTTGGTATGCAAGAGTTAGAGCTCTCCTCCATAAATTAGATATTGATATATAAATATTCCCTCCTCTTGGGTTTTCTATTAATCTTCCTCAGGTCACAAAATAAAAAATAAATAATGGTATTCATGAAGACATCAATAAATATTATTTGAAAGTTACATGTATTAATCCAAAATAGCCTTTGAAACTAAATTTTTTCATTATTTCTAATTTTATTTGTGCTTCCATGAGGATAAAATTCAAGATCTCAAGTACTTGAAGAAGATGTTTCCATCCTATTTAATGATCCCTTTAGTTCAATTTCATGTTTTCTCTCATTAACTTTGGATGGAATTTGACTATGACCTCCCACAAGATAAGCATATATAGGTAAGTGCACAAATTTGGGGGACAATTTCATGTACATTTTATCATAACACATACATAGTATTTCATAACACATATGCATTGTTTTTATAGGCTCAGTAAATATTGAACCTAGAATGTGTACATGTTATAATGCATATATGTTATAACATGTACGCATTTTTGTCATTGTAAATTTGAATTGTCAAAAGTGTTTATGCTTGGAATCTAAAGAAACCATTACATGTACATGTTATAATGTGTACGAGTTATAGTGTATGCATTAATTTCACATTTCACAAAAAAGTAGAAAAGATCTATTGGAATGGGTAGGTGGTTAACTAAAATAACATTGGTATAAGTTTACGTTTATATTATTACTTTTATATTCCTTATACTTTAACTTTATTTTAGTAAATATAAGAAATTAGGGTCACTATGCATCTGATAGAGTTGGTCTCACTATTAAACACATTATGATGTGGGAGATAGTTTTTCAAAATCTAGTATGGCCAGTACTTAGCTACTTTAAGGGTTTTAATATTAAACCTAGGGATTTTAGGGCAGAAATTTCACAATTAATGTACATTTTAGATAAACATATATTCATTTTTTAGGTTTTTGTGTCTTTTAAATTGATTTATTGCATTTATAGTATTCTTAGGTTTGTCAAAATTGAAGTTTAGAAACCATTTACTTTGAATTCAATCCAAAGTGGTGTTATTGGGGCAGTATAGGTCATATTGATGACTTGTGAATATCAAATTATCACTTTGTGTTAACTCCACTTGCTCATCATCCCTCCCTCATCCCTAATCACTTATTCCTCATTATTCATCACCTTTAATCACTCTCTCCTCATTTTTTTATCCCTAATCACTCCCTTATTGACCTTCACCATCTCTCATCATCCTTAATCACTCCAGAATTAACCCTCACCATACCTCATCATCCCTAATCACTCATTCATTATTCCTAATAACTCTTTCCTCATCCTCATAATCCCTAATCACTTCCTAATCATCCTTCATCATTTCTAATCACTCTTTCATTAACCCTCACCATCCCTCACCATCCATAATCACTCTCTCATCTTCTTTGATCACTCCCTCATTAATACTCATCATCTTTTATCATCCCTAATGACTCCCTCAACATACCTACTCACTTCGTCCTCATCCCTACTCATACCTAAGCACTCCATATGATACCTTGATGGTGGATACAGTGGCTTCCCACTTGTGCTCAATTAGATTTTATTCTAATTATAGATTTTAGTCACTCAAATAAGGTCCAAAAAACACTTCTTTTACTCATCCTCTTTCAATCAAATAAAGAACTTAGAAACATCATCTGATTGTTTGGTGGGATTTGAACATCTATATGGTGATACATTCCTAAACCATGGATAGAGTGTGTATCTATAGCCTCAAGCCAAAATAAATAGGTTGAAAAGTGAGCAAAAGGTGGGATGAAATTGTATTACTTACATATATAGATTAGGATTTGTGAATCTAATAATTCCAATCCCAGAGTTGAGAATCTCAATTTATATCTATATAAATAGGGGAAATTAGACTAGTTGAGAATTCTAATCCCAACCCCATAGTTGAGCTCTCATTTTATTTATGTCATAGAGAATCTATCCATAGTACAGTGAATTTTTAGATAGATATATAGGTAGTCACCAATCTGGTAGAGTGTGTTCTAATCTGGTATCTAGTATATAGAGTGTGTTCTAATCTGGTATATAGTAGAGTGTGTTTTCTAACCTAACTTAATCTATACCCAACCTAATTTATATCAAAATTGATCTATGAAGTGAATGAATGTATTATTCTTTAATCCATTATATTGAGGAGGGGCTACTTAGAGCTTGGGCATGGCCCAATGGGCCCTAAATCCCAAATCAGGGCCCTATCATACTCTAAGTATGCCCTAGTCCCTAATACAATATATCAAAGGATAGCATAAGAATGGGGGGGCATCATATATATATGGGGGAAACCATTCTGAAGGCCCTACACTAATCTAAAATTTGCCTTAACCAATAAGGTAATGGAAACTTTCCCAACCTACTTCATTTATGCTAAGGAGGAAGGCAAGGGAAGCTTTCCTTCTTGATACCTAACTTTGATTTAGTAAATAACATATCAAGGGAAGACTACATTCTCAATAAATAGCAAGGGATTAAGGCATATCTATCAAAGGAGGTTTGCCTTCTTGATATCTATCTATGAGTTTATTCTAGATTAAGGCATAGCTATCAAGGGAAGATTTTTATATATATATATATATATATATATATATATATAGTTTTGTTCTTACCCTACCTACTTAGCTATGCCCTACCCTATAAGTAAAGGGAAGCTTGCTTCCTAATATATATAGCTTCATTCTTATCCTACCTACTTTCCCTTTCTAGAATAGATTCTTAGATATTAAAGGGAGTTTGATTCCCAATCTATAGATTGCATATATTCTTTCCCTACCTACTTAGCTTATGTTATCGACAAGGAAAGCTTGATTCCTAATAGATAAAATGAGAAATGAAGTTTTAAATCATGTTACATTTGTAATAGATCTATACCATTGAGTATTACCTACTTGAGTATGCCCTACCTAATTTACCTACTTTAGTATGCCTTACCTGATTGAATAGTTGAGCCATATATTGATCTTGAGTATACCATGTCTAAATACCTGATTGAATACCTAATCCATACCTTGAAAGATGGGGAATTCTAACCTATATAGAGATAAGTGTGACTAAGGGATAATCAAGCGCAAGTAGAAAGACACTACACCCATCATAAAGGTAAAAGAGGGAGTGACCCAATGTGCATAATGCCCAACATGGTATGAATTATTTATGTGAAGTAGTATATATCCATATCATAAAATAGATTGATGTCATATTTATACATATTTCATGATGTTGATGTGATACATAATGAAATCCAAGTGCAGGTAATATGATGTGATGTTAATTCCTAACCTATTAATTTAACAGTTGGTTTCAACTACTTGACATCATTGAATGTAATTCACTATGGATCAATGGGTTGTATTAGTGTGGTGGGCCCATTATGTGTAGTTACCTTGATCATAAGCAGATATAGTGTTTTTGTGTCACTTTTGGTCTATAAGGGACATGATCACAAATAAAATTGACATGAAGGGGTGTCTTATATGCCCAAATCCCAACTACATATGTATATAATATAATTTCATCCCACCCTTTTCTCATTTACCTATATATTTATTCAAGCCCAAGGCTCTAGATACACATTATCTCCATTATTTGGGCATGGATCGCCATATAGATCTTTGAATTCCACCAAACAATTATATGATATCTCTGAGTTCCTTATTTGAATGAAATAAGAGTTTTCTTGGACCTTATTTGAATTATCAAAATTTTAAATTGGAACATAAGCCAATTGGGCATAAGTGGGAAGCCACTACACCCACCATCAAGGTATTAGAGGGAGTGATTATGGATGAGGAGGGATGAGGAGGGAGTGAGTAGTGATGATGAGGGAGTGATTAGGGATAATGTGGGATGGTGAGGTTTAATGAGGATGAGGAGGGAGTGATTAGCTATTATGAATAATGAGGCGAGAGTGATTAGGGATGATGAAGGACAATGAAGGAGTGATTAGGGATGATGAGGGATGGTACTCAGCTCAATGAGGGAGTGATTAGGGACAATTAGGGAGTGATTAGGGGCCTAATGATGGAGTGATTAGAGACAATGAGAGAGTAATTAGATATGATGAGGGACAATGAGGGTAAAAAAAGAGTGATTAGGGAAAATGAGGAATGAGGAGAGAATGATTGGAGGTGATGAAGGCTAAGGAGAAAGTGATTACAGATGAGGGAGGGATGATGAGCAAGTGGAATTAACACAAAGTGGTCATTTTATATACGTAGGTCATCAATGTGACCTATGTTATCCTAATCACCCCACTTTGACTTGAATCCAAAGTAAATGGTTTGTAAACTTCAATTTTGATAAACCCATGACTCTTAAAAATGCTAAAAAATAATATGAAAGGCACAAAAACCTTAAAATGACTATATATTTGCCCAAAATAGACATCAATTATAAAATTTATGCCCTAAAATCTTTAGGTTTAATATTGAAACCCTGAAAATACCTAAGTACTGACCAGATTAGATTTTAAAAACTATCTCCCACATTGTAAGGTGTACAGTTGTGAGACCAACTCTATTAGATGCAGAGTGACCCTAATTTCTTATATTTACTAAAATAAATTTAAAGTATAAAGAATATAAAAGTAATAATATAAATGTAAACTTATACTTTTATATTCATTATATCTTTTTAGTAAACCATATCTTATAACTTTTATGTTTTTGGTGTTTTATATTCTTAATTTCTTATATTGTTACTTTTATATTCTTTATAATTAACATCTATTTTAGTAAACCATAAGTCCCTTCGAATAATCTTTTATGTTTTTGGTGTAATGTGAAAGTGACGTGTAAGTGTTCCTTTCACATTGCACGAAAAAAAAAGTAGATACCCCTTTCAATAGGCATTTTTTTCTTTTTAGTGCAAAGTGAAAGGAATGCATATATCATGTACATGCTATGTTTTGTTTGAATTCAAAAATCAAGCCTTTTGAATTGAAAATAGTTTGGAATCCGGAGCCGAAGGCTTGGACACATGACCGAATCCGAGAGTTATGATAGAAAATAATAAAATTCAACTTTTATCACCAAATAAACTAAAAATTTCAATGAAAAAATCACAAAATTATTACCACGATAACGAGCGTGCTCTCCTCTTTTGAAATATATGATTTTTATAAATTTTGGAGTATTTTAAGGTTTCAATCTATATTGATTTCTAACTATAACATATTTAGGTCACTACATATTGAAAATATATATACCTATATATGTTTGTGTATCTTTTTTCATTGATCCAAATACAAAAAATATATGTGGTTACAAACTAGGCCTAATTCTACATACATTCAAAAAAAAAAAAAAAAAAAAAAAAAAAAAAATTGAGGTAGTAAAGGGGGGTTGCATGGCCGGCTATCTATTTTTTTGGTCAATTTTCAAGATCTATTTACTTGAAATTTTAATTAAAAAAATAATTGAAAAATTATATAAAAAATATAGGCTGCAAACTAGATGATCTTATCTAAAGTTCCATCAAATGGTTTTGAATAATATTAAATGATGCATTAAAAATGAATTCTTGCATGACCGATTATCTACTTTATTTTCCTAAAAAAAGGAATTCCTATTAAAATTTTAGATGTCTTTCTTAGTTATATTTAACCATTTTTTTTTTCAATAATGTTTTGGAAACTAAACTCAAAATGTTACAATTCATATTCTTACACTGTCCTCAAGTTTTGAATGTAGCCATTTCAAATTATCTACAAAAATTTAAATTTCTCAATTTTTAGGAAAAACATGTTCACAAGTAAGCCCGTTTTTATCCCTCAACTTTGTACACTTACCCATATGCCAATTATGTTTTCTAGAAAATTAAATTAAAAAGAATTTTGTATTTAAGTGCCCTATCCACTATAAGATTTATGAAAGATAATTTTACCTTTTTATAAATTCCCATGTATCCTTAAAGAAGCAGATTCAATGTATTTAACTTTATTTATTTCTAACACGCTTCAACTTTAACACAAAACACTCAAATCAAAATCTTCATATATAAATAATTGTAGGATTATCAATTCTTATATATTAAAACAACATAATCCAAATTTATAAAAGAACATATATTTATAAATTTTAAAATATATTATCTATAAATATTAAAATAATTATTTATCATTATGTTTTATTAAAAAATTTCTATTTCCCCCCAATCTCTACGAGATTCGTTTACCACTCCCTTTATATACTATTGAATTCATTTAATATCTCTCTCAATCCTTTAGGCCATTCTTGGCCTCCAATAAATATTATAATTTAGATTGAATTGAATTATACATTCAGAGAAATCACTCAAATTAAAAAAGGCAAAGTATGCACTTGGAGAGAGATGAAATTCAGCCCGTAGAAACCCATTAACGGAGCCATTGGTTTGGAATTATTGAAAATATCTTTCGTATATTTCAAAGTAGTGATCCATATATATTGATCTGCCGTGAAGCCCACATCAAAGACTAAATCAAAGAATCTTTTCCGTGAGTGGACTTTATAAATTGCACCATATACATTTCAAACTGTGGTCGGCGTATCGCACATGCGCACAAGGATTCTTTTATTTCCTTTCAAATGGAGCTTTCACTTACCCTCCCCACGAATATTTGTGCAATATGGGAAAGGGACATAATAAAATCATATTTAATTATTATTAATAATAAAGTTTAATTTAATAATTTTTTCAAATGATAAAAAGAGAATTTAAAGAAATATTTTAATTTGTATAATTTTGGAATAATTGTCACAATATAACATTAAAATTAGAGTTTTTGGATAAGACAATAAGAATTTAAAAGTTTGTAGTAATTTAAGCATCTTTTTATAATGATCTTCAATACTAATAAAATAAATATCCTCTTTATATTTTCTTTGATTCTTTAGATGACTAAAAGTTTTTCATATTTATTTTAGAATCTTAGATGACTTCTTTATATGCTTACTATGATTATCTTTATTACTTCATTCATTTACTTTTTTATTATTCTAAATAATATTAAAAGTTTTTCATATTTTTTTAGATATTTGTATGAATTATTTTTATTATTTCATTTATCTAATTTTTTAATTGTTATGTATATATTTTTATAATTTTTTAAAATTTAATTTAGAATTTTATTTATATATAAACTAATATTTGAACAATAAAAATGACACAAGACAATAAAAAAAAAAATCTAGAAACACTTCTTTTAAAACTGTATATTTGACATTTCTAATAAAATAAATAAAAGAAGTCTAAATCAAGGAGAGAAGAAAATGACCTTTGAAAGATTATAAAAGAAAGTGTAAGGACCACTAAAATTCTATAATTGCAATTATACCGACTATAAGGTAATTATCTATAAATAGAGGCAAATAACCCTAAGTATTATTTCAACATATGTCTACAACTTGACCATTTAAGCCTAATAACCGTGGGGACCGACCATTTCAACTTGTTTACAAGTTGACCAAGCACTTTACAAGATTGCCCACATTTTTATCAACACTTGGTAACACGTAATATGTCATATGCTTGAATTGTCTTCTTATAAATCTTTTCCAAAGACAAAACGTCACCATGCCGACATGTGTTAAATCCGGGCCACAAAGATGCCACGCGGGGCGCCCTAGCAATTGGAAAATTTACAGTCGAACACGCAAACATTACTTTTTTGAAACTTTGTGTTTCAAAGATTATTTGTTTGTTTGAAGTTTTATTTGACCCGATTCTTACTTATTCCTTGTCTACCGTCTCTTTTTTTAATTTTCCACACGGATTCCATCATCAACCGCTAACGTTCAAAACGGAAAAAACTGACAATGGGAGTAATCTATGGCAGGGCTTTATTTTCACGGAAAAGATGCTGAGACCGGTTGAAATGATATTATTTGGCGTGGCCGCTTGGTATGCGGTTGAGTATTTCTCATTTAGAAGTTAGGGGTTTGAAATTTGTGTCTCTGAGGGTTTTTTTTTTATTTTGATTAGATTTGATTGAGATGAAAATGGATTATAGTGGATACGATTTTTAATAAAAAATTTAGATGTGATGAGAATTAAATAGGGCGTTTGAAAGTTACTGGATAGTTAATTAAATTTCAAACTTAAAGAGATAATAAAAAGTTGTAAGGGATTCCCAGTGTAAATCGAAAAAACACATAAAAAAGATAATATTTATATTATTGTATTCAAATAACACATGTTACGAACTATTTTCTAGTAGCAAATACAATAATGATGCCGTAGTAGCAAATCTTCTTTAGCATTGTAATATCTTGAGCTACTTTGGTTTCAAATCTATTGAACAACTCATCTGTTAGACAGTTTGAACGGAGGTGAGCGTCAATGATAGGCCTCATTGTAGCCCGGACAAGATTTGTTTTGGTTTTGGCATATGAAAATGGGTCTCTCTGGCATTGCTCCTGTTTTTTCATGGAGTGCTCCATGACTTTCTTGAACTCGATACACTTAATGTCGAAGGCGTTGCATTCATCAAAAGCTCGTTGAATTTCATCTCTACTACGCATATAAGCAGGGATATTAAATGTATCTCTTGTTTCTTCGTCAATCAAGCCCTGCACACACATTATATTATTCACACACTATTAGTTTAATCATATAAAAGTGGAGAACATGAAATTAATGATTTGTAGCAAGATACTGGCCTCGTTCAAAAGATCATTCCAAGCATGGTCCATACAATCTGTGAAAGGATGTTTTGCTCTTGTAACCGGGTCGCCCAACTGGTTCTCTGGTAGCTCACAATCAGGTCTACCCGCCATTAGAAGAAACAACAAACCGCCAGATATCATCTCCTCAGCTCTGCAGTCAAGGAATGCCTTCATGTCTTGTTCTGATTGTTTAGCGTAGGCTTCCACCACCTCTTTTGGCGCACCGTCAATCCATGCTCTCCCTCGATTATAAGCCGAACTATTCTTGTCCAATACAACCTTAGGAATCTGTGCATGATAAGAACCAAAAGAAATAAATAAATAAAATTATGAAAAACAAAGTCTTAGGGTTAAGAAAACACCAAAAGCCTATGAAAATCACAAGTTGTATTCTTGAATAAAATTTAATATATTAAATGATTCTTTATGCATATCCAAAACTAAAAAGGGTTATAGAAAGCTATAATATAGAATCAAAGGATCAATTTTTGGATAAAATTTATCAAAATGACATTTATAAAATATAAAAAAAAATTATCATTATCATATAGAATAAAAAGTATATATAAAGAAGATTTGATTGAATGAATTAACGAGTTTAAAATTGTAAAAATCATTTCAAATTTAAAGAAAATAATAATCAATCAATTATTATATTAATAAAATAGACGATTAAATCATATATAAAAATAAAATCAAACTATTATATCAACAAGAAAGATGATTAACAACTTATTGTCAAAAAAAACTATTTTCATTATAGCATCACCTTAACTAAATACAAAATCCGGAGAGCCACTTCCACTATAACGTCACCCTTGGAGCAACCCTATAGACCTAAAAATAGTGGAATAGGCTAAACATACCCGGATACCAAGTACGAGTAATGGGATTAAGATAAAATTATTACCCCCACTGGTATGAATCTATATGTCCGAGAATCTCATAGGGTTCCTTACCTTTCTTATACAAACAAACGAAACATAGGATATTTTTATATTTACAGGGGATCATTTATAAGATTCTGTAAAGATGCCCTTTAAATTAGAAGGTAAACCTGTTAATACTACCCACGTATTTGCCGTGAAAAATAATAATGAAAGTTTTGCAGGAATTAAGAAAACTAAAGGTCAGACTAGTCATATTTACCCGAGACATCCAGTGTAAAGCACTCAAACTAATAGCCACGTGCAGTTTTCCTCTCGGAAAGAGACGCTCGTAGAAAGAACCCGGAACACCAGCCGCATAGTAACTGCGTTTTCTTTCTTTCTTTTCATGAGATTCTGTACGAGGTGGTAAAGAGCGGAAAAGAGTGTTGAAATCATTCGAAGGAAGATCGGAGAAGAAGGCTTCGAATTCGGGCGGGGAAATAGAATTGGCGATGTATCTTGTCTTCAACTTTTTCACCAGGAAATCGACGGTGGAAATTGTGTTGGCCCCTGTGGCACACCCCAGGTCAGCAATGCGCAACGAAGTGTCTGTTGTGAAAAGCTCCATGCCATTAATGGCCCGCCTGAGGAAGGGCTTAGACAGTGCTATGGCTGAAGCGGACGCTTCCGAGTTGCGAGCGTAGCTGCCATCTCCTTCTCCTCCTTGCATGCATAGAAATCCTTCCAGATCTGCCGCCATCTTCTGGTACTCATCCATTGCACGAGGAACAGAAATTGAAATATCGGAAACGACTCCAGGCTTATCACACTCAGATCTTGACTCTGTGCTATAAACCATGTTTTATCACCTTCAAATCCACAACCAAAATAAATAAATAATGAACTGCGTGTTGTTCTAGTCCCGTAAGCGAGAATCCAAATTTATAAAGACGAGGAATCAAAAAACACAACGGAGGATGACGTGGGAGATCACTCCACACATCTCCGATCTCTGTATAAAGGACCCAACGTCGTATCTCTTCTATTATCCAATCAGGTTCTGACATATCACTTTGTCGTAAGATTCTTAAATCAGGTGTTTACAGTCGGCGAAGGTCCCACGGTATTAAAGTTGCGCATTTGTTAAAAGGTCGCCGCTGGCTTTTGACTTCACCGAAATTTCAAGATTCCGTGACGAGCTGAAAGAATTTTTGGGAATAGAATCTCCTAGATAACGGCCCTCCTGCTTTACAGAATTCCTAATAATTCATTGGCGAAATGGATTACATGTTGGGTTTTTATTTTCAGTTTTTTGGATAGTGAATCTAATCAAGCGAGTGAAATGAATTTTCAGAGAATTTATGTTTGTCACAAGGCTGACTGCTCACCCTGGATTTTGGAGTGTGTTGAAAGAATTGACATTCTTAAAGTAGCCAATATACGCCAATACAACTGTTTTGGTATCGTATTTATCACTGGTGGAAGAATTTTATCGCTGGATGTAAAAGAGGATGGAAAAATAAAATTATTAATTATATTGGATAAGATTAGTTTTAAAGAGTTAATCATTATTTGAAAAATAAAGAATCAAATATTATTGAAAGAGTTGTAATTTAATTGAGAGAGTTAAGTGGTTAAGTCTAGGATCGTGTCTTTTATATTGAAAGATAAAGCATCAAATATTATTTGAAAGGTTTTAGTTGAATTAAGAGAGTCAAGTAGTTAAGTCTAAGATCGTGTCCTCGGTGATTTTGACGATGCGAATGTCTTTTACTCGTGATTGCTTAATCAAAGAAGCTCACTAATATAGATATATACTTTCTCATCATTATAATTCCCTATATATTTATTTCCAAAATATAAATAGAGATAGTAACATTCTATGTAATTTAGTGATTCCATATAATATCTTCATACATACCATTAAAAAAATAAAAAACAAATACTTTTTACATTTTTTTTGAGACAATGATACCTTCTTCAATTAGAAAAACTAAAATTAAAATGTTTCTCATTCTCTATTTCACATAATTTATGATGGTCAGTATTTTAACTTTGAATAGATGGGAACAAAGGTTCAATTAACTCATAAATTCTCATATCAATTTGGGGAAAAAAAAAACTTGTAACACAATGGTGAAGACGAAAAGTTCACATCCCTGATTAGAGGAAAGGTTCCATTAATGGTGCACCCTAACTTTGAACAATGAATTAAAGTGCCACAACATCACATTAGACTTCAAAAAAGTTACCTATTTTAATATGTCATCTTAACTACTTATAACTAAGATTTCAAGGTTTAACTTATTATACATTTTATGTTATAACTAATTTTATCACGAAATATCATAAAATGCATTTTGTAAACCTATTATCAAAATTAAATCTTTAAAGTACCAATAAGTATGTATTAGAATATCAATACTTAAATCTTACTTGTCAAAATGTGATTGATTAGTTTTAAGTTTATAAAGTAAATATTAAACAAGTATTAAATACTATATATTCTATTTCTAATATATTTTAATATTTATATATACTAATACATTTTATTAATAAAACATATCTGTACAAAAATCTTATTCTGTAATCAAAACATATACTACTAATGAAACCTTTCCCCTAAATTTCTTGTAAATATTATTTTTAACAATACACTTAAGGTTTAATTATTTGTAGGAAGTAGAGGAAAGTTATTAAAAAAAAAAAAAAGAGATAAATGTACAAACTTCTTATGCCATGATGCATACGGTTGCCATTCAAATTCAAACATAATCTCTCCAAATCGAAAACAAAGTCCCATCTCTAAAACAAAACTTAAAATAATCAGATTTTATTCTAAAGATTTTAAAAGTACCTGTTAAAGACTGATGTAGTTGATAGAAAAGACACATCAGCTTGGAGATGGACGAGCCTATTAAGCTTGCAGGTATTTACTTTCCATACGGCTCTGGATAAGTGATAACCAATCATCAGTACTCGACGATAGGCTCAGCTGCTTTTGTGCTTTGTATCTGAAGCCTGCCAAAGCCACTTGCCAGTCCACTGAATTTGCCCCAGCCTTTTCTTAAGCACAATCATTATCCGAATTGTGGTCCCATCCTTTCCTTAAGATATATCCTTATCCAACGTTTTAGGGTACAAATATTCATTGTCATCAAAGCAATTAAGATAAATCCATATCCAACGTTCTAGGGTACGAATATTCATTCTCATCAAAACAATTAATGGATCTTACTCGCTAGCAAGTTAACAGTTTGCAGCTTTAGCTTTAGCTTTATCCTTACTGAAATTTCCATGTACAATCAAACCAAGCAATAGCCTACGAAGCAATAACACCAATCAGAAAGTGCGACACAAGTAAATTGTGTAACAATGACCAAAGCTTTAAAGCAAAATTGGTGTTCGGTCAATTCTTAGCCGTAACTCAGGCACCTTTGACCCAAAAAGCAGAAAAGAAATGTGGAAAGCAACGTTGTACAGAAGATTGGCGTGGGTTATATTAGTACATGAGATTTTGTTTGTTTGGGTTATTTATATTAATTAATATGTTTTCATACTTTGTAGAAATAAGTTTGGTTGTCGGTTCAATTTTTGGTGTGTAATGATGGTTCATTGTACATCGTCTAGAGGGAGAGATTTCATTGTGTCCCGTCCAAACATTTATAGTACATTAGAGAAATCGACTTGAATAATAGATTGAATGGCCTCAATTCCCTTTGATTAATTATATATTACACATTTTAGAAATATATGATGATAGTATAACCACGTAGATGGTTAGATGTCCACGGCCTTTGGGAATTCCATATTCAAAGGGCCAATTCGCCGACACCTTTTGTGAAATAGTACCAGTTTTTCCTAGTGATATTTGGCTACAAAATCATGTTACGTACCCCTCCGCCCATGGTACAGTGCAACTCCTCTTTACCCTTTTATTGGTGGTGTTGGGACCAACGTAACGTGGCAAGTTGAACTCCATTGAAATGTGGAGTAGCAGATGATTTTCAGGTTGTGATCTGCACGGTGGGTGAAATACCTCCGTTTTCGAATTTTGATGTTACGCTATCCACTTTTCCATCCCTTCAATTTTTGTGTTGGTTTGGTTTGCCTGGTGTTAATTGCTTTGATTGAGGCGGTGTGTCGGCGGAGTGTAGCCTAGACAAGTGTTATAGCCTATAGTTCTGATTTCCTGTAGTTAAATAGTGACATTCCCATTATACGAAGGTGTTTGTAAGAAACCATGGTGGCGAAACATGGCGTTAATTTTGATGTTAGGATCCGACCAAGGGATTCTTTTAGGCGAGTTTAAACAGTCTTGACAGCCACGGGAATTCTTGAGCACGGGCTTTATTTTCATAGGGTAACTAGGGTGCAAATAAGATAATGGACCCTCGGTTCAATAAGAGGATACCATACCTTAGTATGGATAAGGTTATATGGTTTTTTGAGTGTCTTTTAATTTGAGGTTATTGGTTCGAAATTTGTATAAATTTAATGATGAAGGGAGATTATAATACTGTAGACAATAAAATTTGGTATGAAATATTTGATAATGATAAATTTGATATATTTATTAAGTATGATTTGTGCGAGTTTGACATACATTTATCACACATGATTTGCTCGCACAAATATGTTCATAATCCCTTGTTCTCTCACACCTACATACTATCTTATCAGTTTGACTCTTTCATTCTATTTTTACATACTTACAAAAACCTCATTATTTGTTTCAAACCTATTTAATATCGCACACAAACATTCGTAGCCCTGTAGTTCATTCTGCTTCCACACAGGGCGGTTTCAATCATTTCAGCAAGTATCGTCACTCAATACATACCTCAACTAGTTGGCATTGATCCTTTCCCAACAATGACTACTTTTTAAAATCAACCCTCTCCTTAAGGTCGGTCCATCTGCCTAGCATCTCTATGGCGTGATAAATTACTCAATTAGACTCATACATGTATAAATCAAGGTCTTTCTAAATAGAGGACTTGGCATTTGGGTAAATTCAAAAAGTTGGGAGACCAAAAGGGGCTTACCTGTGAACATTTTTTTCCTAAAATTTGAGAAATCTTAACTTTTATAGATTATTTGAGATGGCTACACTAAAATTTTTAAGATGGTATAAGAACATGGATTGTAGCATTTTGAGTCTAGTTTCCAAAATACTAATTTATTTTAAAAATGGTTAAGTATAAGTAGGCCAAACATCTAAAATTTGAAGAGAGACTCTTAATTTTTAAAGTAAAATATACTAGATATCCAGTCATGCAACCCCTCATTTTTAAAATATCGTTTAATATTGTTTGAAACCCTTTAGTGAAAATTTAGATAAAATTAGCTAGTTTGTGATCTATATTTTAAAAAAATAAAAATTCAATGAATATTTTTTATTAATTTTATAAGTAAATAAATCTTGAAAATTGACAAAAAAATGGGTAGTCAATCGTGTTGCCCCACCTAACTACCTCAAAAAAAATGAAAGTTTTTTTTTTTAATGTGTATAAAATTAGACCTAGTTTATGTCCATATAATTTTTTTTGCATTTGGATCAATGAAAACAAAATACATAAACATATATATTTGTAGCATGTAATTGACTAAAAAGGGTATATTTACAAATCAACATAGATGGAAACCTTAAAATAGTCTAAAAAATTAAAAAAAAAACCATATTTAGAAAGAGGAGAGCCTGCTCGTCATCATAGGAATAACTTTATGAATTGTCTCATTGAAATTCTTAGTATTTTTGGTGATGGAAGTTGAGTTTCCTAATTTTTTTGTCAAAAATCTCAGATTCAGTTTTGTGTCTACAAGTCAAAGCCTTTGGCTCAAGGATCCAAGCCATTTCCAAGCCAAAAGGCATAGTTTCTTAATTCAAATATATCATAATGCATATAATGTGTACACATTATAGTGCATACACATTATATTGGCATATCACAAAATAATTATATATATATATATATATATATATATCTTTTTATTTTTATTTTAAAGTGAAGTGTGTCAATATATACACTATAAAAAAAAGGATATAATGGATAGTGATGCAATTTTGGTGAGTTTGCACCCACTAACTCACCAAGATAGGAGTGATCACATTAGTGATCCTCATGTCCCTCAACATCTCTAAGGCCTCACTCTCATGATTAGCAAAAAGTCTTAGTAGAGTCTTCATCTGATTATGCCAATTGAGGGAACCATCCCTTCTTGCAATTACATAGTTGGCATTGGGATGCATCCATGTTGGTCATCAAGTTTAATTGGTTGAATGCACTAGTTCTTGAACATTGAACCAGGAAATTAAACCTCTTCCCTAATTCTCTCATTTGATGCCAAAACTTGGTTACATTTTTCCTATTGGATTGACTTCTTACCATGGAAACCCAGATGTTATTCAAAATGTTGTATAGCTTAGTAGCTGCACTTTGCACATCACCAATTATTTATCAAGGAGGATGTATAGTTTTTATTTACTGGAGTCTTTTATATTCTTCTTCATTGTTCTAATACATTTCCTTCATGGCTACATTGATAGTATCCAAAAAAGTAGATAAATCTTCATTATACTTAGTGGGATCATTGGGATTCTCCTTGGGTTTCTTTGATAAGGGAAACATATTTTACTTTTGTTCAAATCACATTTCCTCCTTGGTAGTTAGATTCAAATCTTTCCTCATCCTCACCCTTTGGATAGTTCCATTGTTCTTATCAAACTGGGTAGAAACTCTAGGTAATTCTGTGAGGACCAAATTCTGTCTCTCATCCCTTACACTCTACACTTATTTTAACCATTGGCGAACAATGAGTTACCATATTTATTCATATGGACCTTAGTCTTCAGATACAAAATGTGGAGGAGTTTTAGGAGGGGGTGTCATTGCTAGTGGTGCCAATGATTCACATATTTTAATTGGGAACTAGAGAGGTGGGTAAACAACTATATCCCATGGTAATGGTTCCCTTATTGGAGTAACCTTAGCCACAAATAAGGTAAACCCTAGGATCCTCTTAATAGTCATAGTAGTTGATGTCATAAGTGATGAATGGGGCATTGGTAGCTCTAGTTGAGCTGATTGTTTCTTAGGAAATGGTGGAGTTTTAGGGTTATAGGTGGAAACCTTAACTTTACTTTGAAAATGAACCCATTTATTTGGGGCCTTTATTTTCATTGAAGGAAAAATACTGGGTGTATTAACACAACTAGACAAAAGAATACTTGCGATAATTGGAAGCAAGTCTGCAGTTGGAATATTTATAGTGGAAATAGATGAAACAAGGAAAGAAAATACCTCATTTATGTTCTAAATTTGTTCTTATGTGAATAGTTTCTAATCTAAATAACCATCTAGAGTTCCTCTTTGTTTTAATAATTCCAAGCTCATGGCCTTAACCTTCTCCAATTCTACCTCTTCATCATTTGGAGGTGCCTCTTCATTGATTATTGGCCCTGCCCCCTTCATTATTTCTACATCTTCATCTTCCTCATCAGTTGAATACTCCACTAAAGATATTAATTTATTGGGATCCTCTTTCTCTTCTTTTTCCCTTCCTCCTCCTCATCAAGGTAATCTTCTATAGTGGGAAGACCAAGTGATGGCCTTTATTCTAATTGCTTTCCCTTGGAGGAGGTGGGAAGATATTAGGGCTTCCTCTAGTAAGTGACTATGGGGGGAGTGGAAGATGGAGGAGATGATGAAACAATTGAAGGTACATTAGTGGTGGAAATCACCACTATAAGTGGTGGTTAGGAATGACTGGTGTGACAAAAATGATGGATAATAGGTGATCAGTGTAGGCATGGTAGGAAGAGTTTGAGAAGTCTCATCATTGATGGTTGTGGATGTTGGTGAAATTACTCAAGGAGACTTGGGAAAATCAGGAGCAGTTGGAATAGATGAGAATGAATCCTATAGTAACTCAGGGAGCCTAACCTATGTAACTATTATAAGGTGTGGTCAAGTTGTCATAAAAAAAGTGCTCTTCCTTTGCCCATGTGAAGGAGGTGTAGACTTCTCATTTATCGTGGATGTTCTTAAAATTGTAGAAATAGAGTATGAAGATGAAGAGGACAATTGAGTACCTATGAGACATTTTATAATTTCCTCACTTATTTGAGGATTGGACTCCCTCTAGCTTATTGACTCCCCTTCTTGCATGTATTTTTGTTCCCCTATAGGAGAGGAGGGTTGATCTTACACCTGTGAATTCTATGACTGGGCTAGAGGCCACTAATGGCTCCATGCCTTATGTAACTTTTCTTCTATAACTTTAGGATAATATTGAAGATCTTGAGCCCAAATCATATACATCAACTTGTTCTTCATCTTGGTCCATACCTTCATGTCATCTGATGCATTCAAAAAGATAAAATCATGGTCATATTCCTAGTGACCATATGAAATGTTCATATTTTTCTTCTTCTTAATGCATTGAAGGTATCCCCTTATATTCTTCTTGGGATCCCATTCCTTGATGTTGTGGTGTGGAGGCTTCAACTGTTTGCAGACACTAGAAGGAAGGATGCTGAAGAACCAGAGCCACCGGCGTCGGCAGTATGACCGACATCGGTCAAGTGCAGTGGAGAAGGAGACCGGCGACGGCAGGTAGTCGGCCGACGTCGGCAGCACCAGACCAGCAGGGACCGGCGTCGGTCACCTGTGTATTTTCGAAACTGCTGTTGACGAATAGTCAGTTAGTTAAACCGAGTGTTTGCATGCTAAGGGGTTAATTTAAGTCGCGAGCTGTGTGTCTAATTTTAGTAGTTAGAGTTCTATTTTTGTAAGCATGGGATCTTATTTATAGACCCATAAGGCATGCATTGTAATTAATTCTAAGGCAAGTAAAAGCATTGAAGCTAGCAAGGTCAAGGAGATCTACAGGTGTAAGGTCAAGGAGATCAGGTGAAGCATTCAAGGAGGGATAGCAACTCAGGCTTTAGAGTTGTTGTGTTGAACAAGAGAGAGAAGGAAGAAGGTCTTGAGGTGTGGCAAGCCTTTGAGGTGGAGGAAGAAGTGGCATCTTCCTTATTATATTTTCTTCTAGTAGTATTTAATACAAGAGTGTGTATTGTCTCTCAAATTCTTTGTTGTCTCAAGTTTCTAGCTACTTTATCATTCTGGTATAATTCCGTGTTTAATTGCATATAAGAAAGTAATCAATTGTGCTCTAATTGGTAGAGCTACAGATCCCCTGACAAGTGGTATCAGAGCTACGGTTTGCAGGAAGTAGGGTATTGTTTTTGATTACAGGTCATTCACAGGGTTTTCTGATTGAGTGGGAGTTCAGCAATGGCAGGAGAAAGTAAGCTACGAATGGAGAAGTTTAATGGCAAGAATTATCAACACTGGAGGATGCAGATTGAGGACTATCTGTATCAGAAGGATTTGTACTTACCGTTGGGTGGGGTTGTATGCAAGCCCACAGATATGAAGGCTGAAGAATGGAACGTTCTTGATCGGAAGGCTCTCAGTTCCATAAGGTTGAGCCTTGCATCATCTATGATTTCCAGCTTATCACAGTGTAAGACAACGGAAGAGTTGATAAAGTCCTTGGCGAATCTATACGAAAAGCCCTCGGCTTCTAACAAGGTATACCTCATGAAGCAGCTATTTACTTTGCAAATGCAGGAAGGTGGATCGGTACATACTCATCTCAGTGATTTCCATGGTTTGGTAAACCAACTAGCTTCAGTCAATATTGTTTTTGATGATGAGGTAAAGGCTCTCTTGATTTTATGTTCTTTGCTTGAAAGTTGGGACGGTATGGTTATGGCAGTAAGTAATTCTGCATCTGCTTCTAAAATCTTAAAAGTTGATGATGTTGTGAGTGTGATCTTGAATGAGGAAATACGTAGGAGAAGCACAGGTGAATCATCAGGGAATGCTCTAAGTGCAAAAAGTAGGGAAAGGCAAAGGGAGAAGGTTGAGCAAGGGAAATCAAGATCGGGAAGGAGATCCGAGTCCAAAGGTATTACCTACTGGTTTTGTGGAAAGAAAGGACATACAAAGAAGGAGTGTTGGTTGAGAGATAAAGAGAATCAACATCCAGGTATGGGAGAAGCAAAGGATGCAAATATTGTGATGCAGGATGCTCTCATACTTTCTTCAGATAGTCAGGTAGGATCATGGATTTTAGATTCTGGTTCATCTTTTCATGCATCCCCAAACAGAGATTTGTTCTACGAGTATGAACAAGGAGACTTTGGAGTTCTTTACTTAGGGGATGGTACGCCTTGTCAGATAGTTGGCAAAGGGAAAGTGCAGCTGAGATTGCAGATTGACAACACATGGGTGTTGAAAGAGGTCATGCATGTTCCGATTCTGAAGCAGAGTCTGATTTCTGTAGGAAGGTTGGGAGATGAGGGATGCACAATAACCCTCACAGTGGATTCTTGGAAGGTTACCAAGGGAGCACTTGTTCTAGCAAGAGGTAAGAAAGTAGATACTCTTTATCTGTCTACTTGTATTACTGATTCTACTTCTGGTGTAGATTCGAAGATGTGGCCTAATAGGCTTGGTCACAAGAATAGGAAGGGAATGGAAGTTCTTGATTCAAAAGGTATGTGCACAGATACAGTTCATTGCAGAAAGAGGAAATTTGATGCCTTTGACAGGAACAAAGAAGCCTTGGTGTTTATGGAGGAGATGAAGGATAGAGATCAGTCACAGGGGTTGAATAAGTCTGAGCAGGGCAGCATGGACAGAGGTTTGATCCAAGAAGAGCTCACGGATGAAAATTTCATCACTTACAGGAACACACAGACACCAATGTCGGTAGCTTGGCACCGATGTCAGTCATCCAGATACTGACATCGGTCATGTGCAGACCAGCAGGGTCGGTAGGTCGAACAGGAGAAGTCTGACGTCGGTCACAAGGACCGACGTCGGCAGGAGGGACACCAGCGTCGACCAGGGAAATGACGTCGGCAGTCAGGGTCAGTGCAGGGAACCAACATCGGTCGGGAGCAGACTGGGAGATGGCCTAGATCGGTCACTGGAATGGATGTTGGGTGAATTATTAAGTCTCAAACACCCATGTGGAGGTCAGGAAAGGTATGTGAACCTCATATTCGTTGTTCACCTTCTTTATATTGCTTATTGATAGTCACGAACTAGGAAGATGGAAGAAGCAATGCAGGTAGAATCCAGAAATAGTGGGAGCTTGGCATGGATGAGGAGTGTGAGTCCTTGGAGAACCAAACATGTATTTGTTGGTAGTGTTGTCAGCTAGAAGAAAGCACTGGATAGAGGGATGGATTCCCGTTCTAGAGAAGAGAGTGGATGGATACATGAGACAGAAGGCTATGGTATATGGTCTTGATTATGCTGCAGAACAATGGAGGTTTGACCATTGTATTTTATCTTTACCAGGTTGGATAATATTAGCTACATTATCCTGTTACTGTATTGTGTTACTTGTTGCAGGGTTTCATATACAGGGAGTTTTCTGAGCTAAGGGTAGAGTTGGTTCAGAAGTATGTCATGGAGAATTTGGGAGAAGCAAAATTCTTGTGGCATAAGATACAGGGATTGCATCACAGGTCTGCGTGGTGGTTGGTCTTCAAGAGTGACGTTGAAGAGGGATACAGAGCCTAAGGAACAAAATAGATGGTGTACAGGTACAGGTACAAGTTGCAGCTGTTTATCTCCAAGTGGGAGATTGTTGTGGTGTGGAGCTAAAAGCTTCAACTATTTACAGACACTAAAAGGAAGGATGCTGAAGAACCAGAGCCACCGGCGTCGGCAGTATGACCGACATCGGTCAAGTGCAGTGGAGAAGGAGACCGGCGACGGCAGGTAGTCGGCCGACGTCGGTAGCACCAGACCAGGAGGGACCGGCGTCGATCACCTGTGTATTTTCAAAACTATTGTTGACGAACAATCAGTTAGTTAAACTGAGTGTTTGCATGCTAAGGGGCTAATTTAAGTCACGAGCTGTGTGTCTAATTTTAGTAGTTAGAGTTCTATTTTTGTAAGCATGGGATCTTATTTATAGACCCATAAGGCATGTATTGTAATTAATTCTAAAGCAAGTAAAAGCATTGAAGCTAGCAAGGTCAAGGAGATCTACAGGTGTAAGGTCAAGGAGATTAGCTGAAGCATTCAAGGAGGGATAGCAACTCAAGCTTTAGAGTTGTTGTGTTGAGCAAGAGAGAGAGGGAAGAAGGTCTTGAGGTGTGGCAAGCCTTTGAGGTGGAGGAAGAAGTGGCATCTTCCTTATTGTATTTTCTTCTAGTAGTATTTAATACAAGAGTGTGTATTGTCTCTCAAATTCTTTGTTGTCTCAAGTTTCTAGCTACTTTATCATTTTGGTATAATTCCGTGTTTAATTGCATATAAGAAAGTAATCAATTGTGCTCTAATTGGTAGAGCTACAGATCCCCTAACACTTGAATGGTTCCACCTTTAGATTGTAATAAGAATAGTCTTGCCAACTTGGATGAAATGTGACCTAATCACATATTACAACTTCCTAATGCTTAAAGGAGTTTAAAGTAATAAGCCAAGTGTTTCTAGCCTAACACTTCATCAATGTTGTTGTAAATTTAAAATGTTATTTCCTACTCTACAATTCAGTCTAGGACATGAAATGACAATAATAATAGAGATGTTTATGTGCCCTCTATCCTGATGGTAGTGACATCAGGGTAATATTAATAGTCCCCCATTTTATCAAGGCTCCTTCTTAAGTTTACAAACAACCTAGGTGTTAGAGTGCCATGAATTACCTAAAATAGTTGAGGATATACCTCATCACATATCCTTTGAATTTTGTTTTTGAACCTATATAAGAACATAAAAGAATAATCCTCACCGATCCTATTTCCTAGGAATTTTGTTAATGGTTTCCATAATTTCCTGTGGGAATTATGAACTGTGCCTAATAATGCATCTCATAAATAAAACTCATATATAAATTTTCATAAGCTAGCCTCTGATTAGGATAAAACATTTGTGTCTCTATCCTGACACTTATGATCTCTCCCAGGGTGACTATTCTGTCATATGATAAGATAATGTCTAACAACAAGACCCACTTGTCCTATACATACACAATGATAATAAAACCATATAATCAGCTTAGGAGAGCCATATTTATCCTAATTCATGGTCTAAATTTGATAATACAAATGGATGAAATCCCTCCCTTTAGGTTCATCCTTTGGCCTTGAACCAACCATTTTATCAAATTTTCCTCTACGGTATTTTGCTTGAGCCATACATTGGTTGAGACTTGGTTATATGTGGTATTAGTGACCAAAATTCTAAGATAATTCTTAAATTCCCTACTAGAAATATAATTAGTCATGTTTTTATTTTTCCTAATGTGTAGACAATCCCTAGAAAATGTTCCATTGAAAAATAAACCTCTAAGTAAGTATATGTAAGGCATTACCTCTAGTTTTGTAAATGCTTGGTGGAAGCCTTATAATTTAATGGGAAATAGGTCATATATATATTAGTTCTCATTTAAATATGTTTGATCTTGTGTATAATAAGGCACCATAGATTTCACTTCATCTCATAGCATTGAGTAGTGAAGGAATTTGAAGTCTAGGGTACTCTTCTTGATCACAGTATCCAGAATTTCCTCTCCTCCAACACAAGAATACATGGAAATATTTTGAAGATGAGATTACTTTGAAGAGGAAGCCAGTGTTTCAACTTGGATGTTATAATTATTCTTTTAAATTGACTAGTTCATTCTGGAAAGCTCACTAAGAAAATTATGGTTTTTCAAATGTTCAAGGGCTCAAAATTGTAATGTTTGATTAAGAGAGTAATGGTGAAATGAATTTCCTTCATGTAAATTTTACATATTTAGCTCTAAAGTCTGAGTCTTAAATGTATTCATGTGTCATAAATGAATATAATGGGATTTAGATTTAATTCCCATTTCAATTTGAATGTGCCAATCAACTTTGGTGGGTTCACTTACTTTCCAAATGGCAAAATAACATTAAATTTACATGTCTAGTCATCCTATTTGAGACAACTATCACTTCTTCACTCACTGGCTCTTTTGCTTTACTATCAACCTTCTTCATGTGTACCTTGACAATGTTTATTTTAGGTTATGACACTTGTCTGATCTCCATTTAGTTATCTATTTATATTTATAGTTTTATTTTGTATTCTCTGAGGTCACAAGTTAATGTGATTGAGCCACATGGAGTAATCTCAAGCCTACAAGAAATTTGAAGGTTGGATCCCTAGCCGCTTGTATATTAAAACTGCATATGTCTTAAAGTGTTCTAGGTAATGAAATGCTTATATGTGGTGTGATTTTAGATACCTAGAGGCTCGAGGATTTGAGGCCATGAGACCATTGAACTCTTGACTTTAATTTTATACTTCCAGAGTTGTAGTTGAATGAAAAGATGCCAAGTGTCACTTGTTCAAAGCTCAGAAGCTTGACACTATTAGACTATGAATCATCATACTATGTAAATCCTTTGGGGTTTTGTTTGATGAAAATATGCCAATTGTCAAATGATCAAAACCATTGGACTCTGAGAGCTTTGACCTATTAACTAATTGATAATTTTGTAAAGTCTCTATGTTCTTGGGTTCACGAGAACACACCACGTGGTGTGTTTTTGAAGCTTGGGGACTTAAAATACTTAGAATTTGTCTTTGAAATTTATGTAATATTGTAATTCCATCTTTTAATGTTTTAAAATCTCAATATATATCTAAAGACTTAATTTTTTTTGAAAAAGTTGAAGGCTTGGGGCATTGTGATAACACCACCTATCACAATCCCATGTCATAAAGATGAGGCCTAATCATGGGTGATTAAAAAGTCCCAATTGGTAATCCTATGATCATACAAAATACGTAGGAAAATTAAGACCAAAATATATTAGTATTATTATTCAATAAATCTTACCATCAATTTTAAAAGGAACTTATAAAAACCCAAGGTTCACAATAACTTAAAACTTTTGTTCAAACTTTGATTTTTCATGATTTGAGTTCTTATAGATTTAGACTCATGAAATAACCTTAGATTTTGAATGAATAACATCATACTATGGACTTCTATGGTCTATAGGGCCCCTAAATCTCCAATAATGATGGGTCCCCATTTAAAATTTTAAAATGAGGTGTGTGTGTGTGTGTGTGTGTGTGTGTGTGTGTGTGTGTGTGTGTGTGTGTGTGTGTGTGTGTGTGTGTGTGTGTGTGTGTGTGTGTGTGTGTGTGTGTGTGTGTGTGTGTGTGTGTGTGTGTGTGTGTTAGGGCACAACAAATTGGTCATTCGGGTTATTTTGGGTCAAGGGGTATTTTTTGGTTAAAAAATATAACACTTAAAAGTAAATTTAGACTATTTTGGTGAAAATAATTAGCTCTTTCAGCTTCAACATAAGACTTCTAATGATCAAAACTTACCATTTTACCAATTATATTCAATAGTGCATAAAATATGTTAATAAAAAAACATGCAATTTGAATAAAACTTGAATAATTGATTGCCATTCAAACTAATATAAAAATAATCTAATAAATGTTATAAAAAATCAAAAGAGAGAATGTAGGGAGAAAGAGAAGATGAGATTGATTTTTAGAGAAAACAAATTTGTTTTTGTCAAGTAGATGAATCCTTTGAAAATACCAATCTCTACTTAGCCAACATAACACAACTAGAAGATAAAGATGGTATGGGAGTCTGATGGAAAGTTAACTAAGAAAATAGAGGTAAATAAATCCACCATATACATGTGCAGGCTATGAATATTTCTTCACAAAGCTTTTCAAAAGATGTTGATTCATGAAATAATGATTTAGATTCATCACACATTCAGATGATTAAAAAACTAAGTCCAAACAACCTTAGCTCATACAAAGGAAAAGATAACTAATAAATTAGAAATAATATCAAGGAATATGGTAAATTCACTTGATCTCCCATCTAACTAGCTTTATTCTATCATTTGATCAAATAGCCAACCATTATTTAATAAAAGAACTAGCCTTTTATAGGTAATTCAAGTCCTTGGGGTCATTACTACTCCAACCACTAGGTGGTTACAAGAATTAAATGAGACCAATTTATTTAAAATTTGAATTTTATAGGATCCTAATCAATCCCAAGGAAACTAATATTAAGATCATGATGTATGAACTCAAATTAAATTCTGGGTAGTTGAATATCATTGAGATCTCAGGATAGTAAGTCAACCACGTTCTGTGCAATAGATACCATGCCTCATCAAGGACAATTTTTGTCCTTTTTGCTCTTCTTAATTTATACCAACATCCATGTAAAGTTTTGGTTTAATGCTCCTACCATATTTATGTTGAATTCAGTGTTTCATGACCATTTCACCATTAAGATACCATCTATAATTCAAGTTTAGTATTAGATTAGATTGGACATACAATCAATTATTGGTATTTAGTACTTTGGTGGTTTTATGGTTTGGGAAAATCACCAATTTTAATTCATTCACTGTCCAGGATGACGTAACAACTTGAATTGGCTATCGAGTTCTATTATGTCATCCCTTATCACATAGTGGTCTATTGCTCTTTAGGGATGATGACACATGCTTTTTTAGTAGAATCATGCTGCATGATCTTTCTCACTTAGTCATTTCTTAGTTAGGGGCCTAATGTTTGTTGACTAATTTATTACTTTTGTGAGGTGAGATTTCACCACGTGGGATCATATTTCCCATCTAGGAGTTTGATTACATATTTCTTTTGTACTGACCCCCCTATGGCCATGGTGAAGTAGTATTCCACCACGTGGCATCATATAACTTTCTCACTTGAACTCCTACATGCTGAAACTATACTAAATATTTAGGGGTTATGGTGAAGTGATATTTTTCCATGTGGTATCATCCCATTCACTTGAAATATTTGTTACAAGTTCAATGTTCTAAGGCTTTGATGAAGAAAGGAAGCTAGATTTTGATAAGTGTCCTCATCTAAATTTACCCAAGAGATTATGGACCTGGATAGAAATTTCAGAGGGCCCAGGTAAGCAAAGTAGTGACATTTGGACACTTGGTTACATTTTACTCATTTAAAAACTCACTAGATCATTGGAAATCAACTAAGTCTTGAAAGACTTAGGAAATGAATGAGTGACAAGTAGAAACTCCTAGTTTATTCAAGGTATACATGAAAATGAAATAGACATTATTCATTTTAATTAAAATAAAAATGGCTAAGTAAAGAAGCCAAAAGGAGGCAAAAGATAAATAAATTTAGTGGAAAAAAATGGCCTTTTTCCTAACATATAATTTATTTAGTCTGTTATGAAAAAAGTGACCAAGTATAAAAACAAAATAAAACAAATATCTAGTCATACTTAATCATAATGAATAATAAATGAATCAAATCTAGTGAATAAAAATAATCCCCTCTTGTAAAACCTTAGCCAATTCAGCCTAAAATTCCATAAAATAACTAATTTTGAGGATGAAACAATATAAAAACTTAGCCAATTTAAATTGAAATAAAATGAAAATAGACCCAATTACAAAGGAAAATACACATGAAATAAACCCTGAAAATAGTCAAATAACTTACAAAGATTTGTCTTATGCTTTAAGTTTGATGGTTTTGATAGGTGAAATGGTCATCAAATTTAAGCTCTGTAAAGGCTAACGAGGATGTTAATGTGACCTTAGTTGATAGGGTCATGCCACATGTATGATACTCATTTTATCACTATTGTACTGGGGATTTAACATATGATGACTGTTTTGTGGTTGATATGTAGCGAGATGTCACTATGTGCTATGATATCACTCATTTGGGAGGTCATGAGCCTTGGCTTGAAAGTTAAGAGGTAATGGCTATTGTAGGGCTCAAGGATATTGGAAAGTGTATTTATCCTACTCATTTGGGAGATTAAGGACCAATCTCAAAAGTTAAGAGGGCCCAGAGATGTGATGGGGTGAGATTCAGATAAGTGACATCATCTCATTTGCTTGGGGGGCTAGAACACTTAGTTTAAAAAATGACTAAATCCTGAAATTTTTTGAGGAAGTGAGTGAGTGAAAAGTTCCCAAATAGACAAGATTATTTAAACTTAGATAGGTTCAAATACAAGTATATCAATGAATCCCTAAATGCAAATTTTAGTCTAAGGGATAATAATAATTCAAAATTCTCTTTCAAACTTGGTTAATGGAAATTAATCAAGCCTAAAATTTAGACTTCATGTTTATGAAATTTTTCATGTCATGTTGAAAATTTAAGACAACAAAATCCAACATCAAAACATATTATAGATCAAAAAGAGGTTCCATGATTTCATGATGAAACTAGGGCATGTTGTGCAATAAACAGTAACATTAACTATGTCAAAGGAAAGGAAAATAGGGTTGTTGATTCCCTTAGCATAAGGACTTACCTTGTTTCCATTTATATTTTGTAATTAAATTTTAGAAATGCAATGTTAAAACAATAAACATAAGATTTAGTTTGTGGAAAAATTTATTCAGAATTGGATAAGGGTGTGGTTACCAAGGCCTTTTTCAATATTTTGTTGAATTAGATGGTCTTTTGAAGTCTTGAAATAGAAAATTTTCACCTATTTATATCAATGTAATAGATATAAGATTGGAATAAGTGTAGAAAACACATCATTTACTCACCCAAGTGTCACAAAGATGACACATGAACTAAAAAGATAATATTTATGACCTAGTATGAAAAAATGATGTTTTTTTAATTTTTTATTGCTAAGTACATAGAATGCCAATGTGCTAAGGTTGAACATTATAATCCTAGAGGTTTTTTGTACCCACATTAAATTCCATAAAATAAGTGGGTTTTTTTTCTCATAGGATTTTATTTTAGGGCTGCCTAAGTCCAAACACCACCTAAGCATGGCATGATTTTTGTTATCATTGAAAAAGCCACATAAGTAGCACACTTTATTTTAGGTAACTTAACAGATGATGCCCCTATGTTTACCAAAATAATTGAATGAAGTTGTTTATCTTCATGGGTGTAAGAATTTATTATCTCATTTAGAGATTAATTTCTAACATCAAGCTTTTGGCAAACCTTGACTCCTTCCTTTGCCATAAGATTGAATTTCAATTCAGCCTATCATCTAGAAATAGATATCCAAACTAAAACACTAAATCATGTTATTAAATACATTCATATTGAAGGAAAAATGTCATGTAAATTAATCAACCCTTTTTCCTATTAAAAATGCCAAGATAGAATCTGACCAATTTAATCATGGGGGGACTGTGTAGCGAATATTGATCCTAATATGTGTAAAGGTTTTTCTTTAATAGTTTTAGGAATAATCAACAAAATATAAAAATGAATTAAGCATCATAGAAATAAAATACTTATTTCAATGTAAAATAGGAATCATATCTAACAAATATAATCTAACCTATCCAATAGAGCAAATCCTATATAATAGGCAATCTCTTGAAGTAAATATATATGATATTATGAATAATACATATCTTTCTTATCAGTTTCAATGCCACAACAACTAAAATAAAGTGAAAGGAAAGTACATCATAAATCCTAAATACATATAAAAGAAATGAAAATGGAAATCAAATAAATAGATATAAATAATAACTAATATGACCAACAACTAGAAATTTAGGCCAAGAAACTTAAGAAAATTTTAAAATAACTTTAGAAATTTGAAAAAACTACCCACTAAATAGAATTGAATTAAACATTAGTTGTATAAAATATAAAAACTAATGCATCAAAAATATATCTGAAACTAACTAATATCTAAGTAAGATGATTTAAAAGTTAATTAATGGTTAATTTAAACACTAATTAATCAAATAAATAAATATAAACTAAGTAAAAACAACTAAATAAAAAAACTAAAAGAAATAAACAAGAAACTAATTCAAACAAGAAATAAATTCAAATAAAGAACATGAAATTGAATTAAGAACAAAAATTAACTCTATCTAAGAATAAAACTTAAATATAAACTAAAAAACTAAATAAAGAAGTGCAAGACTTTGTGCATACACACAATATTTTTAAACTTTATCATATACTAACACTTTCTCTCTTGTAGGAACATATTGAGTTTTAATCTATCTAAGTGCATGTCTTAAAGGGCCCACTAAGAAAGGGGTGGGGTGACCAAAAAAAAAAGGGCATCACTACTTTCAGAGTCTAAAATATGACTATGGGTAATGCCCACTACACATAGTTATGCTATGTGAAATCAACTCTTAAAATTTCATTATAATTTACCCATAACCAAAGTTATGTACATGTACCCTTAAATTAGGGTAATTATCTCTAGAAGATTCTATGGAAAATACTAATAGATTTTGGAGTTTACATATAGCTTAGAGCATATCAGTATGTAGGTTCATGATGATAATCTCTAAGCTATATGGAGAAACTCACCTCCCCAATAGGAACACTGAGGTGTCCTTACCCTACCTAATAGACTCACATTGACATAAATATGGTTATTGGCCAAGGTAGGTAAACATCTATTACCATATTCAGGACATTTGGAATATTCTAATTAGTTTCATGGCGACATATAGTAATTACATCATAAGAATGGAATACAAAAGTCTTTAGTTATTCATAAGTTGACCCCTCTATTCCCATAATTAGAGAAATTAAAAAACCACATTTCATACATAGAAGTTAAGATTTGTAATGTAGAAGAATCATCATACTAACTAATTTAGTCAATGATTTAATTCAATGAACTCAAGGTCAGCAAACATTAGGATATGTATACAAAAAATATTTTTAAACTTTATTAATTACTGATGCCTTATCTCTTGTAGAAACCTGTCAAGTCTCAATCTCTCTAAGTGCACACCTTAAAGGATGTATTTGGAAAGGGGTGGGCAGACCATTGGTGCTTCATCATATTTTTTTCCCATATACCAACACTTACAATCAACATAAACCTCTCCTATACACTTTCCTAATATTTAACACCTCCCTTACACACTCCTCCAAGTAATTTACCACCTCAAACAACCCTTAACTAAGCCAAAAACACTTTTTGATATTTACTAAATGAATTTGGCCTGGCTTGACCCTATAATTAAAATATATGATCACATTATGGGACTTGATCAATGTTGAATGACTCAATTTAGGACCTAATTTCATTTATTAATTAACAATACAGTCAATTAGGCTGACTCTATCAGCTAAACTTTTAGAAGGGTTTAGGGTTAGATCTAGCTATATATACACATCCATTTCTATAATTTTAGAGAGAGAAGAGAAGTAAATCATTATTTTTGCATCTTTTTATCCACCATTCTACTTTAGGAACAATTCCTAAGGTTTCAATACTACACTTAGAGATATGAATCTTGTCTTGTGGATAAATATTTTGGATGCATAGGAGAAGTTGTGTAGCATAAAGATGCCCTATCTTTGTTATCCTTGCAAACCATAACAACCTATTTCAAATCACCTTAGCTAAGGAAGATATTGGGGCTCGATGGGTTCATCTTTAAGGTAAATATTCCTAAACTCTTAATCCTCCTTGTTAAATTAGATATATTTGCATTTGTTATTTTTTATGCTTCTCTCTCCATGGATTAAAATTTATTATACATTGACTTGAGTATATATATTATATGCATGTTTAATTTTATGTTTATTACCCCCATTTTGTGCCACATACTTTGGTGAACACTAGGTTCTATTTTACTTTACTTTGTCATTTACTTTTTGAATAAGAAAACATATGGCCTAGCTAGGGTTATTACATAGTGTTGCTTGACTAGAGGCATTCAAACACTCTCTAGTGATATTATTGTGGTAAGGGACCCCTTAGTGAGGTCTAGTAGATCCATCTTATTCATGACCCTAATTATATAAATGTACCAACAAGTGTAAGGGTAAGTGTGATTTATCTTCTCAAAATTAGGATTGATTTGTAGATCATATTCACTTTCCCTTGTATACATTATAGTGAACCCAACATGAACTAGCCCTTACAAGTTTTCTTTCACACATTAATTTATTATCATCTATTATATATTTTTATTTCTACATTAATGGATTGAACTTGCAGATAAAGTCTAACATTCTATGCACAGGTTTAACACATAGTCATTTTGATCAAATATGTATTTATTTGTGAATTTCTTATCCAATAATAGGTAACTAGATCAATCATCTTGACTCAGTTATCTTTTTCAACCAAAGGTTTTAAGACTTAATCGACCTAGTAGACTCTATTAACAAGTCAATTTTAGCATACAAATTTATAAACTTCATCGACCTAGTTGACTCTATTAGTAGAATAAAAATCATCATCTGAGAAACACAACATAAAAATAGAAAACTCAACACCTTCAAAAATTATCAGGTTTAATATTACCTTCTTAGTCATTTATTTTATTCATTTACAATATTTTTAACTGTTTTCAGTCTATAAAATTGTAACCCTATAATGAACTAGGTCGACTAGGTTGACATAATTATGTAGCTTACTTTCCTATCTAGAATACTTAGTTGACCTATTCGACTATGTTATTATAAATATTAATTCCATAGATAACATTGACTGTATCAACTTTGTTCTGTACTATTTGCATATAGGGTTGATTAAATCGATGATGTACTCTTCAAAAATAAAGGAATTAACCTATCTTACTAGTAATTAATTCAATTTTTATTTTTATTGCTTGCTTTCTT
Organism: Torreya grandis; assembly: GCA_037957365.1. Taxonomy (NCBI): domain Eukaryota; kingdom Viridiplantae; phylum Streptophyta; class Pinopsida; order Cupressales; family Taxaceae; genus Torreya; species Torreya grandis. Next base: position 2,189,843 of record JARHVA010000660.1, read on the forward strand.
AGAGTAATAAACATAGACTAAATAAGAGATTTTTAATTTACCAATTTAGTCACACTTTTTCTTTTTCACATACTTTTAAATCCCATAACACCAAAAGAATTAAAAAATTTCCACCCAAGGTCTACCTACTTGTATTTCATCACCAAGGGGAAAGTTGACTTAGTTTTTTGGCCAAGTGTAAATACGTGGTTGATGGTATATATTAGAAAATAAACTGACACCCTTATCACTATGAGATTATGAAGTGAGGGGGTAGGCCCAAATACCAAGCCAAAACCATCACCAATACAAATCCCTTTTAGCTTCATCTACCTGAAACTATTCTTAGATTGCTTTTCCAGTTCCTTCTTGTAGCCAACTCCCTATCACATTTATTTCTAAAAGTTATCATCTAAAAAAACATGAGGAATGTTCTCTTATTAGATTAGAATATACATTCTAATTTTTTTGTTTGCTCTTTGAAAATTGTATGTTATATTGTAAAACTTGTACTAACATTGGTACAAGATTTGTGTTGTATACTAAAATTAAATCAAACACATTTGATCTAATTACTTGTGTGCTCAATTGAATTTTCTTAGTTATTATATTGCAATTTTTTCCCCTATCTTCAAAACACAGTCGACCCCATCGACTTAGTCTCTTACAAGTTGCCTTTTCTATTTATCTTCAATACACAGTCAACCTATCCGGCTATGTGTCTTTTAAACTCCTTTAGTTTCTCCATCTATAACACATAATTATCCAATTTGACTATGTCCTTTATAACCTATTCTATTTAATATATTAGAAAACATTGTTGATTGGTTAGACTCTGTATCTTACTAGTTGATCATTATTTTTACATAATTTTTTAGTCTCCCTCCATCATATATTTTTTATTTGATGATAATATAGAGTTTAATCAAACAAACATGATGTGTTTCACCAATCCTAATAGGGCTTCTAATACACATATTATGGCACCCACTATAGATCAAATTAATGTCCATGTTTCCACTCACATTACTAACTATGGGAATCCTCCCCATTTAGCTTCAACACTTAACCCTTTGTTCTCACTAGAATATGAGCATGATTTAGAGTACACAACCAAAATGTTCTTTTTAATCAATGAAAACCCTCAACATAGAGGAAAAGATCTTATAACCATCTATAATCTCATGATGGGGACTCATATAGGAGAAATCCATTCACCCTCTCCTGCCTTTTCCCATGGATTTTGGGGAACCCCTTTCTTTGCATCTCAATCTTTCCCCTCTATAATGTCTCCTTCTCAAACCATGGCATCATATTCTATGTATTCTTCAACATCCATGCTAAGTATTTCTACCAACATTGATTCGTAAATTGGCACTAATTTTCATGTAAAATTTTTACCTTGGATACTTTTGTCAAATCACATAATTTTTTGAAATACTTAAGGAAATGAAACTGAATTTGACCTTTTAATACATATTTATCTCAAACCCCTAAGTGCTCAATTTTTCATTAATATGTTGTATCTGACTAATTATGTATTAAATAATTATTAATAAATAAAATTAATCAAAATTTATAAAAATTATTCACAAATAAAATCAACTCACAACAAGCACTTGATAATAGAGTTTAACAATGCCTACGTCTCTAGGTTCACTTATAATATGAACTGATCCATTTCCTTGAAAAGTGAGTAAATGTATAATTCCTCATGATTTTTAAATTTATACTCTAATATTTCACATAAATCACACAATAGAGCTTTAAAAATTCTTGATAAACCCATGAATAAACCTTCTACCTTATTGTCATGAAAATGTAATCTCACAATTTTGTGGATTTTCAACAAGGGTATCAAAAATGGACTTATAAAATCATCATATGGATTTAAACATACCATTTGAATTGTCTCAAAGTTTAAGACATTTCCCTAGTTTACACCAAGAATTGTAAATCTCTCTAAGTCCTTCAAAACATAGGATATATGTAGTCTAGTCTCTATATTGGCCATTACACAATCCTCAAAGCTTTACTTCGAGGCATTGGAAATGACATCAAATGACCTCAAATATAAAAACTCAACATATGTCTAGAATCATATCTAGCTCTACCTCTTCAGCTCTTGGCTCTTAAATTCTGGCTCTTTAGCTTTTCAGCTCTCAGCACTGGCTCTTTGGCTCTTCGACTCTGGCTCTCAGCTCTGGCTCTACCATGAGAGCTTTCAGACTTTGGAATGAATTCAATAAATTTAAATTCCAATTCCCCAATGATTTATAAATAACCTCTCACCCCTTTATATACTTGTGGGAGGTCTACTTTTTTTGATGGGGATGATTATCCACAATCTTTTTTAATAAATTTCATAATTATCCCATACCTGATTTTTATGACATTTTAAATTATCCATTAAATTTAAAAATATGGGGTGTTAATTATTACCAAATTTACTATGTTTTATTTTTATCCCCAAATATTAAATACCTAGGTTGAACCATATTGCCACGTCACTTTATTGCCACATCATCAAGTTTGACCATAACTTTGACTGGTCATAACTTTCATATACAAACTCCATTTTTTGAATTGTAAAATGTACCAAAAATCTTGAGACAAGCTATACATCATAGAATTAACTTTGAAATATTCCATGATGGTCAACTTTTTTCATTTGACTAGCTTTGACCATCTATTGACTGGCTTTGACTAGAACTTTGACCAACTACACAAGGATCATACGAGCTCCATTTCTAAAGTTCCACATATCATCAAAAAGATCTTGATGGGATATTCAAATTGGTGTAATATTTGGTCTAATATGGGACCATTTTTGAACCTACCTCTAAATCAATTCTCCCCACTAAGAAGGCCTTTGGTCCTTTAAAAGCTGGTACCCAACTTGATCCTATGAAATGTCAGTTGGTTCTGAAGAATTTTGATGGATATTTTTTTAGTCTACTTAGGTTCCATAACTGCACCTACAATGCTTGGACCAACTAATTGATCACATCTTCTACATACCTTCTACTATTGCATGACCATCAATAGCCTCTACATATAACTAGGATACGATGAATTCCTCTACTACTCAACTTCACAAGAGCCTCTACATAGATAAGCCTAGTGATCTCCTCTACTCTTGCTAAATGGTCCTCTGCAACATATCAAGTACATAACCCAAATCATAACATAAAGATAATAGTAGAAAAATATGATTCATAACTCAAAACTATAAAAGGCCTAAAACAAGGCATGACTTACACTAAATCTTGTAACTACCAATAAGGTCACAATAGATCAAACTATCTGCCCACTATCGCATCCTATAAGTGGTGAACTACCAAATACTGAAACAATCACCAATGCAATTGCAAGAAAAGTTTATCAATGTAAACAACATACAATATTGGTTGTGACCATGTTGCATTACATTGCCTCAATAGGTCTTATCATGCATCCAATCATAAATATGCCATAAATAGATGCATTCCAAAATAATAGTTATTCTAAAACAAGTATAGTAGAAAAGTTGAATCCTACCCAAAAACCTATGCAACTATTGTCAAATCCCCCAAGCTAATCAATGAGTTAAATTCCTTAATAATTTAATAGGAAACTCATAAAGATAATACTTGAGATTCTAAAAATAGAGATAATCATAATACAAGTGTGATAATTAAAAACTTTGCATGATAAACATGTTGCAAAGTTTTCCCACTATAGTAGTTCCAAAAATGAATATATCAATCCACTAATCATGATAACATGAAATTAAAAACTCTTTACTAACCCTCTTTATCAGATTCTCCTATTTAGGGTGTTCAATTTCCTTAGTGGATTTATTAACATCTACATGTGTTAATTGAACAAAAAATTCACTAATTACCTTATCAATAGGTTTATAAACCATCTTCTTATTACCAATACCAGGATGGTGGGATGGTTGAAGTTTCCAAAAATTCTCAACCTGATGTCCACTCACATGACAGTGAGTGCAAACAACCCTCTTCTTAGGTGAGGTCACCCTTTTGTCATTTCTTGCTTTGTCAGTATAAGAATAGTCTTTAACACCTACAATCTATTTTAGTAAAGCTCATCTTTTTTAAGAATATGCAGGACAATGGTTATTCAATCCAAAAAATGTACAAGGAATAGACTGCAACATCTTTTGAATATTGAAACCAAATTTCTTAAATGGAAATAGTGATTTAGAAGTCTTGGAATTCACATTCCTATTAATGTTTCTTCTAGTGTAAGATTGAGGAGGTGAAATCTCAATACCTCTTTTACCTGATTTCTTACACTGCTCATCATTCTTTCACAAGGAGGAATTCTACTCTGCTAGTGGCCTCAAATCTTGGTTGTCAGAAGCTTGTCCTCTTCCAACAATGGAATAACTCTCTCCAATATCCACTTTCTCACTAGCATAACCCAATCTTGTATGGTGAGATCTATGCTCTACTTATATTGGGTTAGCAATACCTAGGCCATTCTTTCCAAGGCCCCTTCCATCAAGTCCCAATTTCAATAATAGTTTAGATATAATGCCCTTAGTGTGTTTTTCAAAACTATAAAAAGCAACATCTAAAATTTCATGAAAGGATTTACCAAATGAACAACTTACAATACACTCATCAATCATAGTTCTTACATCTGTAGTGGAAGGTAATTGATGAAGACAATATTTCTCTTCATCCTACATCTATGCCAAGAGCTCATCTTTGGCTTGTAGCTCTATTTCTAAGTGGGCAATCTCATCATCCAAGGAGTATAATTGAGTTCTCAAGAAAGCATTCTCTTTCTGGATCTATAAATTAATTGTTTCAAGCTCATTAAGCTTCTCTCATTTCAAGGCTTTGCCCATGGCTTCTTGTTCCCTGCAAACAACCTAATTCCACAAACTGCAAATGGAATATCAACAAGGCCAAAATTCTATAATAATAATAGAAACTAGATTGAAAAAAATTGATATCAATCCACACAATTAGAATCTAACCTAACACACTAACTACTCTAATACCAAACTTAATTTTTAAACTGACACTAATTTTCCTGCAAAAAGTTTACCTTGGATATTTTTGTCAAATCACATAATTTCTCAAAATACTCAAGGAAATGAAACTAAATATAACCTTTTAATACATATTTATCTCAAACCCTAAAGTTCTCAATATTCGTTCACTTATTATGCATATTGATTAATAAACAAAATTAATCAAAATTTATGCACTAAAATACTCATGACAAGCATTTGGCAATACATCTCTGATTCACTAGTATAAATTTCCTTGAAAGTGAGTAAAATTCCTTAATCAAATGGATACTCTAATATTGTAGAGCTTCAAAAAGTCCTGATAAACCCATGAACATTCCTTCCACCTTAAATGAAAATCAATCTCATAATTCTATGTATTTCTGCCAAGAGCAAAAATGGAATTATAAAATGGTCTTATTGATAGGACCGAAACTCCCCAAAGCTCTGACACAACTTGTCAGATTTAAGAGCACACATGATTACCAATGTATAAGCAACTAAACATGCAGAATCCAGAAGAACAAATAACTATCAATGAGAAAGCACACAGAATATGAGAGGCAATATACAAATATATTCAACTCATTACAAAGGAATTCACAACAAAGAGGTGGCACTCTTTCTTCCACTTCGTGGGCTTACAGTAAACTTCCCTCCAGAGTAATCTTCTCTCATAGGTCACAACACACAGCTAACACAAGCTGTTGTTCACCTCATTGCACATCTGTACAATCGAGGTACTCCAAGTAGATCTCTCCATGATCCACTGATGTATTGCTGTCACCTTGGACCTAGCTATGCTGATCTCCTTTCTAACCCTCGCATCCATACACCCCTGCAAATCAAACCTGATCTTACTTAAACTACATGGGGAATCCTACTTGATTCCACCATGGGAAGAACTCTCCAAGCTTCACATAGCTCTTCTCCAAATTTTCCACTTAACAATACATCCCATGAGTCTATTATATAGATCTCATGCATACACTGATTATACTTGCGGCTCAAGGCTTCGAACAAGCCTTTAACATGCAAACTCTGTGTTCACTTCTGACTGTCAGTTCACCGCTACAGGCGACCGACGTCAGTCCCTGCCCTCCTGGAGGTGTCGACATCCTCTACCGAAATCCCCTGACCATCGTCGGTGTATCCTGCCGACACCGGCGACTGCAAATGCCACAAACCCTCTTGTTTGCCTTAAGGTGTATCTTTTAGCTCTACACTTGGAGATAAAGAGTCTCAAAAATGGAATTATAAAATGGTCTTATAAACCTGTGAGAAAGCACACAGAATATGAGAGGCAATATACAAATATATTCAACTCATTAATAACATAGGACATCATAGCTCGCTCTGGGATTTCAATATACTGCTCTGACAAACTTGTCAGATTTAAGAGCACACATGATTACCAATGAGCAACTAAACATGCGGAATCCAGGAACAAATAACTATCAACATGAGAGGCAATATACAAATATATTCAACTCATTACAAAGGAATTTCAATAAAGAGGTGGCACTCTTTCTTCCACTTCGTGGGCTTACAGTAAACTTCCCTCCAGAGTAATCTTCTCTCATAGGTCACAACACACAGCTAACACAAGCTGTTGTTCACCTCATTACACATCTGTACAATTGAGTACACAACCGTACTCCAAGTAGATCTCTCCATGATCCTGCTGATGTATTGCTGTCACCTTGGATCTAGCTACCCCACTGAGAAGTGTAAAGTTTTGTAAGTCCTTCAAAACTTAGGATATATGTAGATTGGTCTCTATATTAGCCTTTACACAATCTGCAAAGCTTTACTTTGAGGCATTGAAAATGGAAACAAACAACATCCAATCTAGACACTCAACATATGGATAGAATCATCTCTCGCTTTAGCTCTTTGGCTCTTAAGCTTTTTAGCTTTGGCTCTTTGGCTCTTCGGCTCTCAGTTCTGGTTCTCAGTTCTGGCTCTACCATGAGAGTTTTGAGACATTGGAATGAATTCACTAGATTCTAATTCTAATTCCCCAATGATTTACAAATAACCCCTCACCCCTTTATATACTTGTGGGAGGTTCAATTTTTCTTATTGGGATGATCATCCACAATCTTTTTAGATAAATTCCATAATTATCCCATACCCAATTTTTATGTGATTTTAAATCATCCATTACATTTAAAAATATGGGGTGATAATTATTACCAAATTTATGATGGTTTATGTTTATCCCCAAATATTAAAGACTTGGGTTGAACCATATTTCCATGTCACTTTATTACCACATCATCGAGTTTGACCATAACTTTGACTAGTCATAACTTTTGCATATAGACTCCATTTTTTGAACCGTAAAATGTGCCAAAAATCTTGAGATGAGTTCTACATCATGGAACTAGATTTTGAATATTATATGATGGTCAATTTTTCTAGTTCAACTAGATTTGACCATTTGTTGACTATTTTTGACTATAATTTTGACCAACTACATAAGGATCATACGAGCTCCATTTCTAAATTTTCACATATCATCAAAAAGCTCTTGATAGGATATTCACAATGGTATAAACTTTGGTCTGATTTAGGACCTTTTTCAAATTGAACTATGAATCAACATGGTAGATTCAACTTCTAGTGGGCTTATTAAAAACACCCATACCCATAGACATGCTACTAGTGCATATAATTCCACTAATTTTTCTTTTGATACTAGTGCATCTCATGCTACTACTGCTTATTTTGTCACTAGTGCGGTGCATGCTACTACTTCATCACACACTCATAGTGAAACTCAAGCTAATCATATTAAAACTAATGCATCACATGTTGCATCCAATAGTCAGATGTTGCTCAAACTAACCAACTCATATTATAAACACTTAACCAAATGCACATATTTCAAACCAATAATGCAAATCAAATGATGCAAATACAAAATCATCTCATTTATATCCAAAACCAACCTCACTAGGTTTGATGGAGAGCACAAAATCCTAATGGACCCCAACCCCCCTTAGAGATTTCCATGGTAATAGTATACCAAAACCACCACCTATCAACAAAATCATTAAACATCTAAAAAATGAACCTCTAATACCTCAAATTGTTAACACTGACATAAGAGGTATCACCCCCAACATCACCTATAATGGATCCAATGATCCCACTTTGAATTTAAAAAAAATTGATAACTATTATAGCTAAAATTTTCACCCTATATTAGTCAAGTATTCCTTCTAAATTTGGGATAACATGGAACTATCTCTGCATATAGACAAGCTAATGTATGAGATAGATCTCTAGATTAAAGGGCTAGCTCCCTTGATCTATATTTTAGGCACACACACTACACTAGGATAATCACTATTGGGGGTGAAAAGAGAAGAAAGAAACATAATATAAACATATACTAATGAAGGTGATACACCAAAGAAAAATCCATAAACATACTTACATTTATACTAAGAAGGTAGACTGCTAAAACTGATCTCAACTTAAAGGTTTTTCTAGCATAAGTGTTTCTACATGGAGGTAGATTGGTATGCATATCCAAAGGTGGGTAACTAAGAGATATGATATTAGACACTGGTAATATCCTTCACACTTTAAAATATACCTAACAAACATATACACTTAATGAGACTTTTTAGAAGAAATGCTACTCACACAAAGCATTCAAGAATAGAATGGAAACAAGAAGACATTCATGACTTATCATACAAATGGACTAATTGACATACTTAGGCAATAATTTTAGAGACTAAATCAAATTCATAACTTTATTTAAATGCAAATAATATTCCAAACTAATAGGGCTTCACCATACCAATTATGGATTCTTTACATTATGAAAATGACTTCAATATATAAAGCATAGGATAGGAGCGAAAGTGAAGTTGAACAGTCACAATGCCAAATGTCAAGACTTGAGAAATAGTTACCATGTAGGCAGATGATTTATAAAACAAATCATGAAGTTATCTTGAACTTGTGTCAATCTAAAAACATATCATCTTCTTGAAGTTGGTGAAGGATACTCTATTATCCTTCTTAAAACTGCCCTCTTGATTAAGAGTTCACTATTTGCTTAGAAATAATTTAGAACTTGTTGATAAATGTGTTATAACTTGAGAGAGTGGAAACATGATTTTTTATAGTCATGATACACCCCCCAACTGATGAAATTCTCCTTTCCACTTATGTTACTTGTTTGTAATTACTCATTAGCCCTCTAGGCCTATACCCTCACACTTATCACTTAGCTAACTTGCATATGTTTAATAAGGTTGGTTTTAGAGACGTGGGACACATATTCAAAACTTATTTTTCCTTTATTCTATCATATATACTTAAATTAAAACTCCAATCACTCTTCTCACTTCCAATTTAGCAGTCATTTTCTTTCTCATTGTTCCATTCAAGACTGCTTGCAATAAATAGTTTAGCAAAGGGGTTTTCATGCATGACCAAGGTGAGAATTTGGTCTTAGGAGTTAAAATACATCTCCATACATCTTCCATAATGGATTTAACGTATCAATTCCCATCTCCACCTTTAAATTTATTTAAAACTTTCAAAAAACACTGATTTTGGCCTATTTTTACAAGTGAGAATACAAAAAAATTAAATGGTGATGAGCCTGAGGTAGTGCCAAATAGGTCAAAATAACTTTCTAGGCCATTTAAATCCTTTTAGATGCATTTTTCACCATATCTTTCTCATCCGGTTCTTAAGAGGGTTTTAGGTCATTCAAGTTGTTAATGATAATTCATATAGGTTAAGCCCTTAACCCCTAACCAATGACACTAAGTTTGATTTCAATACCTACCTCAACTATCATTAATTTATTGAGACACCATTCACATTTTCCATACATATATGAGTGAAATAAATTGGCTCTTGAGCTCTTGTAATGCATTTTGGACACCCCTAAGTTAAAATTAGGCCAAAATGACCAATTTGAGTCTCCTTATAAACCAATGATTTCCATCAATCCTCCACTCTAAAATTAAGGATTTAAAAATAATTTTAAAGATCATATGGTCATATGAATGATATTTTACATCCTGAGGGTTCATGCCGAGTTCTAGGCCTAATAGGCCTAGACTATGTTTTTGGGTATTTAACCACTTGTGAGTGTTCATAATGACTTTATGAGCTTATAAAAACTCATTAATATTAAATTAGACTATATACATCATTATAAAATCCCTTAATACTCTCCATTTCATCCTTTTTACTATCCATGTACAATGCTTGTAGGTTGCCTTGATTGTGGAGTGCCTTTAGTCTAAGACAAAATAGATGGCACTTCACCTATTAGTTTGACCTAAAAGAGTATATATAGGCATTTTTTAGGTCATGAAAACCATCTTTACTAATTTAAAATACCTAAACATGCCTTTAGATCATTTAACATCTCAAATTCTTAAGACTAACTTATAGGCCTGTTAAGACTGTATACAAGATTTTGACTGATTATAGGTTAAGGTTTTGAAACCTAACATAGATCACTCCTTACTATATTTTAATACATATGAGAATCGCATGGAAATGTGATGTTATCAATATTCAAGTTTTTATACAAGATCATTCCATCTGATAGCTCTGTCAAGCTTTCAAACCTGCATTCTCCATTTACATAGGCTATTCTAAGCATGAGTCAAATTATAGGTGATAATTTAGGAATATAAGGGAATACTATAGGTGGATATATGTATTTTATAATTTTTTTTTCACTTTAAATTTATTCTTGAGGTCATTAGGACCATTTCATACTTAGATCATTTTTTCTTTGAGATTATGTTACCATCCTTCTATCACTAATACACTATAGGTCTACAAGTTTCAGCTTCATCTGGACTAAAAGGCACTGTATTTGACTAAGTGTTTAAAGTGGAAACTTTATTGAGTTTTAATCCATTAAACCATCTTTTTCCATTGACCTAAAAACTTCTTCTTGTGCTCATATATGAACTCTAGGCATAGGTTGTAAGGATGAAACCATTGAAGCTTACATAAACTTCATAAACCTACACCACAAGATGACACTATATAGAACAAAGTCCTCTTTCAAAGAAGTTAAGGCAAATACTCCCATTTTTAACTTGTCCAACTCTATGAACATGGATCTATGTCTGACTGTATGTAATGGCCTCACCACTCTCACTATGATCCTCTCCTAATCAATGAATTGGTCTTGAGATGCCAAAATGAGCTCAAATGCTTACATCATGCTTTGGTCCCTATTTTAGGTCTGAACATGATTGGTTTCATATAGTAACATATATAAACATATTATTTTCAAATTTTATCAAATACTAATGCTTTATATCTTACAATAACCTATCGAGTCTCAATCTCTCTAAGTGCATGCCCTAAGGGGTGCACTCAAAAAGGGGTGGGTAGACCATTGGTGCTTTGTAGGATTGTTATCCCTTATTTTCAATTATTACTAATCTTACCACCTCTTAAAATATTACCCTAAGATATTACTCCTCTTTTGCACACTTCTCTAATCTTTTACCATCTTTATACCTATTTTCCTAACCTAAAACCCCTCTCGATAGTTTATAGTACTAGGTTGACTGGGTCAACCTTGTAATCTTATTGGTGAAACTCATTTAGGGTCTCATTTGGCTCTTGGCTGACCTAGCCTATGACCTAGTGAGTTTTCTATCAATAACACTACTAGGTCGACTCTGTCGATTGAAACTTTTGAAAGGTCTTAGGGTTAAATCTTCTTATATATACAAGATCATTTCACCATTATTAAAGAGACATAAAGAGTTATTATTCATTTACACTTCTTTACAATCTTCTCTTCCACCATTCTACTTGAGGAGTCTTAGCTTAAGGTTTTTACTTTGATAATCTAGTCTTGTGGAGAAGTTTTGTATGCTTTGGCCTTTCTTAGTGATCCTTACAAATCACAAAAACCTCATGTAAACCCCCTTTGGACAAGGGAAAGATTGAGTCTCAACGTGTTCATATTTTAGGTAAGTATTCTCTAACTTTTCTCCTCTCTTTAGTAGATAAAAGTAGCATAAGTATTGGCTTTTGAATAATATTACTCTTCTTCTCCATGCATTAGGGTCTTATTCATACATAGCCTAATTGAGTTTCTCTTATACATATTTACTTTTATTTTTTTACTAACCCCTATATTGTGCCACAAGATTTGACGAGCACTAGATTATAATTTTTCTTTACTTGTTTTAGTTTAGTGAATATGAAAAACATAGGGCTTAATTGTGGTTATTTCATGATTTTGCTTGATTGGAGGCTTTGGAACCTTCTTTAGTATTATTGTTTTGATAAGAGATCCCCTAATTGGGTCTAGCGGATTGATATATTAGTCATGTTCTTGATTATCTAATTTATCCCCAATCAGAAGTGTAAGTATGATCTATCTTCTCTAAGCTTGGATTAATTTATAGATCTGATGCATTTCTGATTGCATACATTCTATTCAACCCGATGTGAATCTAACCCTTGTAGATTTTCTTTCACATTTTCATTTTTTATCATTTTATTTATTATTTTTCTATATTTGTGTTACTAGGTTGATAGGATCGGTATAGTTTCTAACTTATGTGCATAGGTTTAACACACAATCACATAAAAAATTACTTTGTTCTTTTTACGTAAGTCTTCATCAGATATAGGTTATTGGTCAAATAGGTTGACATCATGCTCTTGCAAGATTCCATAAAACATAATAGGTCAACTAGGACAATATAGTGTTCTATAAAATCTTCCAAAAAACATATTAGGTTGACTAGGCTGGTATAGTCATCTTGATAGGCTTTAGCAAATAAGGAATTATAGAACTAGGTTGACCCAATTGACATAGTTGGTAGAATTTGAAAGTAACATTCAAGGATCTATAATAACAATCTCACATTCCTTAACATCTTTCAACCCACCAAGGTTCTTTTTCTCTCTCTCTCTCTATCTCTTTCATTTCAATTATTCCTTATAGTTTTGTTTTGCACAGTTTGTAGTCTTTAAAATTGCCATCATATAATAAAATAGGTCAACCTGGTTGACGTAGTTCTATTTTCTATATTCTATCTAAAATACTAGCTTGACCCTGTCAATATAGTTCTTAAATGCCCTTGATTCTATAGTACAATAGTGACACTATCAACTCTATTTTATAATTTCTACATACAGTGTAATCTGAACTGACTCTATAATATGTCTCAAATTAGGAAATTAACAAATATATGCTAGTAATTACTTCACACTTTTACTTTTAGTTATTTACATGCTTCGATTAGATCACATAGTCTAATTAGATAGTTTTTAAATATACCTTTTAGTTACACTATTTTTCTCTTTCTTGCATACACTACCAAATCACATAAATTCAAAATGTATTTAAACATTTGTCTACCTAAGGCCTACTTACTTAGATTTCATCACCAAGGGGGAAGCTGACTTGGTTTTCTAGCCAAGTATAAACATGTGGTTAATGATATATATTTTCAAATCACTCGATACCCTTATCACTATGGGATTGTGAAGTGAGGGGGTAGGCCCCAATACTAAGCCATTACCATTGCTAACATAGATCCCTTTCAGCCTAAACATCCTAAAACCATTTATAGATTGATTTATAGTTCCTTACTTCAGCCAAATTCCCTATCACACTTAAAATAAAAATATAATAATCTAACATTCAGGATGACCACTTTGTTAGCATTTGATTTTCAAGTTGATTGCTTGCTCTTTGCTCATTGTATGTTGTATTGCATAAACTTGTATTGGCCAATGTTGGTGCAAGGTTTTGTACTATGTGTCTCAATTTGTTCATTCTCATTGAACCTATTGCTTATGTGTTTCCTTTCATTTCTTGATCCAAAGTACATTGCAAAATTTTCCCTTATTTTTAGTACACTATCGATCTATTCAACACAGTCTCTTACAAACTATTTTTTCCCCTAGCTACAGTACTAGGTCAATCTAATCAACCATGAATCCATTTTACCAGTCAAATACTAGTACTAGATCAACCCAGTTCAACTCTATACTCTTATTAGGCTCTATCTTCCCCAGTTTGTAGTACTAGGTCAACCCAATCACCTCTATACTCCTACTGCTTATCCTATCTATCTTACTCAATTTTTTAATTCTTCTTCCTTAGCATTTTTTTCATTTTTTTCAAGTCATCATGAAGTCCCCTATCAAAATCTTCTTGGATAACCTGAATCCATTTAGATACTATATAGGATGTTCATTTGTCCTTTTCTTTTCCTTCCCAAGAGAACCATCACTCTTGGAACACCTTTTCCCCTCCATCTATATATTGTAACATGGTGCAAATCACACCTCAAGATGAAGTAGGTGGATCTGATTCTTTTTATACTTATCAAGATAATTCTCCTCTTCAAACCCTTCAATATAATGTGGGATAAATTGACACAAGTCTATCCAATAATCCCACTAATAATCCATCATCCAATAACCCTCTTCCTAATACCAAATTGGGGAATGCTCCTAAAAACATCAAACTACTAATTGATATGACTCAACTTCTTGCACAAGTCATACAACAAATGAACAAAATGAAAAATTCTAACAACTCTCAAATGATGCAATTATAATGTCATTTGATCAATATGGCTAATCAACCTCTAGATATCAATGCTCAAGCCAATCCAAATTTTATTCCTTGACCTCTTAGAGATGCCTCAAGAAATGTTATTCCTCAACATATCATTAATAACAAGATGCTTCAATCTATCCAAAATGAGCCTTCAGCTCCTTTCATCATATCCATCGATATTGGTAATAGATCTCTAACTATCAAGTACGATGGGACTAAATACCTTGCATCCTTTCTCAAATCCTTTGTTAATATTTAAAAATAGTGGATCTAAACAAATACTTTTGCCACAACTAAGCTTTTAGTTAAAAATTTCACTGGAGATGTATTAGAATGGTACAACCAACTTCCCTAACACTCTATTTGGAAACTTGAGGATTTAGTCATTCCTTTAGTTAAAGAGTTTCAACATACCGATCTTCCCAATAATTGTCTTATCCATTTCATCAATGCTAAAAAATATCCCACTGAATCAGCTCATGATTTTATCAAATGATAGAAATATTTATCTCTTAAAGTTGACCATAACATAACTAAAGATAATTTGTTTAATATCTTTATCACTGATTTAAATCCTTATCTTCAATATAAGGTTCAAAATTTTGCTCCTCAAATACTTAACGAAGCTCTTGACTAAGCTAAATGTCAATAATTTCTCATGAAGCAATTCAAACCTAATCCTAAACTTCTTAAAGGATCTTTTCAAACTTATACCAATTCTATCACCAAAAATACTCCACAAACCAAACTAGGAGTTGCCAAAGCTGACACTCCTTCATCTTCTCACACACCACTAACTGTGCAACAAATGAAATAATTTTTACCTCCCTCTAAACCCTTTACTTATCCTAATAATCCTCCTATGTGGTATGACCCTAATAAATTTTTTTGGTTCCACATTGACATTGGTAATTCCCATGAATCTTGTATATGGATTACTAAATTTCATGTCTCCTACATCTTGGTGATTCTTTCAATCATGAATCCATGATAAACCTTAATCATCAAAAGTATAATATCACTTCTCAAAAATGAAAAATTTCTAAATATTCTTCTAATAACCAAAAATATTTTTCCACAACTACTAATCAACAACATATCAAGAATGCTTATGTTATTGATGCTGACTATGACCAATATTATAATAATTATCAATATGTTAGTACAACCAAGGTCAATTATCATCGTAAGCCAGCTCACAAAGATACTATCATAAAACCTAAGAAACCATATTTAGAAGAATAACTTATCAAATATATTAAAACCACTAATATAGATTTGGAAGCCCATGAGGAACCACTTCCTCCTTTCAAACCCCCAACAACTTTCATTCCTTCAAAATATACTTTACTTCCAAAACTCGCATTGGTTATTCTTTTAAATCCCATTAGAAATTTCTTGAAGAACTCAACTCCATGCCTTAAAAGATTCCACTTATGATGTGAGTTTGTATTTCTCCTTATAAATTTAAGTTCCTTATGAAATAATTACCTAAAATCTATGATCCATATCCTATAGATGAAGAACCACCCTCTATTGAATCTCAACCTACCAACATGCATACCATTGAAACTGTTTGTCCTTCTTCTAAACCATCTGTTGAATTTGTTGAATAAAACATGATTAATGACAAAATACTTTTTCATGCTGATGATCCACCACTATTCATTAAAATATCCATCAATACTACCTTTGTCCATAAAGTTATAGTTGACAAAGGCTCTAGTATTAATGTGACATCTTTATGGCTCATCCAACAAATTGGATACAATAAGGATCATCTTAAGTAAACCCACCTTACCTATCATGGATCCAATAAAAATAATTAAAATACACTTGGTTGTATTTGGATTACCCTAACAATCAGACCTAAGATCATTCAAACTAAACTTATGGTCCTTGATTTTACCTTATCTTATAACATATTCCTCGATCACCCTTGGACTCATAAAATGAGGTCCACCTCTTCTTTTGATAGCCTATGCATCAAATTATTACATAATAGAAAATATTACAAGCATGAAGTTGATCCCAACCCTTGGAGTATTAAAATTCTTAATCCAAAATCTCAATATCGCATTCCTACCATTCCTACCATCAATAGTGCTTCCTTACCTAAGTTCATAAATATTAAGCCAGAGTTATAAGTCACTCTTAATAATTCAGATGATGATGAACCTAATGACTTGTAACATACTTTCAACACTACCAAGCTACCTCCTTATATCTCAGATTGGCTCTCTCCTTTTTTATTACCTCATGATTGCACTATTCCTCTCATTGATGAACTCATTGATTTTCCCCCTCCATGTAATGTTTAGGAACCTCATTTACCAAAAGATGCCTTCACATACACTGATTATGGAGTGGCCAAATTATTTCATGACTCTCTAATCATGTATTTATGTAAATTAACTTAGGATTTCACCTTTTGAAACTCCCCTTGAATCTCAAGCATGCACCATTTCTCCAATCTATGATGACAACTACATAATGGCAAAAGCTCAATCTTGAAACTTAGATGTTCAACATTATTAGAAAACCTTAGCTTAAATACATGATTTTTGTTAGGATGTCCATATTATTTCCATGGATCATGAATTAGATATTGAAGGTCATGTGCCTCTTGTTAATTATCCACTTCTTGATACTCTTTGGGTGGTAGAACAAATCATACCTTCCAAACCTATAAAAATTCTTGCATCTTCTCTACCACCTAAATATCCCATCATTACATCTAATTATTCCCCTTTCAAAGAAACTAATGACATTCCAATCCTATTCAAGCCATATTCTTCTCCTACTCTTGAGATTATAGTAGATGCCAAGGCCATAGATGTTCGTTAGATAAATTTTGAATATGATCACCATGGTAATAAAATTCTTGATCTTGAAGTAGATGTTGAGTATTATGGTCCTCTTCCCACCTTACCTAGTGATGAAGATATTCTTGAATTACATCATTATAGATAAACTAAACTTCCTTGAAAACATCACAAACTTTGGCATTTCAAAAATAAATACCCTTATTTCAACAACTTCATCACTAGCATCAATCCTAAAGCTAATCCTATTTACTCTTTACCAAATGCACCATATCATTTATAATATGGAAATGCTATGATTATTGATGAAATTAATCACATTGAATATGTTACTCCATCATGCCCTCAACCTATTACCATCTCTCACAAACTCTGACCTATTAAACATGATAAATTTATCTTATTTTTCAATAAATATCATGAGATCTTCTCCTGGTCCTATGAGGGCATGCCTAGTATTGACCTTAGCATTATGGTACACAACATCATCACTTATCTTGATGATGAACATGTGCATTAAAAGTAATAAAAATTCCCACTCAAAGTTTCCACCTAATGTCACAAAAAAATTATCAAGCTTCTCGATGCTAAGTTTATCAAACCAGTGGATTATTATGAATGGCTTTCTAACATAGTTACCATTCAAAAAAAGGTCACTATGGTCATTTTCATCTACATTGATTTCCATAATCTTAATCTCACTTATCCCAAGGATAATGTACCTTTACCTTCAATAGATGCCATTATCGATTCCATAGCTAGGTATGAAATGTTATCTCTTATATATGGTTTCTCGGGCTATAATAAAATTCACATTGGTCCCAAGGACCAACATAAGACTACTTTCACCATGGAATAGGGCACCTATTGCTATGTTAAAATGCCCTTCGAGCTCAAAATTTTTGGAGACACATATCAACAAACAATGAATCATATCTTTCATGATCTTCTCCATAAAATTATATAAACTTATGTGGATGACCTCATTGCTAAATCTAAAAGTTGTAAGACTCATATTTTTGATATTGACATCATATTTGATCGTCTCAAAAAAAAGGGTAGACTAAATACTTAGAAATGTGTCTTTGGTGTTAAATTTGGAAAACTATTAGGATTCTTAGTCTTTCTTCATGGCATCAATGTTGACCTTACCAAGATTAGTGTTATCATCAACATGCCCATCCATCGATCTATTCTAAATATTCACACTTATCTCTATAAACTTGGGGTAATTAAATGATTCATTCTAGAAATGTCTTACTATACACACTCCATCAATTCTCTTCTTAAGAAAGGTAATTATTTAGAATGGACAAATATTTATAAAAAATCATTTGATAAAGAATAATTCCTTCACCCACCCACGCTTCGTCCTCCTTCAAATGATTAACTTTTAATATTGTATACTTCTTCCACACCCATATTAGTTGGGGTAATGCTTTCCAAACAAGATGATACTGGAAGAGAGTATGCCATCTACTATATCAGCCAAGGCCTCATTAATTATGAAAAATGTTACATAAAATTTGAATGATATTTCTTCGCCATATATTTTGTAACTAAAAAATATCAACATTATATGATTTATCAAACCACTTATGTTATCATTCATTTCAACCCCCTTCATCACTTATTCTCCAAATCCTTTATTATTGGAGATAGAATTAGAAAGTGGATGGTCCTTTTCATGGAATTTTATCTCCAAATTATTACTCAAAAATATGTCAAAGAATAAATCATAACCAATCAACTTCTTGCAGATCTTGTGCCCGTTACCAATCACCTTTAAGGTAGTCTTCCTGATGATAAAATTCTATATATTGAAGGTCTCAACCAGGACATATCTCTTAAAGATTACTTTCATAATTTCATTGCTGATCTTGAAGCAAGTAATCTTGATGAATCCACTATCCTTCTCGATACTACTAAACCAAAATTAGTTATTGAAGAACTTCTTGAAATTAATATCAATGTACACAAAGATACTTGGACCCTTGACTTTAATGGTTCTAAATGCCTTCAAGGAGCTGGGAAAGGTTGCATTCTTACCAATCCTCTCAAAAAAATCATCCCTTTATATTTTCACTTAAAATTTGATGTCACTAATAATATGGCAAAGTATGAAGCTCCAATATTAGGCATGAGAGCTAATCTTGATTTAGATATCCAATATCTAGATGCCTTAGGTGATTCCCAACTCATTTTTCACCAAGTCAATAGTGATTACCAATAAAAAAGTGAGAATATCATTACTTATCATTAAATTATAACCATTATCACCAAATATTTCATCTCTTTCACCATCAAGCCTATCTTTTGAGGTTAAAATTCCATTACTAATTCCCTTGGTTCTTCAGCATCTATTTTTCATCCACACCAAGTTCTTTTCAATTACACTTTTATTATCCAAATAAGAAAATCTCAATCCTCTATTCAACCACCACATTCACTTATCTACCATATTGAGGCTATCACCATTCGATAAAGCCCATGTTACAAATACATTATTCAATTTCTAGAACGTCAAACTTATCTTCCCAATTTAGATTCTTGTAAAAATACTCACATTTATAAACAAGATTTTAAGTATGTATTTCAATATAAAATCCTTTATTATCACAAAACTGAAGGTACCTTGCTCCATTATGTTATGTAATATTAGGTTCTTCCTCTTCTTGAACAAGCACATGGGGGCATTTATGGTGACCATTATAGCGGACATGATACAACTCACAAATGCCTATGTTTGGGATATTTTTGGCCCACTCTTAAAAATGATGCTATCAAATTTGCTAAAAAGTGTACTCCTTTCCAACTTCATGCTGATTTAATTCATTCACCTATAGATAAGATTTAAAATGTTGAATCTCCATAGCCATTCTCCATGTGGGTATTAGATTTCATTGATAAATTACCTTGATCTCAAGATGGGCATGTATTTATAATCATAATTACCAAATATTTTACCAAGTGGGTCAAAGCTATGCCCTTTGTTAATGTCACTAGTACCACCATCTCCAAATTCATTTTTAATAAAATCATTTGTTACTTTGGTTTCCCTCATACTATCATGTCAAACAATGGTGGTAATTTCAAAAATAAATATGTCAAACAAGTCTATGCTAAATTTAAAATCAATCACATATTTTCCACACCCTATCATCCAAAATGTAATGGCCAAGCTGAGGCCACCAAAAAAATTCTTAATGAAATTATCCAAAAGAAAATTCATGAAACCCACATGGATTACCATCTTCATCTCTATCCTTCTCTTTGGGCCTATCAAATAACATACATACTACTGCTGGGGCAACACCATTCTCTCTAGTTTATAGTTTTGAGTTAGTCCTTCCATTAGAAGTTGAGCTTCCATATATATGTATATCTCTTCATGGTATCATACCTAATGAAGAATTAGGTGAATCTTGCTTTCATGCTCTTGATCTCCTTGATGAACATCATCTTTTTGCTTTACAACACAATTGCCAATACAAGGCTTATTTTACCAAAAAACATAATAAACATGTTAAAGTTCACACATTAATGTTGGTGATATTATACTTAAATTAGAATAAACTCATGACAAATAAGGTAAATATGCCCAAAAATGGTGGGGTCCCTATTTAGTCAAAGATATTCTTGGTCCCAATACCTATCACCTTCAAACCAATGAAGGTCATATTTTCAAAGATTCCACCAACATGTAATTACTCAATAAGTATTTTGCCTAATCATTCCATTATCTTCATGGTTTATATATGTTCTATATCTAACACTTTTTTTAGGTTAATTACATGAGTTTCACCCTCTGTAAATGTTCTCTCTTTTCATAAACCTTAGTCCTTCCTTTTGGTCTTTTGGTTTCCCTTTTTCTCATGAGTTGCATTGTAAAACTATGGATAAGACCCGATATTCATCATGGTGTAATTTTATCCTCTTTATTTTCATACTATTTACACACTTATTGTCACCCCTTTGGTTTATCTTTGTGAGTTGCAATATAAGACCATGGATAAGACCTAGCCTTCTTCACAAATAATATCTGCTTTATCTCATTTATTTTTCACATGTTTTTTGGAACCCTCATGGGTTTATATTTTATGAGTTGTAATGTAAGACCATGGATAATACTTGGACTTCCTCATAAAATCACCATCTTATTATTCCTTTTCTAGAATGTGTTTTGCACTAGTTAAGATTTTTGGATCTTTGTTCTCAACTTTAACTTTTGATAGATGGATTTTTCAAAACAATTTATGTTAGCATGTTTTCCTCTATTTACCTCATTCCTATGATAAGGTATCAAAATTTTCTTTCATTGTATCCATTTTCTACCCTTTGTCACATTTTTTGTGATTTGAAGTAATTCAAATTATTTCATGTTTCATTCCTCTTGATTTCCTTATTTTCACTCCACATTGGATAAAACAAGGTTGAAGTCAAGATAGCACTTTTATTTCACTTGAATTTATGAGACTCTTAGACACCATTCTCTTTGAAGTTTTCTCTTTTAGAAACCAAGTCCCACATATTCAAACTAAATCCATCTTTAACACCCATGTTTGGTTTTCCAAATCCTATGGAGGAGTATAAAAATCCATCAATAAGGTTAAAAGTGAAATAATTTGAAACAAAAGGAAATGATATATAAAGGGAAATATACAAATCTCAAAAGTCAAAATCAACCAAAAGATGTGATTACAAGAACATCTCCTATCTCCAATCAAAGCTCAAATTCCATAGTTGGCCTTATAATAGAGCTGAGGTCCATTAGGATGTAGTAGGCCATTATATTATAATAGGTGAATTCAATAGACTCTATGGTTCTCCCTACTTTATCATGAAAATACCTAATATTTGCAGTAGACCAACAATTCTGTAAGGGGTCTTGAGGAGTGGGGAACATGTTAAGGATAACTAGGTTAGTGCTCACATTTATGGTGCATAATAATGTTTCAGTCAATAATAAAATTATGTAAGTCATTAGTACATAAATTAATAATCACATAAGATAGTGATGATAATATATTATATCATGAGTAAATAAAATAATAATGTAATTGAGTTGATAATAAAACTCACATAGAATGTTTTAGGAGAAGTTTGAAAAATTTAAGGAGATATTTTAAAAATTAGGATAATGAATATCTCCTTAGTTTACGAGACATTCATCCTATAAATGTAATCGTATGCAATTGAATAAAACATGTTGATTTGAGATAAAATATTTTGTGCTTTTACACTCTTTTGAGCCTTTAGCTTTGCCAAATAATGAGGTAAAATCAATATCTGGTATCAAATTAGGTTCCACCCTAGACCTCTCTGCAATACAGGGCTTGTGATTTACATAGATTTTGGGGTGTAGACCATGTCCATTGTCCTTATCATTTGAAAGTCCTTTTTGATTGATAGTAGTAATGTAGTGCAGACCACTATAGGTTTTGTTGGTATTTTGAAAGTCTTTTGTAAATTAAAAAAAGGTCTAGATCAAATATAGTATGTTATTATTTTTTGATTATTGACCATACACAAGCCATACATTTCTACCTAAGATTTTAACTAGGTCATATATATTCTTTCTTGAGAGTTTGATCTTAGTTTAGAATCAGATCTTGAAGTAGTTTTGGTTTGTAGTGTTTGGCTTAGTTTACTATAATGAGTTTTACATTAAGCTTGTAAATATTAGGTCTACATATACTTTGACTTCCAAGAAGCCCATGCACCTAATTCTATCTCTCCATGCCATCCTCATCCATGTTGTCTTCTCAGCCTAAAAATAAACTCAGTCTAAGTCAATTCATTTATTAAACTCACCAATGGGAATAAGTCATTTTATGGCTCACCTTGGCACTCAACTCAACTTGATCTTTACTTTGATAGTCCCTACATTAAAAATTGCATTAAAAACTATTTCTCTACAATCACCATTCATCCTGCCTCAAAAACTTGGATTCTCTTGATTATAAATTGCTACAACAAGCCCAGTAACACCTTTGCATCAATCTAGATCCT
Source organism: Torreya grandis (assembly GCA_037957365.1). Lineage (NCBI taxonomy): Eukaryota > Viridiplantae > Streptophyta > Pinopsida > Cupressales > Taxaceae > Torreya > Torreya grandis. The sequence continues at coordinate 2,213,298 of JARHVA010000660.1, forward strand.
CTCAGCTTAGATTCATTCATGTACAAGCTCAAATGAATCTACACCACCATAAAACTTGGCAAAGATCATCTAATATTCTAATCATATAGAAGTTTGATCCTCCACCATATTGATGATTATTACCAGATCTACCACCATACACAATTGCCTTAAGATAGATAGGCATATTAATGTGCACAAACTCTTCCAAAACTGTCTATACTTGATATGATCCATGGGTTTTACTATAAATTATGTGCTATGTGGCATGTTTTAGGTTTTATATTTATTTTTAGTCTATGTTTTATAATAATGCAATTTATTTTGTGACCTATGATTTAGGTTTTTGTTAACACGTGTTTAAGTGTTGAAACTTTGTTTATGTGGAGTAGTTTATCATTGTTTTGTTTTATTATATTTCATTTTATTTTTCATTTATTTTTTAGATTTAAAGGTAGATGAACCTAAATAAAGCATGTATGTTACTCTACAATGTAATAATATTTTATTCAATGTAATGGATGGATTTTTAGGCAAACCTAACATCCATAATATAAAACTAAGGGGGGGAAATATAGTAATGTGATTCCTCTCCCCATATGAGCACTAAGGGGGGAATTTTAAGGATAAATAAGTTAGTGCTCACATTTGTGGTGAGCAATAATGTTATGATCAATAATAAAATCATGTAAGTGATTATTACATAAAGTAATAATCACATAGGCTAGTGCTCATAATATATTATATCATGAGAAAATAAAATAATAATGTGATTGAGTTGATAATACAACTAATGTGGAATGTTTTAAGAGAAGTTTGAGAGATTTAGGGAGATATTGTAAAAATTAGGATAATGAACATCTCCTTAGTTTATGATATGTTCACCCTATAAATGTAACCGTATGTAATTGAATAAAACATGTTGATTTGATGGACAAAATAAATTATGCTTTTGTAATCTTTTGAGCCTTTGACTCTGACAAATAATGAGGTGAACTCAATAAAACACATTATGAGAAGGTAGGTGTATTTTACTTTTCATGCATATATCCTTCGTGGGATGATCTATATACTTCATTTATTAACATAAGACTTGTGTGGCTAAGAGAGGTTCTTCAGAGTCCTTGAGGTTGAAAGTCTTCTTGTTTTGAAAAACCTAATTTGAGTGTCTTGACTTCAATAAGGAGTGACTGTACCTTGGATTTTCCTTCATTCTCCCCTCCACCCATTTCATTTCTCACCTTGATAGGTAAATTGTGATTCTAAATATGTTTTCCCTCTTTTATACTTCATTCTTCACATCTTAAAAACATGTTGTCACTACTTTGTTTTAGTTTTATCTATCATTAGAGAAAACAACATGCTTGAACAACTATGGATTACTTTATTTACACCATGGATCTACATTTCTAGATCTGCCTTTATTTACTTATGCCATTTGTAATTTTTTTACCACCTTTTCTATGAACACTTGAGTCCATTTCTACTTTCATTTACTTTTTCCATTATTGAGTGAGGTTGGCTTGTTACTTCTCACTCACCAATGTTGTTTTCCTTTTTTATGGACCTTTTTCCATTGATGATTAAGGATTATTAATACTCACTCATCAATATTATTTTACCATTTTTTATTTCCCATCTTTGTCTAAGTAAGGTTTTTTACTACTTTCATATTGATGTTTGATTACCTTCCTTTTCACATGTATCCTTGGTTTGAATTGGTGAGTTTGCCGTTCTTACTTAAGGTTTAATTGTTTTGAGTTTTTTGGTCTTTATTAGCCTTAGATTTTTGGTTAGCCAGTTGACTCTAACTTTTGACTTGGTCATTTGGTATAACATAACACTTGTCACCCTATCTTTCCAAATTTACAAGTACATCCCATCCACATAACACTAGTTATCTTGGTTTTTTTTGCATTTGTTTATTTTTTCTCTTTAGTTTTGTATTCTTGGGTTTGTAAAAAGTAATCTTTGCATCCTACATAATAAAAAATACAAACATAGAAAACAACCATCCAACAATAAAGGTAAGTCAAGGTATGCATTACATTTACATTTTAGTTATTTCATTTTTAGTCATTTACTTTTAGTTATTTTGTGAATTAAAATACTATAATTTTTTTTATCCTCAATGTTGAGTGTTACTATGTTCTTTCTCAAAGCACCATCCCCTATTGCACCTGAGTGACACATGATGAGCTTAGAGTGAGGCATATGTATACACATAATATTTTAAACTCTTATAAAATACTGATGATTTATATATTATAGGAGTCCATCGAGTTTGAATCTCTCTAAGTGCACATCCTAAGTGGTGCACTAGGAAAGGGGTGGGTAGACCATTGGTGCTTCACATGATTATTATCCATTATTACCAATATAACCAGATCCTAAATAATTACCTTAAGCTATAAATCCTCTTTTACACACTCTTCTATTCTTTTATGATCTTCAATACCTCTTTTCCTAACCTAAAATCCCTTTTGATAGTCTATAATACTAAGTTGATTGGGTTGACCTTGTAATATTATTGGTGGAACTCATTTAGGGTCTAGGTCAAATATTGGTTGACCTAGCCTGTGACCTAGTGATTTTTTATCAATAATAATACTAGGTTGATTGGGTCAACCCTATCAGTCAAAACTTTCAAAAGGGTTTAGGGTTAAATCTACCTATATATATATATATAAGATAATTTTTCTATTATTAGACATACATCAAGAGTTATTATTCATTTTTTCTTCTTTACAATCTACTCTTCCACCATTCTACTTGAGGAGTCTTAGCTTAGGGTTTCTACTTGGATAAGCTAGTTTTATGGAGAAGTCTTGGATTCTTTGGCCTTTCTTAGTGATCCTTACAAACCACAATAACCTCTTATGAATCCCCTTTGGCCAAGGGAGAGATTGAGTCTCAATAGGTTCATCTTTTAGGTAAGTATTCTCTAAGTTTTCTCCTCTATTTAGTAGATAGAAGTAACATAAGTATTAGATTTTGAATAATATTACTCTTATTCTCCATGCATTAGGTTCTTACTCATACATAGCCTAATTGAGATTCTATTATGCATGTTTAATTTTATTTTGTTTACTAACCCCCATATTGTGCTAGAAGATTTGGTGAGTACCATATTACCTTTTATTTACTTGTTATTAGTTTATTTAATATCAAAAAAATAAGCCTTAGTTAGGGTTATTGCATGATTTTGCTTGATTGGGGGATTTTGATCCCTCCCTAGTATTATTATTGTGATAAGAGATACCCTAATTGGGTCTAATAGATCCACATATTCATCATGTTATTGATTATATAATGTATCCAAAAATGAAAATGTAATTAGGATCTTTATTCTCTGATCTAGGATTAATTTATAACTGTGATGCATTTTTGATTGCATACACAACCTGTAGGTGTCTATTTTAGGACTATTTAACTATATGAAGTGTCATGGAATTTATCTTCCCTCAATGATCCTATTGAGTACAAAACTTAAATGGATAAACTAATCACCATAATATAAGGGGTTAAACATAGGTGTGTTATTATTTGACTTGGATCCACTCACAGAAGATCAAAACACTATAACCACCAAAACATTGTTTTGTAGACCATTAGTGTTTATTCCTAGCACAATGAGATAATCATGCTTAACCTCTATGGAAACACATTCCAAATGAGTTGAATACAACATGAAAAATACTAACATGCTCTACAAGACCACATACAACACTTGGTTCACATAGACCACTGCAATTAGATGAGAAAAATTGAGATATTGGGGTTGTATAGGCAATTTTGAGCTATTAAAAATTATAAAAGTCATTAATATAGTAAAAACCATTAAAATTTAAAATATTACCATGAAATTTATGTAAATAGGAACCCATAACATCCACCAAGTGCATTCACTTCAACTCTTCTTCTCTTATTCATACCAATAGAAAACTATTGATCCTTCTTGATCTATCCAAGGGAGTGATAGGAGAGAGAAAGTAGTTTTTTAAACTTTTGGATATATTTAATATATTTAAACTAATAAGAGACCTTTTGTGATCTCAATATACCTTCCTAAAGCCTTCACACATGTTATATGAGTCATACAGTCCATACAACTACTCGAAACTACCTTTTATGAAGTTGATATTCTTATGTTATTATTAAACCCACAAATTTTTAGTTTCAAAATATCATATAAAATTCTTTGATATGTGGTACATTATCATACTCTATGACATTTTTTATTTTGTGTAAAAACTATATAATTCACTTAGAATGACCAAAAGGGGCATAAAATGAAACTAAGGATAAAAAGGACAAGTGTACAAATATGACAAAGATAAAACATATCATGTGACCTCATTTAGGACCATAGTAACCATTTTAAACTTATAGGACCTTATGAATATTTGAAAATGTAGGTGGGTTGACCTAATTTTTACTATGGTGAAATTTGGTCAATAATAACATTTATGAATATTGGGTTAAGATTAATACCTTCACCACTACCAAACTATTAGCTAAAACACTATCAAGAGATGCTTTATATTGGTATAATCAATTAAAAACCCACTCTATCACTATCCTATAAGATTTGGTCAACTCACTAGTAAAATAATTTTAAACTACTAATCTTCTAGAGAATAACTTAGCCCACTTTATAAATTACAAACAACTCAAAACTGAAATAACACAAGCCTTCATCAAATGATGGAAATACTTGTCTAAAAAATGTGAGCATAATATGGTAGATGCAAACCTATTCCACCTATTCAATAATACTCTATACCTAAAATTACAATACCAAGTTATGATTCTCTCTCCAAAAACCTTGAAAAAATATCTTAACTAGGCCAAACAACAAGATTTCCTCATGCATCAATTTAAACCACCTCACCCTACAATGGGCACTCACATGCTCATCAAAAATAAAAATTGTCATGCAAACAATGATGATGTTACCAACACCTACAACAGTATACATACCATCTAAGTATTTAATCTAAATAATGCCATAGAGTATGTTCCCCCTACCAACAACACTCTTACTCTCACATTTTATCAACCCAACCACACTAATTTGAACAAACCACTATGCCTGGCAGATCTTTAAAAATATCTCTCAAGACCTCTACCACAAGATCTTGACCCCACTCGTCCTTTGAAATCATGGCATGATCTAAACAATTTTTTTTGGTTTCATGAAATTTGGGGCTATTCTCATGAGACTTGTAGACAATTAAATAATCTTTCTATGGATTTTCTTCTTGGTCCTAGCTTTAATCATGAAACCCTTATTTGAAAGAATCAACAATCTTATGACATAAATTTTAAAACTCATGAAACACAAAATAAAAACCAATCTTTAAACCAAACTAATGCTCATCTTTCTATTTACAAATATCTTCCTAATCACCAAAATAAAATTGAAAAACCTACTAACATATTCCTGCTACTAACAATGTTGAAAGTCTTATAGACATTACTACCAATGAAAAAAACATGGTTAATATGGATGACATGAGAAGAGTAGTTGATTTATTGAGTCAAATCTAACACCTACACATCATACCTCTCAACCATTCCACACCATTCAGGATGATTCCCCATCCCATCTAATATAATTAGGGAAAGAGGAACCTATACCCATAAAATAATCAACTCCAACCACAAAACTTGATTATACCTCTCATACCATTTCTACTCTTCCCAAAACATCCACACAACAAGATAACATGCCCCAAAATTTCAATTATATTTATTCTACCCAACCACAAGAAATACTTCAACCAACCACCACATCACCTAAAGTAACTCAACCCATTTGTAATCAACTTAAACCAACCATACCTTATCAACATAAGTTCATTTATACCTCTAACCCTCTTTCAAAATATATTTTATAATATTATGCACCTATAACTAACAACCCTCCCATGGGTTATGATGAATGGGATCCCATTGTAAAAATTTATCATATCCCATCTCAAATGCCTTTCTTATATTAATTTAAACTTATCCACATCATCAAAACTACCTAATGCAATTGTTATTCAAAATGAAAATCCTTCATCCTCCTCCTGTAGGGTTTGAATCTACCTTATCTAGATCCAAAGATAGTATACTTAAATAATATAAAGAGATTTCCATAAAAGTTGATGAAACAATGGACAATTCTCTCTCACTTAAGTTCCCTATCACTTCCATGATTCTTGATGAGATACTGCTTCATGTGAATGATTCTCATCTATTATTTAACATCCAAATTGGTGATATCCAAGTTAAGTGTGACTTAATTGATAAAGGTTTAGGCACTTGTGTTACCTCCATTAACTTCATTAAGACACTTGGATATTCCAAATGTAACCTCAAATCTACACATATTACATGTCAAGGATATGACATAAGGAAAATGCATCTTCTAGGTTGTGTTTGGACTCCCATTACCATTCCCCTATCATCAATAATTTAAAAATTATGATATTTGAATTTTCACTTTCTTACAAAATTTTTCTTGGTCAGCCTTTGACTCATTGTCTGAGAGAAGTTACCTCATTTACATGCCAATGCATCAAATCCCTCATAATGGAGTTATCTACAAGATTCAAGGAGACATAAACCTTTAGAATTTTAAACAATTCCAAGAATGCAGTGTCTTTAAAATATCCACCCTTGAACCCTTGCCTAGTGTCCCACTTTAGGAATCCTAACTCTTCAACTATCCAGTCAACTTCACTTGAGGTTATAATGGTCAAAATAAATTAATTGGGAACATTCCACCTAACATTTTAGACTTTGATGATGATGAAATGGATGAGATATGCCTCAAGATCAAAACCTTTGATCTTTCCCCTCACATCATTGACCAACTTCCTCCTTCTTTTCAACCTCAATATCATCATCTACCTTCCAATGACATACCCATTATATTAACCAAAACTAGACACTCTATACATCACACTTCCTCTAATGACAAAGTCATTCCAACATGTACCATCCATTTGCATACACTTGAATATGATGATGGTTATGATTTAGATAACCCATTTTTAGTTAGATTCATCCAAAATATAAATACAAAAGTTCTTAGATATCACTCTTAGTTATTTCAATCTTTCCATTCTTATTTTAGCATTCCTTCCTTTATATCACCTAATACTAGTCTTTCTACTATTTCTCATAGGATAGAGATGGAGTAATCACATAATATTCTTATAGTCATAGTAGAACCCCTCAAGAGTATGTTCATGGGTCATGCCATGATAGGACCTTACCACTTTTCTAGATACCATGAAACTTATAGTTTAATTCCTCTAGATATGTTAGCCAATGCACTTAAACCTGATGCACAACTAGACTTACCTACTGATGAGCCTAGTTTAATTTATAATCTAACCCCACCCTTCCTTGGTGATGGAATTTTTCCCTTAAAACATCTTGATCCCTTGCACACACAATGAATAGATCACCCTTATTGTGATATTCATAGAATTTATAGTCATTAGTACATATATTTACATCTATCTTAGCTACCCCAGGCTTCTCCTTCCACCCCTTCAACTAATAGACCCAAAAAATATAATAATATATGTATTTGTTTCTTTCATAGGACAAATAATAACTCTTTTACCCATTTTTGATAAATTAGGTAGTACATCAACACATTGTGTTCAACTACTATTCAACCCAAAGATAAGGCCATACCTCCTCCTAAACTATTATCAGAGTATATCCCTAAGTATGGGGAAGTATACTGTCTATGGCATCAATGTGGTACACATCATATAAATCATTTTAAAACTCTATATTATCATCTTTGTGACTTTCCATAGTCGATAACAACACCAGTCATTCATCCTTCTATAGTTTGCCCATGCAAGAAGACTCCTCCATATCCATAAGTTCCACCTCCTTCTTGCCCCACAAATACTATTCCCATCAATACATACATTCATTGACTTGAGTATCCCATTCAAAATATCCCACATGAATATTAATATTCATTGGATACACCTACATTTTTATTTGAGATGATATGAAAGGAAGTCTTTTCACAACTTTTTGTGAAGATTGATGAGACTTTGGCTAGCATCAGAATTCAACTTCATAGAGATGTTTAGGATGTTATGGATAATATTTATAGTCAAATATATCAGTATATGTGAACAAAACATGGTGTTATTTCACATTATTATATATTATGATTTGGATTGTATTTATGATTCATTTTTATATCTTATACACTTGATTTTGTCAAATTTTATTTCACTTATCTATTCTATATAGATCATTATATTATGATTTATGTGTTTTATATGGTTTCATTCTCTATCACTTTTTTTTATGGATTCTTATCATTATTCTCATGAATTCAAACTTATGTTTATGATTTAAATTATTTCATGGATTATTTTATTTTCCTTTTTTACAATGATTATTTACTATCTTATTACACTAAAAAATTAGATAATTATTATTGTGACTCAGTTATACACCCTTCATTCCCTTAGTATTCTATCTCTACCATATGATTAGTTAGAAAAAAAGACTTATTATTTTAATACTACCATATACCAATAAATTTTGGATCTCCTTTCTTCCCTCATCTTCCTTTCACATACTAAGCATACATATGGTTGAAACTTGATATTATATACTAGTTCATAATGTTGAGCATTATTATTATTATTGAGGTTTGGAATTTATATTTTCATTAATGTAAAAGGTTCTTATGAAGGTTGATGTCATGTGACTATCATTATTGTTGTCATTGATGTCTCAATGGTGCTCTAGTGAGTGTTGTGTTATAACAAGCTAAAGTGTTGAAGGTCAGTTGGCAAGGTCATGAGGTCATAGGTCTTCATGAGGTCATTTAAGAGTGTAGATATGATATGTAATATTGATTAGTTTTGGTATTATGTTGATGTGAAAAAGGGAATTGATGAAGTTCTTCAAGTAGCCTAAGCTTAGTCATGACATGAAAATACCTTGTAAGAAGGTATGAGTATGGTGGCTTGGTGAGATGAGTGTGTAAAGGCATGAGTGGTTATATGAGGTTTCTTGAGCATGTATATGAGGCATTGGATCACTCATGCGAGTCTCAAGGTTAGCCTAAAGGGGTAAGACCTTTAGGACAAGTCTACACCTAGACCACTTCTAGACCCTGCCTAGCCTAATGAGATATCTTGATATGTTGTCAAGGCATGTGAAGGATGTATGGTAGTGTT